>CM070009.1:2408364-2809511 GCA_036247105.1 Cirrhinus mrigala | reverse complement strand
AAAACTTGGAAATAGTTTATGCTACCCAGTGTTTATGTCATAGGTTTATGGAGTTAGGAGTGATTTCTCAATCTCGTCCAGTACAACAATATTTGTTGTGCTTATCTGGAGTTAGTTCAAGGGTTTGATGTACAACTGCTAGTTCAGCCATGCAGTAAATTTACCTGTCTATTTAGACTAACAAATTTTGTTTTGACAAAATACACCATTATAGTGCAACTGACTAACATGCATGCTCTATAAGGTTCATGCTTGTATCTGAGGCAGAGATCAGTGTATTTAAGTCGCAAAGACACATTGTAGACCAACAACAATACCCAAATGTTGTTCCACCCTATTGAAAAAAACAGCATAAGCTGGTTTGGTATGTTCTGAAGTATGACAGCTGGTTTGAGCTGGTTATAAGCCGGTTTTGTGCTGGTCAGGAGCTAGTAACTTAGGACCAGCACATGGCCAGCTTAAACCAGCTCAGGACTGGCTTAAAGTGGCTCCAACCAGCTTTCATGCTTCAAAACATAACTAACCAGCATATGCTGGGTTTTTCACCCAGCACCCAGCTCTGACAACAGTTTGAACAATGCAACGAAGCATCGTTTGGAAGAAGTTCCCAGCATGCATAGCTGCATGAATAAATAATGTAATTGTACCTTTATAGAACTGTTTTATTCTTTGCTGGTTTCATTTATGCCGTTGTTGTTGTTGTTGTTGTTACTGTTAGTTGTTTAGAGTTTTTACATAATTATGTTTGTCGATAGTTACTTTTATTGAGGTTTATGAGTGTGTCGTCTTAAAAAAAAAAAAATCATCATCATTAATATATATATGGTAACACTTTATTTTGATAGTCCACTTTAGACATTCTACTAACAGTAAGGAACTTTGCAACTAAATGTAAACCAGCAGTCATTAGAGTATTAGTAGTATTATAATAATAGTATTAACCTAACAGTCTACTCTGAGAGTTAGTAGACATTTAGTTGCAATTTAATGAGAATTAGTTGACATGCAGTTGCAAAGTTGAATGTCTAAAGTGGACCATCAAAATAAAGTGTAACCATCATCATGCAGAGGCATGGGCTCTCAACCCAATCTGTAATTGGCAGTTCATACATATTTTACAAGGTGGCTAATTTGGTTTACAAATTCAGACAACTTGTGAAAAATTTGTCATTTTTTATGAGGTGGCAATTTTGTAGGAATTTGTACAAATGACCATCCCTAAACCTAACACACATAAATCGCACAAAATTGTACAGGTGAGGTTGTACAAATTTGTACAAATTAACCACTTGGAAATTTTGCACGAACTGGTTGTGAGATATCTTTGGGTACTCTACAAGACCCCTGAAGGTGTCCTGTGGTATCTGGCACTGAAGACATTTGTAGCAGATCCCTCATGTCTTGTAGGTTGGGAGGTGGAGTCACTATGAATCGAACTTGTTGGTCCAGCACATCCCACAGATGCTCAGTTGGATTGAGATCTGGGATATTTGGAGATCAGGACTTCCAACATGTCAGGGCATCTTCAACTCCTCATCATGCTTTTCAAACCATTCCTGCAAAATGTGTGTGGTGTGGGAGGGTGCATTATCCTGTTGAAAGAGGCCACTTTCACCTGGCAACACCATCGTAGGTATCAAGTGTTACATTTACGTCCACACAAATGGCCAGACCCAGGGTTTCCCAGTAAAACATTACCAAGAGCATCACATTCCCTCCACTGGATTTTCCTCATCCCACAGTGCATCCTGGTGCCATCAGGTTCCCAGGTAAACCTTGTGTATAGTCTCTAGTCTTTCTAGTCTCGTGTATAGTCTAGTCGAGTCTCGTGTCTAGTCTCGTGTATACTCCAGATAACAAAAACTGTAAATTCAACTCCTTATTACAAGTATGGTAGAATCATCACTTCTACTACAAAAGACTGCTTTGTAAGTAATCTTCCTGACTTATCTGAATTCCTCAGCATGTCCAATAGCTCAGAAAAACTTGATGATGTAACAGAAACCATTGACTCTCTCTTTTCTAGCACTCTAGATACGGTCGCTCCTTTCCACCTAAGGAAGATTAAGGAAAACATGTTATAACATGGTATAACAAGCACACTTGTGCCCTAAAGAGAGCAGCCCGGAAAACGGAGCACAGCTGGAGGAAAACAAAACTAGAGGTTTTTCGTACCGCCTATAGCGTGAATGTACCCTATCCTATAGAAAAGTGTCAAAAGCTGCAAGATCTGATTACTTTTCGACTCTTTTAGAAGAAAACAAACATAACCCTAGGTATTTATTCAATACAGTGGCTAAGTTAACGAAAAATAAAGAACCTCAGCATAGCAGTAATGACTTTATGAACTACTTTACTTCCAAGAACGATACTATTAGAGATAAAATTGTGACCATGCAGCCGTCAATTACAGTATTGCATCAGATAGTGCGCTATAGATCTCCTGGGAAACAATTCAACTCATTCTCTACTATAGGTCAGAAAGAATTGTATAAACTTGTTAAATCATCTAAACCAACAACATGTATGCTAGACCCTATTCCATCTAGGACTTGCTTCCAGATGTCACAGGTCCTCTTTTGAAAATTATTAATTCGTCATTGTCTTTAGGATATGTCCCCAAAACCTGCTGCTATTAAGCCTCTCGTTCAAAAACCACAACTTGACCCAAACAAATTAATTAGTTACGGACCAATCTCAAATCTCCCTTTTCTGTCAAAGATATTAGAAAAGGTTGTATCCTCACAATTATCTTCCTTCCTACAGAAAAATGATATCTGTGAGGATTTCCAGTCAGGTTTTAGACCGTACCATAGTACTGAGACTGCTCTTATTAGAGTTACAAATGATCTGCTCTTGTCATCCGATCGTGGTTGTATCTCTCTGCTAGTGCTACTGGATCTTAGTGCTACGTTTGACACTGTTGACCACAACATTCTCTTGAACAGACTTGAAAATTATGTTGGCATTAGTGGTAGTGCATTGGCATGGTTCAAATTGTACTTATCTGACCGCCATCAATTCATGGTAGTAAATGAAGAGGTATCATATCGCTCACAAGTGCAGTATGGAGTACCGCAAGGCTTAGTGCTAGGGCCATTACTTTTTACGCTTTACATGTTACCCTTGGGTGATATCATCAGGAAATATGGTGTTAGCTTTCACTGTTATGCTGATGATACTCAGCTCTATATTTCTTCGTGGCCCTGCGAAACATACCAATCTAACGGATTGTGTAGTTGCGATTAAAAAACTGGATGACGAGTAATTTCTTACTGCTAAATTCTGAAAAAACAGAGGTGTTAATTATTGGACCTAAAACCTCCGTGTGTAATAACCTAAAACACTGTCTAATACTTGATGGCTGTTCTGTCAATTCTTCGTCATCAGTTAGTTACCTAGGTGTGACTTTAAATGAGAGAGGTGTGCCACATCACTAGCACTTGCAAAACTGCATTTTTCCATCTCAAAAATATATCTAAATTACGACCTATGCTCTCAATGTCAAATGCCGAAATGTTAATTCATGCGTTTATGACCTCAAGATTATTGTAATGCTTTATTGGGTGGTTGTTCTGCTCGCCTAATAAACAAACTCCAGCTGGTCCAAAATGCAGCAGCTAGAGTTCTTACTAGAACCAAAAAGTATGATCATATTAGCCCGGTTCTGTCAACACTGCACTGGCTCCCTAATGAACATCGTATAGATTTTAAAATCTTGCTAATTACTTATAAAGCCCTGAATGGTTTAGCTCCTCAGTACCTGAGCGAGCTCTTATCACATTATAGTCCTTCATGTTCGCTGCGTTCTCAAAACTCTGGCAGTTTGATAATACCTAGAATATCAAAATCAACCGCGGGCGGCCGGTCATTTTCTTATTTAGCGCCCAAACTCTGGAACAATCTACCTAACACTGTTCGGGACGCACACACTGTGTCAGTTTAAATCTAAATTAAAGACCCATCTCTTTAACCTGGCCTACACATAACACATCAACACTTTTCTATAATTCAAATCCATTAAAGGATTGTTAGGCTGCATTAATTCGGTCAACCGGAACCGGGAACACTTCCCATAACACCCGATGTACTCAGTGCATCATAAGAATGGCATCTACGCTAATATTAGTCTGTTTCTTTCTTATTCCGAGGTCACCTTAACCACCAGATCCAGTCTGTATCCAGATCAGATGGTCACTGCAGTCCCCCGGATCCAGTCCGTACCCAGCCCAGATGGTGGATCAGCACCTAGAGACGACCTCTACAGCCCTGAATGTCAGCGAAGACCAACTCAACTAGATGAGCCCCAGAGACGGATCCCCAGTGAAGACCTCGTCACCTAGACGGCCATCAGCACAAGACCACAGGAACCAGATGAGTCCTCTGCGTCTGGCCTGAGGAGAACTGGCCCTGGGACTGAGCCTGGTTTCTCCCAAGGTTTTTTTTCTCCATTCTGTCACCGATGGAGTTTTGGTTCCTTGCCGCTTTATGGTTATGGTTATGGTTGATCCATAACCTTTTACCTTTGAATTCACACCATCATTACATTTTGATAAAAGATTATGAAGACAAATGTTCTGTTCTTTGGAATAACATACACTGATTGTGCACAACAAGACCAGCAACATGTACTGTAACAAAATCAGTTTTGATTGATGTTGAATTTAAATTGAATCTCAAAACATCTTCATTTGTGTTCCATTGACGGTCATACGGGTTTAGAATGACATGGGGGTGAGTAAATGAAGACAGAATTTTCATTTTGGGGTGAATTATTCCTTTAAATAAGACAATCATTTTTAGAGAAGTACACTTTTTGTTATTGTCGCACAGAGCTGATTAGTCCTCCTTTGCATGTGTGCTTCGCCCACAGAACACTTCCCTCTCTCCTCCACCCCTCTCATTTCTGCTTTCATCTGCTCTCCTCTCGGGAAGGCTGTATTGTCTCTTATTGTCTTTAAGCCCTAAACACGAAAGCAATCTGCTCAGCAACTGGCACATCAGACGACAAGAGGCTTCCCTGTGATAAACACTTGCAATGTTTGATTGCATCACAAAAAAAAAAAAAAAAAATCTGTCGTCCCTTCAAATATTGCATTTAAAGTCAACATGAAATTAAAACTGCATTAACAACTAGTTGTTCAGTCATCTTTAATGACAGTTTCATTTGGTTTCGTTTTGATGTTGGTGTCAATATCTAATCGAATCTATAGGTCAGCACTTTTTACAGTACATGTTGTCTTTATACTTCATTGTTTTCTCACATGACTGATATATGGTGCCATTCCCACAGAAATCCAATAGGACATAAGAATGAACCTCTATCAACAGTTTTACTTGTTATAGAGTTTCTAATATTAAGTCAGGTCTTCTGTAAATGTCCTGAGGTGACAGGGCTGCTGTAGATTGATGGCAGAGATGCTGATGTCTGCAGATGGTGTGTCTAATGCTGATGCAGCCATGGAAAGCTCTCAGCCATCATTCCAGAGGGGTCTTTCCAATTCTCAGCTCATTTAAATTCAGCAAAAGAGCAGATTTATAGAGTCCACTAACAGCTTCACCTTAGCATGAACTTTCCTATGTACATCACACTACAACAAAAAAAAACAGCTAAGAAAAATATAGCTGTAAGCAGCGGTTACCGGGGTTCAAGCGCTTTAAGGGGTCATCGGATGCCCATTTTCCACAAGTTGATATGATTCTTTAGGGTCTTAATGAAAAGTCTATAATATACTCTGGTTAAAAATTCTCAATGGTTGTGTAAAACAACACCCTTTTTACCCTGTCAAAATGAGCTCTGCAAAAATCATTTCTGATGGATTGTTCCTTTAAATGTTAATGAGCTCTGCTCGCCCCGCCCCTCTCATCTCTCTGTGGAGTGACGAGGCACGTTTAGCCGCTAAACTTGCTAATTATCACGTTATTAGGAAAGGTGATTGCAGAGGTTCATAATAAACCCCTTATACTCACTTCTGCTGTAGGTGAAGCTGGATCACGAATGATTTGCGCAAACATAGACGCATTTATGTAGACTGGGAGGTCAATTCCCTTCACAAACAAACCTAATCCACTGCAGCGGCTCAGATGTCGGGAGTAAATGATGACTGCTATGTTCATTATTACATCCTGCAACACAACACCTCAATCGCTCAATCGGAGATATTCTTGTCTAACTTACATCCCTGCTCCAGCATCGTAACAATGGAGGTAAGATGCTCATGTCAATCAACTATCATGGGAGCGGCCTCACCGACAGGCATCTGAGAATGGCTCGATTTGAAAAAGGGGATATTAATTTTACAGATTAATTAAAAATCACTGCATGGATTTTTATCATTATAGGGTGGATGTGTACATACACTGCCAACACAGATTAATGTTCAAACAACATGTAAAAGTTTGAAAAAACTTTGCATCCGATGACCCCTTTAAGCAAATATGGAAAAAGACATTACATATTGTTTAGCAAGCCTGTAAAAACTTAAATCAATGACTGAAAAAAAGCATTTTTTATATGATGTTTCTTAACATCTATGACTCTTATCACACCACCTGTTGGCTGATCTCCTTAAAACTTTGTGTGCTTGTTTAGAATCACCTGTCGCATGTGCTTATCAGGTTTCGTGAAGTTTTGAGTTTTGTTTTTGGCTTTATAGGCTTTTGGGTATATTTAGACAGGCCCCTTTTCTAAACAATATAGCTTTCCAAAACCTAGGGCTAGTTTGCAGAAGTAGGTTTTTCGCAATCAGTTAACAAATGATTTGATCGATAGCAGTAGTTCTAGAGGCAAAGTTGTCCAGGAATGAGCTCTATCATATGATACGAATAGTGCACAAAGTGCAATCGCTTACGGCCTTGAAAAAAGTGATATCACCCCCAGTGGTCGATTTCTTTCAAATTTCTCACAGACCTTTGGGGCTGTGAGTCAAACAGGCCCTCTGAGTTTAATTCCGATTGGACTCCATTAACCTTGTCTCATAGGTGCTTAAACTTCAATGTCCAATGGCGACCATGTTTTTTTGAGATATGTAAATGTCCTTAAATACATGTGGCACTTTGGACCAAGACAATTTTCATGTTGATAGGACAAATGTTTGCGCAGTTATTGCCATTTTTATGTTGTTTTCCCTCTTATCGCTCCACCAAGTGGCCAAGCTCCACAAAGTTTTTCCTGTGACCTCAGATTGAGCTCTTACATAAGTGTTCTAAGTTTGCTGAAAATATCTCATTCTGTTCAGGAGTTATAGGCATTTTACTAAAAGTGACCCGCCCCTTTTGAACGTTTTGCCGTCCCTTTGCGACGGTGAGTCAAAAGTTCAACATTTTTGTTAATTATTCATATTCACTCACCAGAGAATCTTCCTGCACTGGTTTGGTTCCGATCAGGCGAGAAACCTAGGACTAGTTTACAAAAGTATGTTTTTCAAAAAATCCAAAATCTGACACATGCGCAAAGGATTCCAACGTCATAAGACATTCGAGCCTGTGACTGAGGGTTTAGGAGTTATGAGTGATTTTGTGCTTTTGTTTGGCGTAGCGCCCCCATCAGTCACACTGGGACGAGCCTTGGTCACGTTGTAGACAGTGTGAGTACTACCATCTCTCCAAGTTTCAAGTCTCTACAACTTACGGTTTGGTCTGCACAATCAGCTTTATGTGGAGATCCTTGACCATTCTAACAATTACAATAGGGTTTCAGCACTACGCGCTTGAACCCCTAAAAAAAACTCAGTCCTGTGAGCATGGCAAGAGATACCAGGGAATTTTTTAGGAACATGCTTAAAAATAAGGGTTCTTTACCAGCATTGATGATTCCATGAAGAACCTTTAACATCCACGGAAAATGAAACATTTCAAAATGTTCTTTATACTGGAAAAAGTTCTTTATTTTTAAAAAAATGTTTTTCACACTTCACTGAAAGGTTCTTTTGGGAACCAAAAATTATTCTGTTATGACATCACCTCGAAAACCCCTTTTTAGAAACTTTATTTTTAAAATATGGTTATTTGGAACATACTATAGCCATTTTTGTTTCTTATGGTATTTCAGTAAAAGCTTCAATACAATGGTATTATGATCACTGTAGCATTTCTCTTCAGGTTTGATTCATGGATACTGTATGTCGCTAGAGGTTTATGTGTGCCTTTATGATCTATAGAGTCATTTGATGTGATGTGAGAGCAATAGGCCTGTATGGCCAAAACGCATAAATAATAAACAAGCTTATACTCCAGAGCAGCTACACTGCCATTTTGTCCTTTTGTGTTCATATTTGCAACTGTTGGCTTGCAGGACCCGCCATCAGTCATTCTGTCAAATTAATTCCCACCTCAGAACCTCATCAGCCGACCGGTTCCAGCGAGTAACTGCAGATAAATAAACCTGTCTTTAGCTTTAGTGTCAGCTGGCTTTTTATGAACCTATGCCAAATGATGATATAAAATTATAAGGAATGAATGTATTAGTATTAACTGATGTACTAAAATTAACTTATGGAAAACAATGACTAAATAATACAATTATTAGCTATTATTATTATATTAACAATATTATTAAATTGATTTTAACATCATTGAGATACTATTATGGTTTTTATTTTTGTGTTTTCCATTTTTATTTTAAATTTCGTTAAGATTTTAGTAATTTTGTGATGGTTTGTCATTTTTATTAGTTGTTTACACTTTTTTAAATCTCTAATATAATTTTGTATTAATTTTTGTTTCAGGTTTAATTTTAGTTGTTTAGTACACCTAGTTGAACTAAATGAAAATAAGAATTTATATCAGTTTTTCAAGTAACTTTTTTTGTTATGGTTTAGTTAACTATAACCCAGATAATAATACAAAGATTTTATAAAATCCAAATAACTGAATGTATTAATTATTTTTGGAATACAGTATATATGTGACCCTAGCCGACAAAACCACACTTAGGTAGCATGGGTATATTTGTAGCAATAGCCAAAAATACATTGTTTGTGTCAAAATTATTTTATTTTATGCCAAAAATCATTAGGATACTAAGTAAAGATCATGTTCCATGAAGATATTTTGTAAATTTCAGTATATCAAAACTTAATATTTGATTAGTAATATGCATTGCTAAAATCTTCATTTGGACAACTTTAAAGGCAGTTTTCTCTCTCTCTCTCTCTCTCTCTCTCTCTCTCTCTCTCTCTCTATATATATATATATATATATATATTTTTTTTTTTTTTTTTTTTTTTTGCACCCTCAGATTCCAGATTTTTAATAGTTATATCTCGGCCAAATATTGTCCTATTCTAATAAACCATGCATCAGTAGAAAGCTTATTTATTCAGCTTTCAGATGTATAAATTGTATAAATTTATCAGTTGTATTAATGTATAAATTGACCCTTATGCCTGGTTTTGTTGTCCAGGGTAACATATATATATTACTTTTTATTTATTATTTCCTTGTATGATTTTTTAACCAGTCATTTCCACAATTCTTTCATGATTCTAATAGCACAATAATCCAGTTTCTTGGTTCCTCTAAACGGCTCCATCTTTCACATCCTGGGGCTTGTGCCTGTTTGCAGGAGATTTGCTGTGGCGTGACTCACAAACACTTTCCAACTGAGATTTCGGCCATGCTGTATTCAAAGAAACCCAGAGAGCCTCAGGCCTTAAAATATGACATGCTTTCACATCACCCAACTCACAGCTGCTCCACCGTGACCCCAAATGCATAACAAATTTTCAAAAATAAAAATAAAATCACAAGATAAATACATAAATACAAGTTGTTCTACGCATACTTTAGAAATCTACTTTTGGAGGGACAAGCTTTAGTTTAAAATGTCACAAATCTCTATTTAATCTTTTTTTTCAAAGTAAGCAAATTTATTTTGCTTTTATGTTGACTTTAATGTTAGAAATGATAATCGTTTTAATGGTAATATAAATGAAAGAAAAAGGATACTCTTTCATCACTGTGTAATTATCAGTTTGGAGTGAATATAGCACAGGGATGCTCACAAAGGCATTGTAGAAGGTCTCAAGGAAATAGAGGTCAGTAGGACGATATGAAGCATGTGG
This sequence comes from Cirrhinus mrigala, assembly GCA_036247105.1. Taxonomy (NCBI): domain Eukaryota; kingdom Metazoa; phylum Chordata; class Actinopteri; order Cypriniformes; family Cyprinidae; genus Cirrhinus; species Cirrhinus mrigala. Next base: position 2,799,447 of record CM070009.1, on the reverse strand, counting down.
TGAAATGCATTAGTCCCAGTACATGAACACACATGCACATATGCACACATATACATGCACACACATTCACCTCTCATTCCTGAAATATTCATTCAGTGGCATGATGGGATATTTCAAAAGCAGCCATGCATGTGGCAGAGGGTGGACAGAGGAAGATTCCCGTGCATTTTTCTATCAGCTCGCCTCTGTCTCTCACATCATTCAGAACTCAGTGAGGTCATGTGGCTCTGATATAAATTAGCTGGACTGTTCCAGACACAATCTGGATTCTCAGTGAGCTGCCAGCTACTGCTGGAAGAACATCCAGCCCTGTGCCAGTGATTCTCACTAATCAACGTGTGTGTGCGCCTGCATGTGCATTTGCATGTGATGTTTTCATTCCTTTAAGAAGTGAGATGTCTTCATTATTTATCTTAGACACCATGTTTAAAGGAGCAGTACACTCAAAAATAAAATTTGTTAAAAATGTACTCACCCTCAGGCCATCCAAAATGTAGATGAGTTTGTTTCTTCATGTGAACAAATTTGGAGGAGTTTATCATTACATCACTTGCTCACCAATGGATCCTCTGCAGTGAATGCGTGCCGTCAGAATGAGAGTCCAAACATCACAATAATCCACAAGGAATCCACACCACTCCAGTCCATCTATAAACATCTTGTTAAGATAAAAGCTGTGTTCATATAAAACAAAACTGTCATTGAGACCTTTTTTAGCTTTAAACCATTGCTTTCTGTCAAAACACCAGTCCATAATTCAAAATAACACTTTCTCCAGTGAAAAGGTCATCTTGTCTGAATCAGGAGAGAAACATGCACTGATCAAGCACTGTTTACAATGGAAAACAGTCAAAAACAGTTCTAAACAAATATGTCAGTTGACTTTTTTTCACTGCATGAAGCATTATAATGAATTATAGACTGATGCATTTGTTTTTTTCACTTCACAGGATGTTAGTTGGAGTGGTGTGGATTACTTGTAGATTATTGTGATGTTTTTATCAGCTGATTGGACTCTCATTCTGACGGCACCCATTCACTTCAGAGGTGAGCAAGTGATGTTAAATTTCTCCAAATCTCTGCTGATGAAGAAACAAACTCATCTACATCTTCTGTATTCTCCATTTTATCACATTTTTCTATTGACAGACCAGTTATCTCACTTCAGATGTCATGGTTATAGTCTCACATTGTTCTCAGATTTGCCCAGATACTAAATTCTGCAATCAAATCTCAAACTGCAATATTTCAACAAAGTTAATACTCAAATAAAACATAACTGAGATCTTTGTTACAAACTGTTTTTGTGTCAACATGTTCTTAAGTAGCACGGGTATATTTGTAGCAATTGCCAAAAATACATTGTATGGGTCAGAATGATTGATTTTTCTTTTATGCCAAATAGTCATTAGTCAAGTCAAGTCAAGTCACCTTTATTTATATACCGCCTTTAACAATACAGAATTGTGACAAGGCGGCTGTACAGTATTAGATAGAAAACAGTACATCAACAATGCCAAAGGCAACAGTAAACACTCACATTTTAGGTAAAGGTAGTTAATCAAAAACAATAAAATAAAATGCAATATTGAGATAAGATATGAAGTAAAGATCATGTTCCATGAAGATATTTTGTAAATTTCATTCTGTGAATATATCTAAACTTAATTTTCAATTAGTAATATGCATTGCTAAAAACTTCATTTGGTCAACTTTAAAGGTGATTTTCTCAATATTTTGATTTTTTTTTTTTTGCACCCTCAGATTCCAGATTTTCAAATAGTTGTATCTCAGCCAAATATTGTCCTCTCCTAACAAACCATACATCGGTGGAAAGCTTATTTATTCAATTTAAAAAAAAACTGGTCAGTTATGACTGGTTTGTGGACCAGGATCACAAATCTCTGTGTGTTAAGGTTTATCTCAGGGTTTTTGTTGTTTGTGTTTTCGAAGAGTCTTGAGAACATTTAAATCTTTTATTATTTATAAATGTTAATTTGTCATAAATCTATTTTGTCTAAAGAAACTAAATGTATTGTTTAACTCATCTGATTGTCTCTTAGGATCATATCAGGCAGTGGGGATGCTTTGAGTCATTGCTGCATTGTGACGGCACCTCATACCAATGAGTACAAATCAGATTCATGTGCCATTACAGAACATGTGAGAGGAAATGGTTAGTTTCTCCATCTGAATAATTCACATCTTTGGATCCACTACAAAATAACCTGTGTGTTGAATTTTTGTTTACATTTTGTCTTTTGAAGTTGCTAAAGTGAAATCGCATGTTCCTACATATTGCAAAAAAAAAAAAAGAATAACAATCTTAACCAAAATACTATGGTTTAAAGTTTTCTATAAATGATAAACTATTGCAATTGCGCAGTTGCAGTACTGTGTTTGAGGAATACATCTACCACAAAAAAAAAGAAAGAATACAACCTGTCCTCTCTGACTGTTTGCTGGTTATGACCTCTTTTTTGTCATGAATTTTAATGAGGGAAGGCCGTTTATTTGCATGTCGCAGAAGAGTAGTCTGCATCAGTTCTCCATCTGGTGCGCTGAATGACACGCATCATTTCCCACGCGGCAGCAGAAAAGAAAGGCAGGCGTATTTCTAGGGAACCAGAGGTTCTACAAGATCTTCTAAAACGAGCTCTAATGAAACATGATGTTCATTTACCCATTGTACATTACACTGTGGGGGAGATGAGGGGAAGAATGAGTTGCACCCGCTGATGATGCCGGGTTTTTTTTTTTGCATAAGCTGTTTGCGTTGCTTTAGCACCTAATTCACTGAAGAAATTATGCAAATCAGGTAACAGTGAATACGTGCACATAAAATCTCTGCCGAATGCAAGTTACATGGTGCAAATCTTGTGCCTAGTTGAACTGAGTTGGTGGTTAATGAGTTTCACCAAAATAATAGTTACGGTGTAAGTCTATGCATAAGAGCATAAAAGATTTCTGGAAAAAATTATCACAAGTTCCAAAAAATATATATTAAGCAGCACAACTGTTTCCAACACTGATAATAAATCAGCACACTAGAATGATTTCTGAAGGATCATGTGACACTGAAGACTGGAGTAATGATGCTGAAAATTCAGCTTCGCATCACAGGAATAAATTCTAATTTATAGTATATTAAAATAGAAAACCACTATTTTAAATTGCAATACTATTTCATAATGTTACTGGGTTTTTTTTGTATTTTAAATCAAACAAACACAGTCTTGATGAGCAGAAAACAGTTCTTTAAAAAACAATAAAAACTGATCCCCAAAGTTTTGAATTGCAGTGTATTTATAATTTAAATATTTACTTATTTATTATGAACTATCCCTTTAATAGGAAAATTGGCTTGTTCAGATCTCTAAACCTAAGTATGAACAATAGTAATAGCGGTGCATGCTTTTGCCAAAAAAAAAAAAATGCATTAATACATTAATTATCTAAACTGGTCCACTTTCTATTCACACATTTTAAATATTCATGATTTGCCCTTTTTGTGCTTTTTTTATTCATCCTCCAGGCATTTAAAAATATAATGCAATTGTTTGCTTGTATGCAGCTGACATGCATAGTAGAAATATGAGCCTTTCGAGGTCGATTTTTCTCTTTCTCCAACACCCCCTTATTGCAATGATCAAGTGTGAGCAGCACTGCCTGACTGAATGCAGGACTCGAGGGACTGCAGCCTGATGTGTGTTAAGCAGAGCTGTCCAATAACACACATAGAAGCAAAGGTTAAGTCACATTTGCACCCAATGGACTTCTTTAATGCACATAACTCGCCCCAGAGACATGTTCAGGTTTCATTTGCATTTACTCCAGTCACTGATCTCTTTGCTATTTGCTTCTAACATTGCAGGAATATTCAGAAGAGGTTTTAATTGAAACAGCTGGCACTTTAGTCTCTAAATAAATGTTGACATTTTCTGAAGAATGTGTGAATGATGCTTGTCCATTTTTTATGGTGTTCTGGATGGTTGCAAAGGCATTGCTAGATGGTTGTCAGGGTTTTCGGGTTGAATAGTTGCTAGGGCATTGCTGGTGGTCGTTAGGGTGTTCTGGATGCTTGCTAGGTAGTTGTCAGGGTGTTCTGGGTGGTTGCTAGGGCATTGCTCATTGTTTTTAGGGTGTTCTGTATGTTATTAGGGTGTTGCTAGGTGGTTGTCACAGTGTCCTTGATGGTTACTAGGGCGTTGCTGGATGGATGTCATTGTGATTTGGATAGCTGCTAGGGAGTTGCTAGAAGGTTGCCACAGTGTTCTGAATGGTTGCTATGGTGTTAGGCTGTTCTAGGGTGTTGTTAGGTGATTGTCACATTGTTCTGGATGGTTGCTAGGTGGTTGTCATTGTGTTCTGGATGGTTGCTAAGGCATTGCTAGATGGTTGTCAGGGTTTTCTGGATGAATGGTTGCTAGGGCATTGCTAGGTGGTTGTCATGGTGATTTTGATAGCTGCTAGGGATTTGCTAAGTGGTTGTCACAGTGTTCTGAATGGTTGCTATAGTGTTAGTGTGTTCTGGAATGTTGCTAGGGTGTTGTTAGGTGATTGTCACAAGTATTCTGAATGGTTGCTAGGTGGATGTTATGGTGTCCTGGATGGTTGCTAAGGCGTTGGTAAATGGTTGTCAGGGTTTTCTGGTTGAACAGTTGCTAGGACATTGCTGGTGGGTGTTAGGGTGTTCTGGATGGTTGCTAGGGTGTTGCTAGGTGGTTGTTACAGTGTCCGTGATGGTTACTAGGGTGTTGCTAGATGATGTTCTGGAATGTTGCTAGGGTGTTGTTAGGTGATTGTCATAGTGTTCTGGATGGTTGCTAGGTAGTTGTCATGGTGTTCTGCATGGTTGCTAGGGCATTGCTAGGTGGTTGTTACGTGTTCTGAATTGTTACATGGCCGTTGCGAAGTTGTTAGGTTTTTCTGGATGATTGCTAAGTGGTTGTCATAGTGTTCTGAATGGTTGCTGTGGTGTTACAGTGTTCTGGAATATTGCTAGGGTGTTGTTAAGGGGTTGTCACAATGTTCCGGATGGTTGCTACGTGGTTGTCATGGTGTTCTGGATAGTTGCTGGGGCATTGCTAAGTTGTTGTTAGGTTTCTTCTGGATAGTTGCTAGATGGTTGTTTGGGTGTTCTAGATGGTTACTAGGGCGTTGCTAGATGGTTGTCATGGCGATTTGGATGGCTGCTAGGACATTGCTAGGTGGTCGTCACAGTATTCTAAATGGTTGCTATGGTTTTAGGGTGTTCTAGAATGTTGCTAGGCTGTTGTTAGGTGGTTGTCATTGTATTAAGAATGGTTGCTATGGTTTTAGGGTGTTCTGGAATGTTGCTAGGGTGTTATTAGGTGGTTGTCACAGTGTTCTGGTTGTCATGGTGTTTGGGATGGTTACTAGGGCATTGCTAACTTGTTAGGGTGTTCTGAATGGTTACTAGGGCGTTGCTAGATGGTTGTCATGGTGATTTGCTAGGTGTTTGTCACCGTGTTCTGAATGGCTGCTGTGGTTTTAGGGTGTTCTGGAATGTTGCTAGGGTGTTGTTAGGTGGTTGTCACAGTGTTCTGGGTGATTGGTGGTTGTCATGGTGTTCTGGATGGTTACAAGGGTGTTGCTAGATGGTTATTAGGTGGTTCTGGCTTTGTGCAAGGTTCTCACTTACTGGCTAATGTCAAAGGACCAAATGTCTAAAGGAACCCCAGAATTTTCATTTTTGAGTACATTCTGAATCAAGCCACATTTGCAACAAATGAAATACCAGAAGTCAGTCATTTCTAAGGGAAAGCTGCATGGAGACTTTGTGGAGTTTCGATTCAATTAGTCAGATTTTATCTTAAACACCTGCTAACTTGTTTCATTAATTCTGTTGTTTAACTGTGTAGCAACCAATAATATGATTCCTCCCCAATTACTGGCAGTCGTTTGTCTTATGTGGGTCACTGTTCATTCATTATCATCATTCACTGACTATGCATTCAGCATGCATCACTATCAATACTGATGCAAGTGTCACTAATGAATGCAATGCTGCTGCTGTTTGTCTTAGATATTGTAGAGGCTTTGGCACCCTTGACCCACAGCACATCACTCTGAATATAACATTAACCTATATTCACTACAGCTCACACTGTTACCTGAATCCTCAGCGCGCGCGCGAGAGAGAGTGAGGCAGGCACGAGTCTGAATACAAATCAGACTCTCCCCTAGACTCCCCGTTGCACCGACTAGCACGGGCGCACACGCGCATTCGCTGCAGCCGCACTGGAGAGCTGCGGTTGAGGTGACGGTTTAATCTCACACGCCTCATTACGAAGAGATCCGCCTGGTTTGCACACAGACCGTGAGCGCATCTGCGTGCGCTAATGTGAGGAAACGCTTCGCGAGAAAAAATCCTGCGTGGGTGGGTGGATAAACGGTGGACGAGGAGAGGGAAGCTGGATCGGTGCACAGGAGCTCCATGGAAAACACACGTTATGGCCACTGCATAGGAACCCATCGCGACGGCTGCAGGGTGTGAGGTAAGTCTGGCTATCCATTTAATTGTGCATGCAAACGCTTGTGGTCGTTGTGGTGCATGACTGTAATTTCAGGGTGCATGTGGGGGCGAGTCTGGCCGCTCTGGAGTGAGTCACCCTGGAAGGATGAGTGATGATTCCTGCCCCATATCGCTGGAAATCATAAGGACGTGGAGAAGGAAGGAGCGTGGGGGTGTGGTATTCCCCAAACGCTAGCTCTAATTACCCTGTATGGCAAAATCCCTTTAGGGTTTTACGCTCTTATTGCTTTCGCATGCACCCCCCACCTTTAATAGCTTGAAATTGCGATGCTGATGGCTGATGCATGTGGTGATTTGGAACGTTGCATGTGTTTTGGGGGTGGCTGAAACCCAGAGACACGTTCAAATCAAACATGAGACAGTAGAGCAATAGACAGGTACACACAGTGTAATCCAGGTGCTTACAACAGCACGCCAGCAAGAGGATTACGCTCTTACGCTCTTGAGCGTCTCTTTTATTACTGGGTTGGACAAGAGAAGGAATACAGAGAAGAACGTGAATCAAGTGACAGTAAAGTCGTGCAGCATGTCTTGGTAAGTGTTTATGAGTTGCATTTATACAGGATGCAATGAAGGGCTGGCCTTTATCTTTTTAGTGATGTTTGGTAAATTGATAGTAAAGGCAAAACTGAAAAGTCTGTCATTTGCTCACCCTTAAAAACCTGCATGACTTACTTCTGAGGAATACGAACAAAGATATTTTGAAAAGAGTGATTTTTTTTTTCAGTGCATGAAAGTCAGTGGGGTTCAGTGTTTAGCATTCTTCAAAATATCATCTGTTGTGTTGTGCAGAAGAAAGATTTATACATGCAAAGATATAGAACAACATGAAGTAAATGATGATATTTTGATTTAAGTCAAGCATCAGTTTCTGCTGCTCATTTTAGGGTTAGGGATGTAAACAAACTCTTTAAGTGTTCACCCAAAAATACAAAATTAGCCGATGATTTACTCACCATCAAGGCATCCTAGGTGTATATGGCTTTTTTCTTTCAGACAAATCCAGTCGGAGTTATATTAAAAATGTCCTGGCTCTTTCAAGCTTTGTAATGGCAGTGGGCAGATGTTTCTGTTCAACAGTCCACAACAAATACAATAAAGCGCATCCATCTATAATAAAAAGTGCTCCACACAGCTCTGAGGGGTGAATAAAGGTAAATTGATGCATTTTTGTAAGAAAAATATCCATATGTAAAATGTAATAATCACTTTTCTCTAGCTTGCGCATGTGCTGCTGATTTCGCGAAAAACCAATGTTTGTTTACAGGAGCAAAGTTTTCTTGCTTTAGCAAAGGAAAACCTCTCCTCTTGGCTTATATAGAAATCCTCCGGCATTTTTCTTTAAATATCCTTGTTCTGTACTTCTAATTCGTGACCGTTTTTTTGTTTTGCTCTCTCCTCTGTGCTTCTGCATTCTTTACTTCATATGTACACTTCATATGTAATGCGTACGTTAGCATAGTTAGCGCAAGCTAGAGAAAAGTGATTGTTACGTTTTAAATATGAATATTTTAAAAGCACATCAATTTATTTTAATTAATTTATTTACCCCCCAGAGCTGTGTGAGACACTTTTTTATTATGGATGGATGCACTTTATTGGCCTTTTTTTTTGGACTGCTGAACAGAAACATCCACCCACTGCCATTATAAAGCTTGGAGAGCCAGGATAATTTTTAAAATAACTGTTGAATTTGTCTGAAAGAAGAAAGTCATATACACCTAGGATGCCTTGAGGGTGAGTAAATCATGGGCTAATTTTCATTTTTGGGTGAACTATCCTTTAATACTGTATAGGGTTGTATATTGTTGTGTTAAAATTGTAATAGTTTTTTTTTTAATGATTTTAAATTGATTTAAAAAAGTTTCTAGGGATGCACAGTTTGGTATTTTTGAATAATTATATAATAATAATAATTAGTAGTAGTACTACTACTACTAAAAATAGTAAGAAAAAAACTAATGTTGTAATATATTGCTGTAAATTAAAAAAGGAGCATTTAACTACTATACTACTGTAAATTTTTTAATACTAATATTTCTGGCTGTCTTAATTTCTTCATTTTCACACATTAAATCATACAGCTTTTATTCTGGTGGAAAACCACAGGGAGCCATTAAAGCTTCTGTTTTGTTGACAACAGCTGGTTTGTAAGTGCTTCTCATTACAGATTTAGAAAGATGGTTGGCACATGCTGTGTTCCCAAATGACATTAAAGCGACCCAAACAACCAGATAAGTTTGTGTGGAGCAGCATTTACTGCAAGCTGCTCTGACATACTGAAAACACTGGATCATGAGCTGCTCTTGTGTTAAAAAAAAATAACACTGAGTTTCACTCTGAAACACAGCAAATACATTTATTCAAAGCTGAATTGCAGTTTTGTTTTTATTTTGATTATTGATCGTGCATACTGCACATTGGGACGTAATTCATCTCACATCGTTTGTGCAGTAATAGACATAAATATGTTGAGAAAAGGTGTTCTATTAATATTATAACCTATTTCTAAAATGCCCATGCATTTTGTCATTAGTGTGCGATAAAAGATGAAAAATTTCTCTCATATTTACATTGAAGGAGGGACCTAAGCCATACAGTATCTGTTTTGTGGGCTCATTTGATTGTGATGTAAGCAAATACCTAGCAGCCACCCAGAACACTTTAGTAACCACCAGTTGTGTTAGTTTTGCAAAACTTTTGATTTGCATTTGCTGCTATCAAGGTTAAGTTATGACTGCAAATAAACACACTCTATGAATGTTGCATATTCATCATCCAGGGCTTTTTGCAGAATGAGTGGGACCAGGCAAGCCCCTCTCGCATTTTCTGTTGGAAATGTTTAAATAAAGGTAATTTATTGGCATCATTAGGAACCTTTAACATCTATGGAACCTTTACGTTCCACAAAAGGTTCTTTATAGTGGATGTTCTTCACACTATAAGAAGAAAATGATTCTTTTCAGAACTGTTCGCTGAAAGGTTCTTTGGTGAACCAAAAATGGTTCTTCGTTGGCATTACTGTGAAAACCCCTTTTGGAATCTTTATTTTTTAAAGAGTAGTTCTATTTTTCTTGCTCTTTTCATTCCATACCATGTTTTCGTGGTTTGTTTTAGTCAGGTTGAATTGGTGAGGATAGTACTGCTTATTCTGGCAAATACCCGCCAAATAGATAGAAACCCTGTTGAAAAAAACAGCATATGCTGGTTTTCATAATGACAGCTGGTTTGAGCTGGTTTAAACTGGTCCTGAGTTAGTTATAAGCTGGTTATGAACTGAGCAGGAGCTAGTTCCTTAGGACCAACTTAAACCAGCTCATGACCAACTAAGGAGCAGCTCAAACCAGCTGCCATGCTTCAAAACATAGGCTACCTAACCAGCATATGCTGTTTTTTCAACAGGGAAGGTGCTGTCTGGCCCATAGACTAGCATGCAAAAAATGCAGCATACCTAGTCATTTTAATCCCATTCACTCTAAAAGCGCAGATAATTTTAACATTTAAGCTAAAAAAATGTGCAAAATACATTCACATCTTTCATGTCTCTCCTGTTTTTTGCAAGTTGTTGAAGTCAGTTTGTGTTGGTGGGGATGCTGCACGAGTAATACTTCATTATAGGATTAGATGCAAAGTCAAAGACCTTTAGGAGATTTTTTTGCTGTACTTATATCACCATTCTTACATAGCAATCAGTCTGAACTCTAATCTAATATGAAAGCTCAGACAGGCCATCTATATTTTCATACCTGAACCATAATGGAAAGTCAGGGCAAGCTCTGCGTAATAGAGTTGGTCCGCCCTGGGATCCTACAACGGTTTGGCTGTACTAATTGAAGCTCAAGTGTCCTTTGAGAATATAGCAGCACAGTCTCAATTTGTGATAATCCAGCAACCATACATCTCTGGAAAAGCCCTCCTGTTTGAAGGGGCTTGTTCAGTATAAGGGGCTAATTTTAGCCATTGACTTTGTGTTTGTTTGTTTGCTTGGCTCTGTGGAGTATAGAGGGTTGAAAGATACACACGAGTTAGTCATACACAGCCAGTCTTTTGACTGTCAAGCATGTCTGGCCCACTTTTCAGCTTTTTTTCTGAACAAAACCTGTTGAGTGTCATCTGACAAGAATTATGCAAAAATGTGCACAAATTGGACAAAAATGTTAAAATGTTTTTGGAAGGGAACCCTGGGTATTAAGACTCGTATGGTTTAATATAACATAAATGATGTCTCATACTGAAATATGTAGCAGAAATGCCTTCTGTTATTTAAAAAATCCAAATCGTTTTATAAATATTTTGGACTATGAGGGGCGCCCTGTTTCATGACATGAAATGGCTGCACTCTGAGAGCTACTGCCGCTTGCTGTTGCTATTTTTACCGCCACAGAACTCGTAAAATAAAATACTGACAAAATGCCACATTGCGCAGCTTTTGGTTGTAATTTTCAGTTGAAGGGCAATGAGAAGCGATGTAAGTCTTTGCTGTTATCTAGTTATAAGAAGAAGAGCAGAGAATGAGAAGATGCCTGTGAATGAATAAACCTTCCTGAAGCCCCGCGTCTTCACTCCACTTTAGCCCTGATGGCTTTGAGGCTTTTAGTAGACAACAGCTACTGAAAGAGCTTATAAACGGCAGAGACAAGAAACTCTAGATGCAACGCTGGCAGGATGTAAACATGTCGATGCTTGTCATGACGCTGCAGCCGGTTAAGGAGATTCTCAGCTCGGATTTCAATCAATATCCAGGCGTTTAGACTCCTTATGGGGAAAAATAATGGTACAACATTTGGTTTAAGCCTACACTTACATCCATTGCCCCCTGTAAGTGCTTTCAGTATCATATCCCATCATATCCCTGCTGAAAAATCCAGCATTGCTGGTCACCAGCATGGGATGCTGGTTGCTGGTTTGCTGGATTCCAGCATGGGATACTGGTTGCTGGTCCTCAGCATGAGATTCTGGTTGCTGGTTTGTTGGTCCCCAGCATGAGATGCTGCTTGCTGGTTTGCTGGATTCCAGCATTAGATACTGGTTGCTGGTTTACTGATCCCCAGCATGAGATTCTGGTTGTTGCTTTGCTGGTCCCCAGCATGAGATGCTGCTTGCTGGATTCCAGCATGGGATAGTGGTTTACTGGTCCCCAGCATGGGATGCTGGTTTCTGGTCCCCAGCATGAGATTCTGGTTCTTGGTTTGCTGGTCGCCAGAATAAGATGCTGGTTCCTGGTCGCCAGAATAAGATGCTGGTTGCTGGTCCCCAGTATGAGATTCTGGTCGTTGCTTTGCTGGTCCCCAGCATGAGATGCTGCTTGCTGGATTCCAGCATGGGATAGTGGTTGTTGGTTTACTGGTCCCCAGCATAAGATTCTGGTTCTTGGTTTGCTGGTCCCCAGCATGAGATTCTGGTTGTTGCTTTACTGGTCCCCAGCATGAGATTCTGGTTCTTGGTTTGCTGGTCGCCAGAATAAGATGCTGGTTGCTGGTCCCCAGTATGAGATTCTGGTTGTTGCTTTGCTGGTCCCCAGGATGAGATGCTGCTTGCTGGATTCCAGCATGGGATGCTGGTTGCTGGTCCCCAGTATGATGTTCTGGTTGCTGGTTTGCTGTTCCCCAGCAGGGGATTCTGGTTGCTTGTCCCCAGCATGAGATGCCGGTTGCTGGTTTGCTGTTCCCCAGCATGAGATGCTGGTTGCCAGTTTGCTGATCCCCAGCATGGGATGCTGGTTTGCTGGTCCCCAGCACAGTAAGCAGGTGTGCTGGTGGACCAGCATAAAGTATGTTTTGCATGCTGGGACCAGCTTGGGATGCTGGTGTGCTGGTGGACCAGCATTTGTTGACTTTTGGGTGCTGCAATGATCCCAGCAGGACCACAGCAAAACTTGTGTATGTGTTACATATCACGTTTCTTTTGAAATTGATATCAAATTTATACCAGCATAAACCAGCCTGGACCAGCACTAACCAGTATGGACCAGCTTGGAATCCATGCTGGTTTATGTTGTTTTTTTTTAGCAGGGATCAGTATATTATTTTCAGGGTTGTGTATTCTGAATTGTGTTACGGTAAAAATGGCAACAAGTGCAATCATTTCACGTCATAATGGTGCCCATAGTCCAAAATATGTATAAAATGATGTGGACTTTTTAAATAACATGAATCTTACATATTTCAGTAAGAGACATAATTTATGTTATATTAAGCCATACATGTCATAACACACAGGATTCTGTTTAAATGTAAAAAGTTTTGTCATGTCATATTCGAAAACATCATTATAAATGATTATACTTAAATTTAAAGTTGGATTTCACCCTGGTCCACACAAAATGTAACAATTAAAAACTAGAATACTTTCAAATTCAAATTACATTACATTGCATTCTGCATTTCAGCATATATAATTTCATATAACTTATGTGTAACTTGTGTATGTAGGTATTTTACCACATATGGTATGGCTAACTAACCTGCTAGCAAGGTGCTCAATAAATTAACTTGGTACCTTAAGCTTTATGTTGTTTCCTGATGAACCGATACAAAGAAAAAGAAAGTTCACTAAGATTCTAGCTTACAATTTTGGCAACAATCGTACTATTTTTGTGTGTAACATGCAACAGACGGTCTGTAATGAGTCCATGGCTGTTCTGTGGGTGTGCAGACTGAGTCTACACATGAGTAGACCATATGCTAGAGCATTTCCAGACTTTACCTGCATGGCTTTTTCTGAAGCTTGAAGACAAAATAATCAAAGCATGTTAACATAATTGAGACCTAACAAAAGCAAATTCTAAAGGATTTTTTAAAAACAGTGAGTGAGAGACACCCAGTTTGTTCTTAAACCTTCTTCCAGGAGGGTCAACTTTCTTGTTTATTTGGATGAATTTACCCCTACAGTCTTACATTTAAGCACGTCTTCTTTCTGGATTAGATTTGTGCACTTTAGCTTCCCTTTTCTTCAAACACATTAAAACAACACACCACACAAACAGACTTTTTAGAAAACACTCCAGTGTTGCCCAGCAACGAGGAAACGTTTCAAAAATTGCTGGTCTGCCGCTCCGTTTTTTACATTATCTGAGGACTCACACACTGACAGATGTAAAATGTTGACCGCTGTGAGCGTAAGGCGCACTAAAAGCGGAGGCATGTACTAGATGCTTTCTGTCTTAGCGCTTTAGTGCCTGCCTTCATGTGATATTCATTTCCCTGTCCTGAACTCTGAGGTTTACGCTGTGATGTTCAACAGACCTGCTGACAAAATGCTGCTCGGCGGTTCACAGACCAATGAAAGTCCAGTCCTAGAGAGTTCTGGGTAGGTTTAGACCATCTGTTCACAAATTAATACTAGGGTAAAGGGGCTTTGTAAGTACTAATTAGATTGTAACCCACTACAAATGGTTGCATCATTTGTTCTCAGTAGTTAGTGTTGTAGGTCATAAGCTCTCTGTAAAGTAAGAGTAGTCACCTAATATGACATCTGCCTTAACTGATCCAATAAGCAGCCTAATCTAATTTGTAAACTGCAAGTCTTGTGGTATTTCAGTTCACCATATGTATAAACCTTTTTGGGTCATTTAACTGTCAATGGGAATAAAATGATGTTCTATTTAGCATACATAAGAACAGGATATACAATAAATAAATAATCATGAAATACAATAAATAGCATAATTAAATATATATGTACATCAACTTGACATGTACACCACTATGTAAGCTACTACTAAATATATAGTAAAAACTTTAATTTGCTGTAAAGTTGCTTTGCAGCGATATGTAAACGAAAAGTGCTATACAAATAACTTTGAATTGAATTGAATAAATATGTAAATAATAAATAAATAATAAATATTTACTACAATTCATATAATTTATAAAATGAGTTACTGATATTAATAAATATTTATATTTGTGCATTATATATATTTATACAACAGTTCTTTCTGGTCCTCAAATCTGACTGGCTAATAAGAGTGTGATATTAGAGTCCAACAGAACTTCAATAGCAAGTAATTGTATCATTCTGCTTGTTGCATTTATCATAGCGAGTGCCACTGTCATGGTTGACGCCCAAACCCATATAATTTTAAAAAATATTACTGTTTTTGTCTAACTAGTTTAAAGAGGTTTTCAGTCGAGAATGTACTTGTTTATAGTTTAAATATGCAGTTTGTTAATAAACATAACGTGTATTTGAAAATTTGCGTTGATGTTTTCGGAGATGTGAGCTCCAGGTCTCATGAATCTATTAAGCCCCGTTAACACTAGCAGCGACTTCTGTCGCTGCATGTCGCTAGAGGCTGGCGACGAGGTTGCTAGTGGGCGTTCTCACTACTGGTTGCCTTGACAGCGAGTCAGGTTTCTTGCCGTTAAATTCAAACATTTTGGAGGCAAAAGACTATATATAATATAAATATAAATTAAATCTGTACATACAAACAAAAAACTAATGAGAAGCATAGCCTATATTTTTCCATTGCGTATGTTTATCTACGGTTCAGAGGAGAACGATCACATGAGCTCTACCGCTACCGAGATTCTGAACTTTGTCGCGTCGCTGGACACGCCCCATCCGGTCGCCAACGGTCGCTGTAGCTCGCTGTCGCTCTTGTCGCCGGAAATCGCCAGCTCTCCATTGAAATGAATGGGATCGCGTCGCTTTGTCGCTGCGTGTCGCGTGTAGTGTGAACGGGGCATTATTTGTTCCAGAGCAAATAGTTTTGGCAAAATCTCATCATGTTTATATAAATTCAGTGCTGTATATCAGAGCGCTGTCTTTGTACGTTTGACTAAGTTGCCTAGCAACTTTTATAATGGCTGTTGTTGTTGTTTATTAAATATTATTATTCTGAATAAATAATGTTTTATGTAAATAATAGTAATATTAAATAATAGTGTTTTGTATTGAAAAACGGTGCGTGATGGTGATTTTAGTTACATTATTCCGCCATGAGATGGCGACAAGAGACTGTTTTTACGAGTCAGCAGGAAAGACTTTTACATTGAAAAATAAACCGGAAGTTATGTTTCGTTTCAACAACAGCTTGACGCAGCGAACAAATGCACTGAGCAGTGCTGTCATCAGAAATCACCCTTAACAGATGAAAGGATAGTAAGGTTACCACAAAGATGACGCTTTCCTCAGCGGACATTCAAACTAATGTTTTATTGTGAGTATGGAGAATGAATGCTGTATTAGATGCAGGTAAAGACGATCGCTCAGTCCAGCTCTCTTTCATAATAGGCTACTCTACTCCACATAATACAGAGGAGGCTTAATACAGCAATACAATCAGCTTTTAATGAAGCAACTTAATGTTCCTAAGTTACTAGCTCTAAAGTGACGTTTTGGAATTAGTAACGGCTTGGGCTTGGGCTGTTAAATTGTCAAACTGAGATTTGAATCCGTGACGGAAGGAAGTAGTTCTACACAAACGAGGGTTTTTAAAGACGCTCTGTTGTTGTTTCTTGTGTTTTTACACACTCAGGTCGTCGAAATGTTGTATAAACGAAATATCACACTCGTAGACGTGAGATATGGCTGTATCACAGGCTGAATCACAGCCGTGGCGATAAACAGCCGGTATTGCACGTCTACGATTGTGATGTTGCTCATATATAGTATAGTTAGAATTCTCAAATACATATTTTAATGCACAAATATAAATTTAAATTATATTAAACATAGATAATCCTAAAAATTAACATTGAAAGGGTGTTTAATAATAGTGTTTAGTATAGAGAAAGGGTGTGTTAGTGATGGCGATTTTAGTAACATTGTTCCGCCATTAGATGGAGACCAGACTATTTTTTATGAGTCAGCAGGAAAGACTTTTATATTGAAAAATAATCACTGTGTAAGTTATTTTTACTTTCAACAGCAGCTTGACACAGCAAACAAATGCAATGAGCAGCGCTGTCATCAGAAATCGCCCTTAACAGATGAACGAATATTAACATTACGATAAAGATACTTCTTTCCTCAGCCGATAATCAAACTAATGTTTTATTGTGAATGTGAGATTGAGCTGAAGAATGAATGCTGTATCAGATGCAGGTAATCACACTCGCTCAGTCCATTTCTCTCTTGTACAACTCTACATAATACAGTGAGCTTTTGATACAGTAATACAATCACCTTTTAATGAAACAACTCAATGTTCCTTCATTACTAGTTTTAAAGTGACGTTTTGGAATAAGTAACGGAGGCTTGGGCTCAGCTGTTAAACTGTTAAACTGAGATTTGAATCTGTGGAGGAAGGAAGTAGTTCTGCACAAAAGAGGGTGTTTAAAGACACTCTGTTGTAGCTTCTTATGTATTTACACACTTGGGTCGTCAAAATGTTGTATCACACTCGTAGACGTGAGATATGGCTGTATATTGGCACGCTGTGATTACCTACGGCACTTGGTTTGCGGCCGAATCGTAGCCATGCCGATATACGGCCATATCTACTGTACGTGTGTGATATTGATCACAACCACATAAAACATGAGCTCTCGATATAATCAGATTGGTCTGACATATTTGTTTTCTAGTTGCCTTTATTAATATTTAGTTTATATACTATATAAAATAAAGGTTCTTTGTTGGCGTTGATGGTTCCATGAAGACATCCTTCATCCTTCAACATCCATGGAACTTTTCAAATGCAGAAAGGTTCTTTATAGTCAAAAAAGGTTCTTTAGATTTTTAAAATGTTCTTCAGATTGGTTCTTTTAAGAACTGTTCACTGAAAGATTCTTTGGAAACCAAAAATAGTCTATGGCATCAATGCAAAAACACCCCTTTGGAGCTTTTATTTTTAAGAGTGTATACGGTTATGGGGTCATGTTCAATGTAGTCATGCAGGAGAATATCCTTCAGACGTGCAAAGGACGATTAAGTTATTGTAATTGAGTTTTCCAGCTCCTGACCTGTTTTTTCTTTCTCTTTCATGTGAGAAGAATAAAGTGGGAGTGTGAGAGGAGGAACAGAGCAGAAAGAAGAGGGTCTACAATGGCAGCAGAAGAGAAGCCTGCTGTGAAGAGCAGTAGCTCCATTGTACCATGTTTCCTATTTGTGGAGGTGAGTTATATCATACAACCTTAACCCTAACCATAAACATAATCCAGACTTTTATCAAGTTGGATCAGGATGATTTATGAAATCTGAATGGGCTCACAGTAAAAGATGTGAGGTTGCTTTGTCATGACCTGAAAAGAAACTGAAGCTCAGATCAATACGATGATATATAAAGAGAGGTTACACTCCAGCTATTTGCTTTGTATTGATTCAGATCAGTTTTACATGTAATTTTGTAGGTCACAGTTCAGTCTATTGAAGAAAGCATACCACATCATCTTTTATAAATGATTAATAAAAAGAAAAAAATAAACATACATATATATTTCATTTTTCATTTTGAAAAGTAAATGTGGTCAGTTCTCTATAAACAAATATAAACAAAAATGCAGCAAAATAGTGAAATAAATGTTAAATAATTGTTTCTATTTTAATATACTTTAAATATGTAATATTTAATATAATATGTAATTTATAACAATATGTTGTCATTTATTATTTTGATGACTGAAGCTGATAATAGTATTTATTTATTTATTTGAAGAGTTCATTTGCAAAAACAGATCATGTTTTTTTTTTTTTTTAAATTGTGAATTCCAATTAATCTTAATCAAACTGCAGTTGGGTTATTTTGATTAAGTAAAAGTAACTAAAAAATACAGCTAACTAACACAATAAAATGCAATAAAAACATGATAACATAAATGTAAAAGGTTATCTGTTTTTTGCAAATAAACTCTTCATTTATTTATTTATTTATTTATTTATTTAGTGCTGATAACAGTGACACAAATTAAATGATTTCTATGATTCAGGCTGTTTAAGGAAGAAATAATTTATTTCCAAATGTCAAATTTCTTTCATTCTTTGTTTCTTGAAGCATGGAAAGATAATGGACTGAATTGTTTTTGTGTGTGTTATTGTGTGTCTGTGTGTGTGTATGCGCATGTGTTTGTGTGCGCTAATGTTGCGTGTGCATCACAAACACATCACGACATTTGCCTCCGCTGTTGTTACTATGGCTACCAATCAGCTGGATCTCTATCCTGTGTCTGTATCCTTCTTTCGCTATATCATTTTTAGACACTCTCTCTCCCACACGTGTAAATCTTCTCTTTGCTGCCTTCTGCAGCTTTCTTGCAGTAATACGCCCGCACATGCATTCACACACACATATACTGTACTGTATTGTGCTTTTGCAGCATGCATGTATTAAGCCACAGAGATTTGTTTCATGTAGCACATTCATCTACTGCTATGACTCACTTTAGCAAGGCGAAACAAAAGACTGGGAATGTGAAAGAAACATACCAGCCAGTGGTATTATAGTCTGTTACTGACGATGTGAATTGTAGTCAGTAATGTAATTTAGATTACTCATTTTAGGTAATGTATTCTGACTATTTTTGGATTACTTTTAGGTTACTTACAGCTGAGGTCAAAAGTTTACACATACCTTGAAAAATCTGCAGAATAAGAGGGATCATACAAAATGCATGTTATTTTTTTTTGTACTGACCTGAATAAGATATTTCAAATAAAATATGTTTAAATATAGTCCACAAGAGAAAATAATAGTAGAATTTATAAAAATGACCCCGTTCAAAAGTTTACATACACTTGATTCTTAATACTGTGTGGTTACCTGAATGATCCACAGCTGTGTTTTTTTTGTTTAGTGATGGTTGTGCACGAGTCATTTTGTTTGTCCTGAACAGTTAAACTGCCTGCTGTTATTCAGAAAAATCTTTCAGGTCCCACAAATTCTTTGGTTTTTCAGCATTTTTGTGTATATGAACCCTTTCCAACAATGACTGTATGATTTTGAGATCCATCTTTTCACACTGAGGACAACTGAGGGGCTCATATGCAACTATTACAGAAGGCTCAAATGCTTACTGATGCTTCAGAAGGAAATACAAATGCGAGTGAAAACTTTTGAACAAAATGTAGATGTGTGCGTTTTTCTTATTTTGCCTAAATTTCATTTTTTTTTTCATTTCGTACTGCCCATGAGAAGCTGCAGAAGATACTTACATTTTTTTTCCAGAAGACAAAATAAGCTAAATTTTCCCTGATTTTCAAATTCAAAAGTTTTCACCCCCTGACCCTTAATGCATTGTCTTTCCTTCTGAAGCATCAGTGAGTGTTTGAACCTTATGTAATAGTTGCATATTGGCAAATTCAAATTCTAATTTTTAGTAAAAATAAATTCAACTATTATTTTCTCTTGTGGACTATATGCAAACATTTTTTATGTGAAATATCTAATTCAGGTCAGCACTAAATAAAAAATAACATGCATTTTGTATGACCCTCTCTTTAGTTTGGTAAAATAATTAACATTTTGCAGATTCTGCAAGGTGTATGTAAACTTTTGACCTCAACTGTATGTATATATTTCGTTTATAGATTTGAATGGGATTGTTGTTATAAAAAAACTAAGAGAAATGCAATATATTCCATTCTTTGTTATCAATATCATGAAAGGCATTAAACGATATACATCAGGGTTTCCCAAATTGTCTTTTTGCCTCAGTAGATTTGTGATTCTGAAGAAATTAGCTTTGTATCTCCTTTAAAATCCAGTAGAGGGCGCAACACTTCAGCAGGTGCTTTAGTGACTTTAAAAACAGTACAAACTTTGTTCACATCGGTTTGGGTCTTATTTAAATTAATAAATATTCTTATCTTGAGGTGAAATTATTAATTAGTTTATCTATGGATGTGAAGGTTTGTTTATGTGTCTCTGTGAGTTTGGTTTTGAAAATATCCACAAAAAAAAGTAAAACCTGATATTAGCTTCATTGTTAGCTACAGGGAAGCAGTTCAGAATGCGCTTTAAAAGCATTGAATATTTAACAAGCAAAAACATTAAAAAAGTACAGTTAATACATATAATCATCAGTCGATATCTGGCAGTGAGCAATAGCATCTCTGGCTCCTTTGATAGCAGCATGGAGATCTACAAAGAAGTTGGAAATGAAAGGAATAAAAATTGATTTTTTTAAAACAAGCTTGACACTTGAACTGGCAGGTCGCTGATGAGCATTGTGGGAGCTGTGCAGTTTGACTCTGTAGGAGGATAAAAGACTAACAGCGGGAAGGCAGAGAAACAGTGTTGCTCTTGACGGATGAAAAAAGAGTAGAGAAGACTTGTAGAAAGGGAGGAAGAGCGGCACAACTTGGCAGCGTCCTAAATGACTTGAATTTGCTGGAGTGGCTTCTCAGCAGGATAATGTTTATTTACAGCTGAGAATCTACAGCGCACATGCTGAAACACAGACTAATAACAGACTGATCACACAGATGTGTGCTATCCTGCATCTACGGCTGTGGTCTCTTAACAAGCTGCTAATTGTGAAGCAACAACAAACATGTTGAAACGTTATTCATTTTGTGCAGAAAATGCTTGAATTTTAATTGAATCAAGACTGTTGTGGTCTGCCTGCTAGATCCAATCTTTTTTGCTGGTTTACTGGTTTTAACTGGTTTAAGGTGGTCTCCCTAACAGGCCAAGCTGGTTTTCAGCTAGAAAACTGTGCGTTTGGAGAGCAGCTGAGACTGTATTTATTAAAGATCTTACTTTAGCATCCATCCATCATCACACAGTACAAGGATATGGTACATGCTGTCCTTTGGTGCTGTTTAGTTCTGCTCATCAGGCAGAATAAAAGCCCGTAATGAGCTATGAATAAGAGGAGAGATGAGCTGTCACTCAAACGGCCAGACAGCCTTCAGTGTCTGCCAGCATGAAGAGAGACAACTCTAAAAATACTCTGAAAGACCAGACTGATTTCAGGCCCAATTAGAGCTGAGACATTTGAATGACACTGAGATTATGAGTCATATATATATATATATATATATATATATATATATATATATATATATATGTATGTATGTATGTATGTATGTATCTATCTATCAATCTATCTATCCGTCTTGTGAAAATTTTCTGAGCTTAACTAAAATTTTGACTGATTATTTTTGTATTTCACAATACTACTACTACTACTACTATACTACTACTACTAATAATAATAATAAAATAATAATTATCATTATTATTATTACTACCTCAATAATATAAATATTATTATATATTTAAAAATAAAATAGTGATATAACTAAAATATTAATAACAATGTAAGTAAAAAAATATTTTGTATTTCATAATGAAATTAAGCAATATAAACACATAAGACACATGAGAAAACAATGTAAGCGTTAGTAAATACAACATTATCTTTAGTATTATTAACACAATAA
This sequence comes from Cirrhinus mrigala, assembly GCA_036247105.1. Lineage (NCBI taxonomy): Eukaryota > Metazoa > Chordata > Actinopteri > Cypriniformes > Cyprinidae > Cirrhinus > Cirrhinus mrigala. Next base: position 2,777,555 of record CM070009.1, on the reverse strand, counting down.
TATAAATATTAATATATTAATAAAATATTATTAATATTATTAATACCACAATAAAATATATATTAATATATTAATAATTTTATTGTCATTATTATATATTTCAAAATAAAATAGTAAAAATAGAAATAAAATATTATTAATAATAATACAAGTAATCATAATGTTTTTATATTTCACAGTAATGAAATTAAGCCGTATAAATACACATAAATAAGAAAACAATAAAAGTATTAGTAAATACAAAATTATTATTATTAATAACACAATAACATAAATGTTAATATATTAATAGTTTGTTATTATTATTGTTGTTTTTATTGTTATTATTATATCTAAAAAATAGAATAGTATAAATAAAATAGTATAAATATAAATAATTATATTTTTATTAATAGTAACAATGACTAATCTAAATATTTTTGTATTTCACAATAATGAAAATATATAAGCAATATACTGTATAAATAAGAAAACAAATTATTGTTGTTGTTATTATTTTTATAAATAATATAATATAAATATTAAGATAAATATTTAAAATATTTTCAGATAAAACTAGTGTTTTATGTTGTGTATATATATATATATATATATATATATATATATATATATATATGTTACTTAAAATAAATACAAAAATTGTATGAATATAAATATCATAGATAGTAACAGTATAAATTATATAAATCATATTCAATAAAATCTTGTAAAAAAACAATGTTTTGTAAAGAAAACAAATTATTATTATTATTATTATTATTATTATTATAAATAAAATAATATAAATAATAATATAAAAATATTTTAAAATAAAGGTAGTATGTGTATTATTTTGTATATGTATGTATACTATTTAATATAAACACAAAAACTGTGTATAATATAAATATAGATAGTAACAGTGTAAATTATATAAAACATAAATAAAATCTATTCAAGTAAAAAAAAAAAATAAATAAAAACAGTATAAATAATAAAAAATATATAAATAAAAAAATAATAATAATGGCATTTTAAAAAATAAAAATAGTACAAATTAAACCTGTCTGTATTTCTAAAATAAATATCTTTTTAGTGTAGAAATAGATAGTCCTAAATATAAGAATTGTAAAACAAAGTCTTGAGGTCTGTTCACATCAAGAACGAGAGCCATACAGATAACGAAAAAGATATAGTTCTAAAAATCATCCACACCACAGCTATAACAATAAAGGGACAGAGAAACAATATTGTTGGAATCACTTTCAGAATGATTTTTTCTAGCTGATAAACAATAAAAACATTTACAACCAATCAGAATCAATCCTGATATAACAAGCTCAAGAATTTAAAGCCGTGGAAGAGCATGTGTTCAGAATTTGCTGGTGTGGACGCTAACATAGATATTCTTATAGTTATCTTTATAGTTATTGTTTAGGCCTTTAGAGTTCAGGCTGTAGTTCCTCCACAGCTGATATTGCATTTCACAGTCCAGCTGCATGATGCTCTTGAACCCTGAATCAGAAAGAGGTCAGAATGCTCTGAGGAGTCGTACCTTCTCAAACAAGCTCTGAAACAGATCTTCGGTTCACCATGTTCTTCCCAAGATTACAGCGCATCTGTCATCCTTAATTTATTACAGTGATGAATTTTGTCCTTTGGAAGTCCCTCACTCTGCTTTCCTCCAAACACAATCAAGCGTGTTCTCCGCGGCGCTTCTCCAAACCGTGGAGTCGCCTGTCAGCTTTGCTTACACTGATGCTGCGTTTAATACGGCGAGGGTCTCTATTGATCTGTCTCAACTTGTTTGCTGTATGCGCCCCAATAGAGAAGTGCATATATTACACAGCATATATTATTAGCTCCCTTACAGAACAAAAACTTACAGATAATGTACTCACCCCCTTGTCATCCAAGATGTTTGTGTCTTACTGTCTTTCTTTCTTCAGTCGTGAAGAAATTATGTTTTTTGAGGTAATCATTTCAAGATTTTTCTCCATATAATGGACTGATATGGTGATTCCAAATTTGAACTTCCAAAATGCTGTTTAAATGCAGCTTCAAAGGGCTCTAAACGATCCCAGCCAAGGAATAAGGGTCCTATCTTTTGAAACGACCGGATGTTTTCTAAAAAAAAAAAATAATAATTACAATTTATATACTTTTTTTTTTACCTTAAACGCTCGTCTTGTCTCAATGTGAACTGTTTTTTCCGGTCATGACAGTTAGGGTACGTCTAAAAACTCCCGTCTCATTTTCTCCTCCAACTTAAAAATCTTCTTACATTGCTGTTTTTACCTTGTTTTGCAAAGAGTGTTTCATCTTCTTTCAGTGTTCACTTTGTAAACTCTGGGTTGGTACTTCTGCAGCGATGTAGGACGATTTTGAAGTTGGTGGAGAAAATGAGTTTTTAGACGTACCCTAACTGTCATGACCGGAAAAAAAACATTTCACACAGAGACAAGACGAGCGTGTGAGGTTAAAAAGTATGTAAATGGTCATTTAAAAAAATAAATAAATAAATAACCAATTGTTTTGATAGATAAGACCCTTCTTCCTCGACTGGGATCATTTAGAGCCATTTGAAGCTGCATTTTAAACTGCATTTTGGAAGTTCAAATTTGGAGGCACCATTGAAGTCCATTACATGGAGAGAAATCCTGAAACGTTTACCTCAAAAAACATCATTTCTTTACGACTGAAGAAAGAAAGACACAAACATCTTAGATGACAAGGGGGTGAGTACGTTATCTGTAAATTTTTGTTCTGGAAGTCAACTAATCCTGTGAACTAATCTTTCACAACACTTGCGCTCTTTAGTTCAGTTTAGCAGATGTGCTCCAGGATACAATTTAGACTGATCTGAACTTTTATCTCCAGCTAAACTGAGTGATGGCAGCAAAGTAATGTTGAATTGTGCTCGCTGTGGAGAAACGTGTTGCCATATGGAATATTCCTTCTCCCCCTGCTCTCTAATTAGACTCTTTGAGTGAACACAGAGCCACAGAGAGCGATTCTGGCACACTGCGTTTAATGATCATTTCACGAACTTGTGCCAAATAAAAGCAGCGTTACACTACATAAACACTACTGTGTTCACATACTCATCATATTAATATGACAAAAAAGCAAATATTGTTATCAAATATGTACACTATCATTTTATAAGAAGCTTCTTTTAAGGCTCTACCGCTCACCAAGGCTGGATTTATTTGGTCAAAATTATAGTGATATTGTGAAATATTATTACAAATTAACATAACTGTTTTTCATTTTCACTGTATTTTAAAATGTAAAAAAATAAATAAATTCCTGTGATCAAAGCTGAATGTTCAGCATCATTACTCCAGTCTTCAGTGTCACATAATCCTTCAGAAATCATTCTAATATGATGATTTGATACTAAATAAAATAAAAAAAAGAAATTAAATTAAAAAAAAAATCAATGTTGAAAACAATTGTGCTGCTTAATATTTTATTTATTTATTTATTTATTTATTTACTGACCTCTGACATTTGAATATTTTTTTAGCAAAAAGTGTCTGAACAACCTTAAAAAACATCTTTTTATTTATTTATTTGTTTGTTTAAATGTATTCTTATTTCATAATGCATTGATATGTGGTTGCATACATCAGAAAAAGTAAAAAAAAAAAAAAAAAAAAAAAAAAAAGAAGGTTAAAGTCCAGTTTATTTCTGTAATGCTAAGCTGAATTTTCAGCATCATTACTCCAGTCTTCAGTGTCACATGATCATTCAGAAATCATTCTAATATGATGATTTATGATGATTTGATACTAAATAAAATAAAAAAGAAATTAAATAAAAAAAAAATCAATGTTGAAAACAATTGTACTGCTTAATGTTTTCTTTATTTATTTACTGACCTCTGACATTTGAATATTTTTTTAGTAAAAAGTGTCTGAACAACCTTAAAAAAACAACTTTTTATTTATTTATTTATATATTTTTTATTTATTCTTTTTTTTTCATAATGCATTGCCATGTGGTTGCCTACTCAAAAAAAAATCTGCCCTTATATTTTATGTAAATTTAATGGAAATTTATAATTTGACATGATCATCATGATCATATGCCTATGATATTCAACGTATTATTATTTTTTTGTACATTTATTTGTTTATTTATTTTTGGTCTGGTTTATTGTCCAAAATCATAACTCTGATCACTTAGAAAACTAATAGCATATCTCTCATCAATAATCCATTAAATATATTTTAAAATGTAATTTATTTCTGTAATGCAAAGCTGAATTTTCAGCATCATTACTCCAGTCTTCAGTGTCACATGATCCTTCAGAAATCATTCTAATATGCTGATTTGATACTCAGTAAATAAATCAATGTTGAAAACATATGTGCTGCTTCATATTTTATTTATTTATTAAATGACCTCTGACATTTGAATATTTTTAGTAAAAAGTGTCTGAACAACCTTAAAAAACATCTGTTTATTTATTTATTTATTCATTTATTTATTTAAATGTACTCTTTTTTTATTCTTTTTTTCATAATGCATTGCTATGTGGTTGGCTACTCAGAAAAAGTAAAAAAAAATGAATGCTGAATGTTCAGCATCATTACTCCAGTCTTCAGTGTCACATGATCCTTCAGAAATCATTCTTGATAATTTGATACAAAATAAAATAAAATAAATGTTGAAAATTGTTGTGCTGCTTAATATTTTATTTATTTTTAAAATACATTTTTAATTATTATTATTTTTTTAATTTATTCTTTTTTATTTATTCTCCACCCTTATAAATTCATAATATTAAATTAGCATCTTTTTTTTTTTCTTTTTCTTTTTTAAATTTAACATTTAATTGTTTATTTATTTTTGGCCTATTTTATTGTTCAAAATCATAACTATGATTACTTAGAAAACTAAAAGCACCTCTCTCATCAACAAACCACACAATTTGAGATATTAATTTTTGTATCACAGTTATTCACCAAAGTACTTACAGTTACTCTAAATAAGTACTCTAATAGTAACTACTCTAATATAAATAAGTTCCTTACTCTAAATATGAGCTATAGCAATAGTGATATTTGCCCCATCCAGCACAACTAATCATCTTAAAAGCTCCAGTCTGTCCCCTGGTGGACGCATCCAGCATTGCACCACACCAAATCTAAGATGCTTTTATCGTCTGTATTTTTGTTTTCCCTATAAAGCTGCTTTGGAACAGTGTGTGTTTTAAAAAAGCATCATACATACGTTTCTGTTTGGCTGCTGTAATCTACAATTATACTCAGGCTGTTATGTTAGGAATCAAAATGTGCTGAATATTTTAACCCTGCAATGTTTTATTCTTCACTGTGCAACAGTATTTGTCCATCTTTCTCTCTTTTTAACTGAGAGAGACAAGAAAGGCGTTGAGAACACTTGACTGACACGTGGGTCAGGTTTTTTTGTTTGGGTGTGTGTGAATGTGGGTGTCTGTGTGGGTTGAGAGATCTAAGTGAATAATCCAAGCGCATTTTTCACGCTTCAAGTATTCAGGAAACAAGTATTATGCACTCAGGAGAATAAAAAACATGTATTATCAAATTGCATGCATTTAAACACGTCACAGTTAAAAATGTCATTGTAGTAGAAAACACGATATGTTTTCTCAAAACTACTTCTGTTTGTTCAGTGTCTTTTAATCAGCTTGTGATTTTTAGTGTATACTGTATATTACATCTACTTTATGAGTTCACACAGGTGTTTTGGTATTTTATATGTAATATATTGAAATTAGGTATCATGATATGGCTTAGTGTGATCACGGAGGCTATGATTTAATTAAATAAATATGTGCATTGCATATTTTAGAGTCAAGCGGCACTGTGTTCATTTATACATGAGCAGCTCATGATCCAGTGTTTTCAGTGTCTCGGTTCACAGTAAATGCTGCTCCGCACAAACTCAGGTCTGCATATGATCTGAGTTTGGGTTCAATTAATTGCACATGTGCCAGCATCTTTCCATGCTTGTAATAAAAACCTCTTTTCAACAACAGAGAAGTATTAAGGTTTTGCGGTTTCCCTCAGAATGAATGTTTGATGGTTTATTGTTTGAAAATTAAGAAATTAAGACACCCCATAGCAATTTTACGGTTGTAATGTAAAATAAAATAACATTTTGTTTTTATTTTACAATGAAATATTGTAGCAATAATAATAATTATAATTACAATAATAGTTAAAATTATATAGTAAAATTATACATATATAATACAATTATTATTATTATTTTATTTAGTCATTCTGACATATAACCACAAATAATGCAGCTCTACAAACAAGCACAGCAAACCTGATTTTTATTTATTTATTTATTTTTTTTTTTTTAATAAAAAGAAATTATCAGAAAAATCAAAATTACAAAAAGCAGCCCTAACTGTATTTTTTATTTCCAAAGTTGTAAATAAAGCAATGGTTATTAGAGTATGTTTGGAATGCTATTTCAGTTTTTCCATTTCAGAATTTCATGTTTATTTCAATGTGTTACTTGCCATTTATTTCTAATTGTTTCTAAAATTTCATAGTGAAAATTTTTTTTTACAGTGAAATATTACAATAGTAGTAGTGTTTTTGTTTATTTAGTAATTTTATAGTTATATTTAGTAGTAGTGATAATAATAATAATAATAATAATAATAATAATAATAATAGCATATTGTTATATAACCACAAATTATACAGCACTACAAAAAAGCACAGCAAACCTGGATTTAAAAAAAAAAAAAAAATCACAAATCATTATCTGAAAAAATAAAACAATTATCAGAGCATGTTTTGCAAGAAAATATCATTTCAGTTTTTCTGCTCCGAAATATGACATTTAATTTAATGTATTACTTCCTGTTTCTTTGTAATTGTTTCTAAAATTTCTAAATGAAAATTTTGAATACTTTTTTTTATTTTATTGTGAAATATTACAATAGTAGTAGTAGTTTTTGTTGTTGTTTATTTAGTAATTTTATACTTTTATTTAGTGTAAATTTAGTAGCAGTAGTGATAATAATAATAATAATAATAACAATAATAATAATTATTATTATTATTACTACTATTATTTTTATTATTATTATTATTATTAACATATTGACATTTAACCACAAATTATACAGCCCTACAAAAAAGCACAGCAAACCTGTATTTTAAAAAAATCACAAGTTATTATCAGAAAAATCGTAATTAGATTTTTTTTAAAACCCTCAAATCATGCAACCTTACAATGTAAAAGCTGTTTTTAAAGTTGTAAATATAACAATTATCAGATCATGTTTTACAAGAAAATACCATTTCATTTTTTCTGCTCTGAAATATGGTATTTAATTCAGTGTGTTACTTGCTGTTTCTTTGTTTCTAAAATTTCTGAGTGAAAATTTTAAGTACTTTTTTTTTTCAGTGAAATATTACAATAATAGTTTTTTAGTCACTTTATAGTTGTATTTAGTAATAGTAGCAGTGATCATCATCATAATAATAATAATAATAATAATAATAATTAGTAGTAGTAGTAGTATATACCACAAATTTTACAGCCCTACAAAAAAGCACAGCAAACCTAGATTTTTTTTTTTTTAACGTCACAAATTATCTGAAAAATCGTAATTACATTAAGTACAGCCTTACAATGTAAAAAAATAAAATTAAATTAAAGTTGTAAGTAAAACAAAGATTATCTGAGTGTGTTTTACAATTAAATAGCATTCACGTTTTTTTCTGCTCTGAAATATGACGTTTAATTCAGTGCATTACTTGTCGTTTCTTTGTAATTGTTGTTAAAATTTCTGAGCGAAAATTTTAAATACTTTTTTATTTTACAGTAAAATATTAGAATAGTAGTAGGTTTTTTGTTTATTTAGTCATTTTATAGTAATAGTGGTAGTAGTGATGATAATAATAATAATGATATTATTAATAATATTGTTATTGTTATTATTATTAACACATTGATATATAACCACAAATTATACACCCCTACAAAAAAGCACAGCAAATCAGATTTTTTTTTCAACTCACAAAATATTATAAGAAAATCATAATTCGATTTTTTTTTTTACCCCAAAATCATGCAGCCTTACAGTGTAAAAAAAAAAAATAGTTGTGAATAAAACAAAAATGATCGGAAATACCATTTCAAATTTTTTCTGTTTCGAAATAATGTTTAATTCAATGTTACTTGCCGCTTCTCTGTAGAATTGTGTGTGAAAATAGTTTCTAAACCTATTTATTTCAGTGTACCTCAAACCCTTTGGGGGGTCCCTATATATCAGCACATAATTTGCGGTATGCTTGTGCCATAAGGTGTTGTCTTTGTGTTTGAAAGGTTGAATGAGAAAGACAGCGTGTCTTGAATGAAGGCGAGCTGCTTTTGAAAGTCGCTAATGAGCGTGTTCACACCCTCGTTGTGTTTCACACACATCCAAAATGTCACTTGCGCGCACACAGACGCACACACGCGCCGCCGAGCCAATTTGTGTCCGCTCCGGCTCCAATTCACGCTGTCCCTCCCCGCTGACTCTCTCCGCAGCGGTCCCCGTTTTCCACTCTCCTCTCGCTCGCTCTGCGCGGCTCGCTTCACGGAACAGCATGTAACGCTCTCAGTATCACGACGCCGGAGAGTGTGCGCGCGCGTGTGTCTCTGGGCTGTGGCGGAGCGTCTTCTTCTCTGGTTGTAAAGCGTGGATCATGTTCTATTTCCAGCTGGTGATCATGGCAGGCACCGTTCTCCTGGCGTACTACTTCGAATACACGGACACCTTTCCCGTACACATCCAGGGGTTCTTCTGCTTCGACAAGACGTTCTCCAAGCCCTACCCCGGTCCGGATGAGAGCAGTAACGTACCGCCGGTGCTCGTGTACTCCCTGGTAGCTGCTATTCCCACTATAACCGTGAGTAGCCTGTGTCTTTCCTGTGTTTCTCTGTGTGCTTGTGGGCTGTCAGGATCAACTTTAGCATGGGTGATGAAGGATGAATCATCATTCATTATCAGGATGTATGGACACGTGTGTGCTTTTGTGTGAGAGAGAGAATCCAGATCTCAGTCTCGTCAAATTCTGTCAAGAACATGTCTGAGTCACATTTCACACCTAAATCAATCACATTCAATGTGTTGTGAATGTTTTATATTTAAATGTTATGTGTTTATTATGTGCATGTATGTAGACTGTGTGTATGTATTTTTTACACTATTTTAATAGTCCTAAGAAAACAGACTTTATTATATGAAGAAAGTTCATTTTGTTTGTGACATTATTTTTATAATTAAGTCAATTAGTCAATAAATCCTACATCAGTTAAATCCCTACACACAAAAAAAATGTTATTGTAATAGCAAAACAGTCAAATTCTCATTACCATAACTTTTTTGTAATATTTAGTTTTTTTTATTTAATAGTTTTATAACTATTGATAATTATAATAATAAATTAGTCACATTATGTAATCACACAATTTCGACCAAATTATACAAAAAAAAATCCAGAAACTGTGAAAAATTATTTATTGTTATTATTATTATTATTCTTATTATTATTATTATCATTATTATAGTCACATTATGTAATCACACAGTTTTTGTCAAATTATACAAACAAACACATTTATAAACTGAAAAAATAACTATTCTAATTATTATTATTATCATTGTTGTTGTTATTTCATTATATAATACATATTAAAATAATTTATATTATTTTTAGCAACTTTGTTTTGACATTATTTCAAATTAATTGAACAATTCATAATTTCTCTTATTTTTATTATTATTTAATTATATATTTTATATAATCATATTATATATACATTTTATACATATAAGTAATATAAATACATAATAAACTTTTTTTTGTAATTTTGTTTGAAAAAACATTGAACAATTAAAAAAAAAATCATTGTCATAACAGCAAAAATAATCTAATCATCATTACCATAATAGATAATATGTTCTTTAAACTGTAAATTTGATTAAATAATAATAATATTAAATAAATCGTTAAATAAACCCTGTGGGACGCCTAAGTTTACCTCACCGTATTACACATAAATTCTAATCTAATTATCGTTGGAAAGGTCTAAGACTCCTAAATAGATATTTTACCATATTTTTGGGTTACAAACTATGTAGGAAAAGTAATAGATTAATATATGTCAAGAGTGCAACTTAAAAAATCTACATCATAATATGAGTTTTGACCTTTGTCACAAAAGACTTTCTTCATTGCCTTTTTCCCTTTCACACTTCAGAAATCATAAGAAATTATATATCAGTTCAAAATTTAAAATCTCAAAATAAAATACAATCTCAAAAGGCAGTTTTAAATCAGACATTGCATTACCATGGAAAATGTACATCAAAATCATATTACAAAATGTTTTCATTCATGAATCATAATAATTTAAGTCTGGATAGTGCATTTTTATGTCTGTGTTCAAAAATGGGAGTGACCGTTAAAGGGTTAAATAAAAACCTGTTTTTGTGTTTTTGTTTTGTCTTATTTTTAGAACAAAATTTTAATACAAAAATATACTTTTTAATTCGGTCATATTGTCATTGACATTGGCATTGTCTAAAACAACTTTATCTTTCTGGTAATAATTTTGTTATTATTTGTAATTCTGATAATTTTGTGACCTGGACAGACCTGTGATATTTGTTTTGCTTATGAAGTTGTGTGTGCCAGTGCTTATTTAATTACCTCTTTAATTTCTCAATAGTTTTTCATAGGCAGCAGCGAGATTAAATGGAGAAGTTTGTTTTTGTCCTGTTTCTCCTATGAATAAGACTTCAGTTATCTAACATGCATCTCAGCTGATTTCTCATCAGTATGTCAAAAAGTCAGAGATCTCAACAAAATCCATTCCTCCTGACCTGTAAGTTTAAAATTAATCCCAAACTGAGAATTAAATCTGAGTTTAAAGTAATGGAGCAACAGGTTTAAAGGTAATCTTTCTTAAACTGAAAATTAAAACCATGATCAAAATGATGGCTTAAATGTAAGCCTGTTTACTTTTAAACAAGGTAGATAAACCTTGACTTAATCTAGATTTAAGCTTACTCCTTATTGGTGCAATTAACCCAACCTAAGGGAATGTAGCAGAAACATCTGAGATCATGTTGATACTGAAATGCAACATAAGCTCCAGTGTGGAAGGTGAAGACAGCAGCTATAACTGGTTTGTAGGTGATGGTTTTACTGGTGTCTCCCTGCCACGTTGTGAACCGGAGGCAACAGATTGCGGGACCACATGGATCTGCCTCCCTCCTTTTCTGAGTCTGCCAGAGCCGCGTGTGGTTCTTCTATCTAGTGTGTGTTTGTGGGCATGTGTTTTGGGGCCAGCAGTAGATCTGAAGCCTGGAGTACGAGCTTCATGTTGAAGCGTGTGTGAGTGTACTGGCAGAGCCCAAAAAAAAAAAAAAAAAACACTCACACAGAAAGTACAGCCAACTGAAGATGCATGAAATGGAGGAGTTCTGTTAGATACATAAATGAAAAGGGAAAGTACAAGGAATCGAGCAAGGCGTAGAGGGGTTGAAACACGGGCCGAGGCTCATTTAGAGATGTTATAATGTCCGGCTGGGGGAATGATGGGTTGAGAATGAAAGAGGGAATGAAATGTGCAACATCTGCTGCTTTTGTCCAGCGGGACGCGGCCACATTCTGGCCAATGCAGAGTAACGCCGTTACCCAAATTCTTTTTTTATGCATAAAATAAATAAAATGTCATGCATAAAAAAACACTACCTGACAAATGACACTGAAATAGTCATTTTGAGAAGCTAAGCTTGTCTCAAAGACATTCTAATAAAAGACTAATATAAATTAGAAGGTAACTTGCATGAAGTATAAAAGTTCATGTAAATGAATAAAACATAATATAATACAAGTTTAGTAATATTTTATATCACTTTTTTTTTTTTAAGTTACAAAAGTTGAGGTTTAAAATTACATTTATTCCTGTGATCAAAGATAAATTTTCAGCATCATTACTCCAGTCTTCAGTGTCACATGATCTTTCAGAAATCATTCTAATATGCTGATTTGATGCTTAAGAAACATTTCTGATTATCAGTGTTGAAAACAGTTGTGCTGCTTCATATTTTAATAGGAACTGATATGATTTTAGTTTTTTTTTTTTTGATGAATATAAATTTAGAAGAACAGCATTTGAAATAGTAAAGACATTTATTTGGGCCCTATGAAATCTGTTTTATTTTTTCCCAGATTCCCTTTTTTTCCATTTTAATATTTCTGAAATCCCGTTTTTTTTTAATGTAATTTTTTGGACTTCTTTTTAATGGTTAAATTAAATTTTATTAATCAAAAAGCATGTCTAATTAATTAAAATTATGAAACGTTTAACAATTTATTAAAAGTTTAATAAAAATGACATGTTTAGAGTTCAATTAAATGTTTTGTTTTTTCTCACCATATGTTTTATTGTTATTGTTCTAGCATGTCTAATTATTTGAATGCATAAAAACAACTTTTATTTATTCTTACAATAGCCTTATGAAATGTTTTTTCCCCCTCAGAAATTCTCTGTTGTGTATTTAATTTTTTTCGGGTTATCAAATGAAGGTAAAAAACATTGATTAAATGTATCTTTTAATTAATAAAAATTAAACACATTTTATTTTTTGGCAAATAAATGGGATAATATTTAAGTATGTAAAAACTATTGTGAGATTATTCCCTAAAAAAATAAAGTTTTATTATTTTTTTCAACAGTAGTAGTAGTATTAGCCTAGTAGTAGCCTAATTCTGGCACAATGTCTTGAAATTAAACCAAACTTTTATTTTGATGGGTTGTCGTGAATTCCTTTAGTTTTCTGTGTGTGTATGATATGACGCTAGTTTTACTCAAATTAAACTGCAAAATGCTCATGGCGTATTCTCAGAGCAGTTCTGGAGATGTTGTTCATGTATGTATGTCCTCATTTAATGAGACGGCAGACGCTGAAATCACGAGTGTCAAGCGCACTTCTGAATTCCAACTTGATAAAATAGATGTATAAAAGACTAAAAAAAGACTGGATTCCATGATTCTGTCCGGGTTTTCGGATTCGCAGAAATCATAGGGCCCTAATTTATAATGTTACAAAAGTTTTTTGTTACAGTTGATCAATTTAGTGCATCCTTGCTCAATAAAAAGTAAAAATCTTACAGATCAAATATTTGTACAGTAATATATATATATATATATATATATATATATATATATATATATATATATATATATATATATATATATATTAAAGTATTTAAACATTATGGTGTTGAGGTATTTGTTCTACTTTATTTAATTTTTGCTGAGGACAGTAGCAGATATGGAAGTGTTTGAGAGTTTGCGGGTTCATTTGGTGCCGAAATGTCTTACAGCAGCTGAACTCGTATGGCCTACAAACTATGATACAAAGTGTTCATCAAAAAGCAGACAGCGCTGCCCTTGGGTGACGTGACATTGGTTGACACCATCAAACACCGACATCCTCCATGTTTTCTAGTGTCTGTGTCAGCATGTTGCAGAGGCGTTCTGATTAGCCTGAGCTCTCTAAAGTCATATTCAGTCATCATAGGAGGGAGAGGAGATGTCCACATCAGACTCTGGGGGTCTCAAGCTCTTTAATTAAACTCATCCATCATCAGACCTGCTCTCTTCGTCACAGACTACACGAGGAGACGTCACTGATTCATATCAGAACTGTTATAATGGTCAGTCTGTTAATGAAAATGCAGTGCATCAAAAACAAAATTTGATCGAATAGGTTGGTTCTTTAATAATTCCAGTGTCTGTCTACCTATCTATCTATATATCTATCTATCTATCTATCTATCTGTCCGTCAGTCCATCTATCTATCTATCTATCTATCTATCTTTCTTTCTTTCTTTCTATCTGTCTGTCTGTCTAGATTAAAAAAAAAAGTAGATGTATTATTAATATTAAATGATTAAAAAAGCAAACTAAGTGACTGTAGCAGTAACTGTATACTCCTTAAAGGTATTACTGGAATATTTACAAAATGTATATACAAAAGTGCCAATAAAATAAAATAAATAAATTAGAGTTTAAAAAAGAGAGAGAGAAAATTTGTATCTGTTAATCAAACAAGACTTAACACCATCTCTTCAAATGTCAATTCATTTTAATTTTATTTCCTTACATTCAAATTTAAACTTTAATACTACATCTGTTGGCTACATCAAGTTTAAATTCAATTAATATTCAGGAACCAAATTGTAAATTAAAAGTCATTTTCAATTCAATTCTGAATGCTGCACAACCCTGTTAGTAACACATCGATCTAACTCTGATATTTCAAATTCTTGTTATAAAAATCTATAAATAAAAATAATTAAAAACAAATAAATATGTATGTATAATGTTTTGCAAAAATAATGAATGTATATAATTTAAATACTAATAAGTATTTGATGTGTGTATGTATATATATATATATAGTTACTATAGTTATTATTTATTAATAGTTATTAATTGTTATTCATTTTTATACATTGCATTGTTAATAATAATAATAATAAAAATAATAATGGTAATTATTTATCTAGCTAGCTAGTTATCTACCAAATTTCAGATGGTATAATAAATAGAAAACAATTAAAAATAAATCATTAGACTGCATAAGTGTGTGATGATTTAAATAATAATAATAATAGTAATGTAACAAATAGTAATAAAAATACTAATTAAGATTTTTGTTGATAAGAAGAATAGGAATAATTTGTTTGGATTTTTTTATCAGTGGTTATTGTTACATTTTTATAATAATAATAATTTTTCCATGCAACATGGAAAAAATTTTTAGCGTTACAAAACAGCTCATTTTGCTGCTTGGTATTGCAAATTGGTGTGTCTTATCATATTATTTTCATGTATCATCTCAGTTATGAATACACTGGTTTGTAGCGCAAAAAGTTTAATACTGTCTACTGCATGTTGTTATTCTTTTCATTGTTTCCCTGTAGCGGCTAATGGACCGGAAGTCTTGCCCATAGGCTTACTTCCACGTTAAAGAAAAAGTTGGATAGACATTCCTTTACTGGCAGCAAAACAATCAAAAAGGAAGAAACTATATAGGCTTCTTGTTTCACATCTCTCACTGTCATTCTGTGATTTTGATGGAGTGTTTTCTGTCACCTGTTGTAGATTCATGCTGAGATTTCAAGCTGTAACCACTGAAGCTGATGTGACACTCAATGTACAGCCGCTAATACTGCAACTCTGCTCATCTCTTTCACGTGTGACACTGTTCTGGAGAAGCACTAGCTCTATTCATGTTTCTGAAATGTGCTAAGAAACTGTTTGACAGAAATCTTCAGTTTCTAATTAATATCACGTTTGTTTCTAGAGCTTGTGGATTAGATGTGAACGGCATGTGTGTTTGTGACATTTGACCCCTGCATCAAAGAGAACTGTTATTTGCTGCTAAGATGAATTCTAGCAAACACAGCGAGCCCTGAAGTGCTTATTTCTCAATAGTCCAAAGAAATGGTCTTCTCAGGGAAGGATTAAAATAAAAATTCCCTCTGATTCACATACACTCACACATGTTATGTAATTCATATTGAGGGCAGTAAGACGTTGGCTGAATCTGGTTTGGTCTCACAATGCCAATGTGATTGCATGAACACATGGTGTACTTCACAGGGTAGAAGAAGATCTTTGAAGAAATATTTTCAACATATCTCAGTTCTGAAATGAGTTTTTATACCCAAACAGTGTTGCAGCTTGTTAAGGCACTTCACCATCTACTGATTAATCCATCTACTGTGGTGACATGTTGAATATTCAGTTTTACAGTCAGATTTGTATATTATTTGATTGACATGATTTATAGATACTAGTGATTTTTATTATTTTTTATAATTTAGAATCGATTTAGAAATGATTACAAATATTTTAATTAGTTTTTTCATTGATATTAAACTATAATAATTTATTTATATTTATTTATTTATATTATATACTTATACTTATTTTTATTAATATTATATATATATATATATATATATATATATATATATATATATATATATATATATATATATATACATACATAAAACCAAAAACTAAATAAAATAAAAAAAAATAAAAAAATAGAATAATAATAATATTCAAAGTGGGTTTAGTTTCACCCATAAACAATGTGGTGATATTATCAAAGGGTTCTGCAAATTCTCTAGTCAATTCTAGCCTGCGGAAGTATATATAATGGATCAAATAATGAAAGAAAATTGTATGAAAGAGTGTTTGCAATGCCGATGATTAATTTGAAGGGAATGTGAGAACAAGAGACTGTTAGCATTAGTGATACAGACTGATGAAAGAAAGCCAGAGATAAACACCAACTCTACACCGCATGATCAAAAGAGCCGAGCTAATGCTGAAAGAATGTCAAAAAGAAGCTGTTAATAATTAATTATGTACTACTTTAAAAGTTTTCAAAAGCTTGGTGTTGTAGGTAAGGTATGTTTTATTTGATAGCAGACTGCAATATCACTCACATCAGTAACCTACTCATATTTGTAGTGCAGTCAAATACATGTAATGTAGTCAAATGCAATGATGATTGAGAGATGAACAAGTGATTGTTTCTCAAAAGTCTGATGGATCATATTTGGTACTCATATTTTAACGTGATTATTAAAAAAATTATTCATGGCTAATCAGGTAAACATTAGTTGCTTCAGTCCAGTATTGTTCATCTTGCAACCTGATCTCTCGAAAATGTAGGGTACAATGGGGGTTAAAAACGCCTTTGATATTATTTTCCTCTAAACCACTAGATGGCATTTTTTAAAACATCTGCTTTTCAAGATACACATGCAAATTTGGCTGATGCTTGAGGTGATTCTGTGCTTACTTGATCTAATATTTGATGTTTTTTTCTAAATGTTGTAGATTTAAGTAGCAAATGAGATTTGCTAAAATTCTTGAATCTTGAGACAAAGGTCTTCTTAAAGGAAAAGTCCACTTCCAGACCGACAGTTCACAAATAATTTACTCACCCCCTTGTCATCCAAGATGTTCATGTCTTTCTGTCTTCAGTCGTGAAGAAATTATGGTTTCTGAGGAAAGCATTAGAGGATTTTTCTCCATATAATGGACTTCATTGGTGTCCCGATTTTGAACTTTCAAAATGTAGTTTAAACGCAGCTTCAAAGGGCTCTAAACGATCCCAGCCGAGGATGAAGGGTCTTATCTAGCGAAAAACGATCTGTCATTTTTTTTTTTTAAATAAAAATTTGTATACTTTTTAAGCACATAAGCTCGTGTAGCACAGGCTCTGGGATGCACGTTCACGGCGCTACGTACTATTGAATCACGTCGAAAGGTCAGGCGGAATGTAGGCGGAACTACAGACCCAGTGTTTACAAAGCAAACGCGCAAAGACTAAGAAAGTGCAAGTAAGTCAAACGCTGTTTACAAACAAAAAGGCACTACGATGTCGGACGATTCTGAAGTTGTAGGAGAAAAAAGAGAAAAAAGTTTTTCGACATACTCTATCTTTTTGAGCCGGAGTACACAGACGATGAACTTAGACATGATTCATAGTGATGAGAAGTTCGGATCATTTTACCGACTCAGACCTTTGAGTCTCATTCAGCAAAATCATTTAGTTCATTTTAGCAAAATCAACTTCACGTGACAGCCCCGTAAGATGAACGAACGACTCGAAAAACCCAAAGACTCGAAACAGGTGAACTAATTCCAGTACACAACCTAATAGGATGTTGCGCATGCGTGACTGAACGAATCACTTCCCGAGATGACTCGTTCTTCCCGAGTCACATTAAAATTTTGTTCAAAATGAATGAATCATTCAAGAACGACCCATCACTAGTTCGGACACGCATCCCAGAGCCGCCTGTGCTACACAAGCTTTTGTGCTTAAAAAGTATACAAATTTTTATTTTTGGAAAAAATATACAGATCTTTTTGCTAGATAAGACCCTTCTTCCTCGGCTGAGATCGTTTAGAGCCCTTTGAAGTGGCATTTAAACTGCATTTTGGAAGTTCAAAATCGGGGCACCAATGAAGTCCATTATATGGAGAAAAAATCCTGAAATGTTTTCTTTTCAGAATCTTTACATTTTAAAATGATTTAGTTTCTGTATTTTAAAATATATGTTTTATAATAACATTTTAATGATAGTATTGGACAAAAAATCTTTTATTTATCAAAATAAGCAGAAAATAGTACAAACTTTGCTAAAGTGATTGTTTTGAACAAGTAATAATAACTTGTTTATAATAAAAAAAAAAAACAACAAAAAAAAAAAACATTATTTTAGCCAAAGTATTGTGTATCAATACTGTGCTTTTTACCCCATGCTGGTGAGCCTTTTACCCCGTGTGTGGGGTAAAAGGCCCCCCTTGCCACCTCATACATTTATAAGATTTTTAAACAAAATAAACGACTTGTATGATTTATTTTCACACAAAATCTGTTTCTCCATAAATGTTCAGTATATGTTTTTCTGCAGTCATACACTTTGGGCGCAGTGAAAAGCACTGGTTTTCTTAGGGTGTGCCTTTAGCCCCGTTGTACCCTACCAGTGGGAACTTTTTCGCAGGAAGATTCGAAATACGTACTGCCGTGTACGTTTTGTGACATGTTCGATTTGAAATGTCCACTGAGTGGCGCCAAAAGAATGTTCGTTTTTTTCCCCCGGAACAGATGATGTGATATGCTGCGTTCACGCCATATCGTAATTACCGTTATTTCGAGATGACAACATGTGACGTTCTACTCGGAGCTGTTCACATCCTCAGACTCGGAATTATGCTTTTCTATGGGAACACTATCAACCCCTAAACAGAGCCTACGTTGGTCAGGTGGTACAGCGGTCATGTGGTACAAGTCGTAGCTCTCAGAAGACTCCCAGTTCACAAGTTGTAATTACGAGTTCTACGAGGACGTGAACGCTTTTTACAAGTTGGAATCTCGTAATTACGGGAATTCCGATATGGCGTGAACGCACCTATACGTTTTATGTGACCTTGGTTTTGTGCGCGTCACCACAGTCCTGATTAGAAATGTCTGTTGAGTGGCGCTATAGCTCTAATGCTCCGTGACGTTTTAAAATAACGTATCATCTGGACTACACCTAAACCTACTCGATAATATGAACAAAAGCGAATGTGACGTAAAAACGCAATCGCAAGCATGCCGTTTCATCCTGTTTTTGGATCATCTTTAAGCTCTTTGATCGTGAGTCATGGCATCACGGGATTCGTACCACGGATGCCGCATTTTAAGTCCAATCCCGTGCCGCCTGAGCTACCGAACAAGCTTATTACATCCGGAAAGGGAAACATATAAAGCTGTAATCGTAACTGTGTATGAAAACTGCTCGCTGTTTTACTTCCTCTAGTGTTCATTTGTGTTGGAAACTGCAGTGATATGTACTTATTGGCACGTATTTCGCGCCTTCCCACAGGCACGTTTTTGTCATGAGATCAGGCAGTCATTTTAAAATATGAAGGCATGTAGTAGATTTTGTGTTTTTTTTAGCAAAGTTTTGATCATGTTGATAATTTAGAGCATTTAAATATGATACAGTAGGCTTTCTAAAGTTAAAGAACAGTTTTTAGTTTTTAAGATATGCATTTTCATATCTTGAGGTATTATTATTTTGAGCATGTTAGTGCTCTGCTCATGGATCAGACAGGTCATTAGAGTGCCACACATTTATTTATCAGTCATATAAAACTGCATTATGTTTCAGTATGATTCGAGGTGTAAATTGCATGAAAACAGCCTAAATATAAGCTTTTCATGGCCAGAGGGAGGATTGGGGAGTGTGGAGGTGCACAGCGATGCCACCTGAGAAACTACAGCAGATGGCACCGGCTGCTCGAGGGGTGAAAGAGCTGGCATTTCAACATATGCCTGAACTGTGCACCTCTCTGTCGTGGCATGAATGTCCACTCGCCGCCTCAGGGAAGAGTCGGTTCATGATCTGTTTTGCGTCACGAACGAGATAAAGCAGCAGCGTCAGGCCTCTAGGCTTTCATTCTGTTTCATCACACAATCATCGCTTGACTGGCTGATTTTTTTTGTTTTGGGTAAATAGAATACTTTTATTTAGCAAAGGCGCATTAAATTGATCAAAAGTGACAATAGATTTCCATTTCAAATAAGTGCTGTTCTTTTCAACTGTCTATTCATCAAAGTATTCTGAAAAAAAAAAAAAGTTCTTACAAAAAACATTAAGAAGCACAATTGTTTTCAACATGAATAACAATAATAAATGTTTCTTGAGCATCAAATCAGCATATTGAATACAGAATGATTTCTGAAGGATCATGTGACACTGAAGACTGGAGTAATAATGCTGAAAATTCAGCTTTGCATCACTGGAATAAATTGCATTACATTTAACTATGTTTAAATAGAAAACCGGTATTTTAAACTGTAATAATATTTCACAATATAAATTTTTTTTTCTGTATTTTTGATTAAATAAATACAGCCTTGGTGAGCAGAAGAGACTTCTAAAACATTAAATAAATAAATAAACCCTACTGCCACAATTTTTTAAACATTTATTTATATTGTTGTGCAAACATTTCCCCATTTAATCTGATTTGCGTACATAAACATCCATAAGACTTATTTTTGCCTTTAACAACTCATTTTCAGTCTGTAAGTGTAACGCCACGCCAGCAGAGGGAGCCCTCACCTACTGACTGACTGTTGCTGCTCCCTCTGCTGCTTCGCTGGTAGCTTCCTGTTTGGCAGCCATTAAAGGCAGGCCATGCCAAACAGACCCTCGCGAAGTATTGTTTTGCTCATGCGGACTCTACCAAGCGTTTTTCCCTGTTTCCTTTGCCCTGTTTTTGTCTTTTCACGGTTTTGTTTCTTGATCATAGTTTTGTCTTTGTTTTGCCATAGTTCTGTCTGGTTTCATTTCCTTGTTTATTTGTTACCTTTCGGACTGCTCTCCCTGGTTTTGGACTCTGCCTGTTTCCTGGATTTACGCTCTTGCCTTGCCCTGGATATTCCTGTTTGTTTGGTTATCGACCCTGCCTGTCTTGACTACGATCTGTTAATAAAGCTCGCGATTGGATCTTACACGCTTCTCACGAGTCCTCATTACAGAATACTTCGCCCCCCCGAGATCCAGCGGCTTTTTGGAATACAGATCATCATGGACCCTGCATCACGCCTCATCAGTCTCCGCCAAGGTAACCTGTCTATAGAAGATTATGTTGTGGACTTTTGCGAACTGTGTCATAAGGTGGATTTCAATGATGTGGCACTCAAGGACATTTTTCGTAATGGACTAAACAATCCGATTCGTTCTGGCCTACCTGGAGGGAAAATTCACTGGTCGTTGGAACAGTACATTGACTTTGCCCTCCGGTTGGCTGGATCGCCATTTACTGTGGGGGTAGCTGATGAGGAACCCTGCTATCCCCCAGTATCAGCCAAACCTGTGAATTTTTCAATCATGTCAGAGGCCTATCATGCCAAGCCACAGCCTGCTAACGTCACGTCTGCCAAGCCACGGCCTGCTCACGCCATACCTGCCGCTCCAAGGCCTGTTCACGTCACGTCTTCCGCTCCAGGGCCTGCTCACGCCAAGCCTGCCGCTCCAGGGCCTGCTCACGCCAATCCTGCCGCTCCAGGGCCTGCTCACGCCAAGCCTGCCGCTCCAGGGCCTGCTCACGTCAAGCCTGCCGCTCCAGGGCCTGCACCTGTCATGGCCGCCCGTCCAGAGTCTGCACCTGTCATGGCCGCCCGTCCAGAGTCTGCACCTGTCATGGCCGCCCATCCAGAGTCTGCACCTGTCATGGCTACCCTCCTACAACCAGCTCACAAGATGGCTGCTATCTCCAAGCCAGTCCACAAGATGGCCGCCATCCCAGAACCAGTGCACAAGATGGCCGCCTTCCCAGAGCCAGTCCACAAGATGGCTGCCGTCCCTGAGCCAGTCCACAAAATGGCCGCCACCCCCAAGCCAGTTCACAAGATGGCCGCCATCCCAGAGCCACTCCACAAGATGGTCGCTGTCTTCAAGCCACGATTCATGATGGCCCACGTGCTGGACTTACCCCTAATGACGGTATGGGCAGCTAAAATGGCTCTTCCTCACGTCACGGCAGCTACCCCTGATTCAAGTCAAGCTGCAGGTGCATCTTCAGACTCAAGTCAACCTACAGCTGCGTATCCTGAGTCAATTCAAGTTTCCAAGTCAAGTCAAGTTGCAGCTGTGTTTCCTGAGTCAAGTCGATTTACAGCTGCATTTCCCGAGTCAAGTCAAGTTTCCAAGTCAAGTCAAGCTACGGTCGTCGTTCCTGTGTCAAGTCAAGCTACAGCTGCCGCTCCAGAGTCAAACCATGTTACAGCTGTAGCTTCCAAGTCCAGTCAGGCTTCCAAGTCCAGTCGAGTTCCAGGGTCAAGTCAAGTTCCAGGGTCAGGTCAAGCTTCAGAGTCCGGTCAAGCTTCAGAGTCCGGTCAAGCCTCAGAGTCCAGTCAAGCTTCAGAGTTAAGTCAAGCAACAGAGTTAAGTCAAGCCAAAGCTGCTGTTCCCCATGAATCAAGCCAAGTCACAGCTGTTTTCCATGAGCCAAGCCAAGACACAGCTGTTGTTCTCCACGAGTCAAGCCAAGTCACAGCTGTGCCCCACGAGTCAAGCCAAGTCACAGCTGTTCCCCACGAGTCAAGTCACGTTACAGCTGTTGTTCCTGAATCAAGTCACGTTACAGCTGTTGTTCCTGAGTCAAGCCATGTTGTTCCTGAGTCAAGCCATGTTGTCCCTGAGTCAAGCCATGTTGTCCCTGAGTCAAGCCATGTTGTTCCTGAGCCAAGCCATGTTGTTCCTGAGTCAAACCAAGTTGCAGCAGATCTTCACGAGTCAAACCAAATTGCTGCTGTCTTCCCTGAGCCAAGTCTCACCGCAATTAATCTCCATGAGCCAAGTCAAGTTGCGGCTGTCGTCCATGAGCCAAGCCAAGCCACAGTTGATCTTCATGAACCAAGTCCGGCCACGGCAGGCCTCCCCGAGTCAAGTCCAGCCACAGCAGGCCTCCCTGAGTCAAGGCAAGAAACTGTTGTCCTACCAAAACCTCACCAGGTCCTCTCTGACCTTCCTAAATCACTTTACATCTCAGCTGATCACCAAGAACCTCATCATGTCTCAGCTGATCCCCTAGAGCCTCATGTATCTACTGACCCAAGCCACGCAGAGCCCACGCTCCCAAGCCACGCAGAACCCACATTCCCACGCCACAAGTCCATAGCATCCACACCTTCAAGGTCAACAGACATCCCACTATCTACTGCGCTGCCTGTAATGGTCATCGCCATTTTCAGTGTGTGGGCAGCACACTGTGCTCCAAAGGCCTCATCTGTCCACGAGTCTGCTTCAGAGGCCTCGTCTATCTATGAGTCTGGTCCAGAGGCCTCGTCTGTCCGTGAGTCTGGTCCAGAGGCCTCGTCTGTCCACGAATCTGCTCCAGAGGCCCCGTCTATCCACGAGTCTGCTCTAGAGGCCTTGCCTGACTGCGAGTCTGCCCCAGAGGCCTCATCTGACCATACGTCTGCTTCTGAGGCCTCGGTTGTCCACGAGTTCACGCCCATACCTCCTGAGGTGTCAGCTCAAGCTGTGGATCCTCCTAAGGAGGTGGCGCCCATTTATGAACTCCCTGCCACACCTGCCCAAGCATCTGCGCCCATGCCCCCAGAGGTGTCAGCGCAAGCTGTAGATCCTCCTATGGGGGCGGCGTCCTCCTATGAACTCTCTCTCTGTCCTGTCACGACCAGGGAGACCTATCACGAACCCTCTGCCTGTCATGTCATGGTCAAGAAGGCCAATCGTGAACTCTCCACCTGTCATGTCACAGCCAAGAAGGCCTACCATGAACTCTCTGACCGCCATGTCACAGCCAAGAAGGCCTACAATGAACTCTCTGCCTGTCATGCCACGGCCAAGGTGGTCGTCCGTGATCACACCGCCCTGCTATGGATGTCACTAATTCCACTATGGATATCTCTGCTCCTGTCTGCTCTGCCTGCTCTGCCTGTCCTGCAATGGCTCCCTGTTATGCCTGCTCCGCCAACCTCGCCATGGCTTCCTGTTCTGCCTGCCCTGCTTGCCCTGCCATGGCTTCCTGCTCTGCCTGCCTCGCCATGGCTCCTTGCTATGCCTGCTCTGCCTGCCCCGCCATGGCTTCCTGCTCTGCCTGCCCCGCCATGGCTGCCTGCTCTGCCTGCCCCGCCATGGCTGCCTGCTCTGCCTGCCCCGCCATGGCTGCCTGCTCTGCCTGCTCCGCCATGGCTGCCTGCTCTGCCTGCCCCGCCATGGCTACCGGCTCTCCCTGCTCTCCCTGCTCCAGTGTTCCACTGTCTGCCATTGCTCCACGGCCCAGGCCCTCCAGTGTTCCACTGTCTGCCATTGCTCCACGGCCCAGGTCCTCCAAGGATCCACTGTCTGCCACTGATCCACAGTCCAGGTCCTCCAGTGCTTCACTGTCTGCCACTGCTCCATGGCCCAGGTCCTCCAGTGCTTCACTGTCTGCCTCTGCTCCATAGTCCAGGTCCTCCAGTACTTCACTGTCTGTCCCTGCTCCACGATCCAGGCCCACTTCCTCTACATGGACCTGGCCCTCCGTCCCACCCCCTGTTTTGCCTCTGTTCCCCCACCCTCCTGGACTGTTGTTGTCTGAGCGCCAGGAGTCGCTCCTAGGGGGGGGGATTCTGTAACGCCACGCCAGCAGAGGGAGCCCTCACCTACTGACTGACTGTTGCTGCTCCCTCTGCTGCTTCGCTGGTAGCTTCCTGTTTGGCAGCCATTAAAGGCAGGCCATGCCAAACAGACACTCGCGAAGTATTGTTTTGCTCATGCGGACTCTACCAAGCGTTTTTCCCTGTTTCCTTTGCCCTGTTTTTGTCTTTTCACGGTTTTGTTTCTTGATCATAGTTTTGTCTTTGTTTTGCCATAGTTCTGTCTGGTTTCATTTCCTTGTTTATTTGTTACCTTTCGGACTGCTCTCCCTGGTTTTGGACTCTGCCTGTTTCCTGGATTTACGCTCTTGCCTTGCCCTGGATATTCCTGTTTGTTTGGTTATCGACCCTGCCTGTCTTGACTACGATCTGTTAATAAAGCTCGCGATTGGATCTTACACGCTTCTCACGAGTCCTCATTACAGTAAGATTATGTATTATGCTTTTTTGTTTTGTCAGTATGTTATTCATGGATATAGGATACTCCTTGACTTTTAATGTTAATATAAATATTAAATCTAAATAGAAATATTGAGATATTCATGTCGATTTTTAACATTAATATTAATATCAATATTCATTTTAAATCTAATGACAAATATTGAGATATTTGTCAACTTTTAACATTAATATTAATATCAATGTTAATGTAAAATCTAAATACAAATATTCACATATTCACATTGACTTTTAACATTAATTAATGTTAAATCTAAATACAAATATTGAGATATCCATTTTAATTTGATAGTATATATAGATAGATAGATAGATAGATAGATAGACATCAATATGACATAAGTCAAAGATGTTAAGAAATTTACAAAAGTAATGTCCATAGAAAGCATATTAAATGTAAATAAAGTGTCTACTTTTAAGGTTTCAAATAAGTTTTTGGAGAATAAATTGTCAAAATGTGATAGAAATAATGTTACATGTTATTCAGTGTAACAATATTTATGTAAACATTCAAACAACATGCTTTTTCTAACTCGTACACATAAATATATAAAAGAATAAGGGAGCATATTAAATTTTGTTGTGCTTTAAATGAGTAAAAAATTCATACTGACAAATGGGCAAAACCTAGGTTAGTGGCGAATTTGAAAAATGTAGAATTACAAGTAATTAGTATTTGGGGTGAAAGTAATTTGTCTTTTAATATGTCATAAATTGATTTTTGTTGTAAATTAATATGCCAAAGAACAAAGATTGTTACACTGAATGACATTTTAGCTCAGAAAAACTAAACAAAAATGCAATTAAATTAAACTGAAAACTTTGTAATATGCTTTTTGGGAAAAACAACAGCCATTTAAAGCACTATTACAATATTTATGCTTAAACCCTTTATCATCTTTGGCATATATATATATTTACATATATGATATATATATATATATATATATATATATTGTATCAAATTGTTGGCTGGGCTTTAGGCATAATTTTCTGCCACTGACTCTTTCCTGCCCTCATTTGGGAGTCGTGGTGGTGTTGAGATCTGCTTTATATTATATATTATTATGAGAAACAAAGCCTAATCATCCATGACAGGCTAAAAGCTAATAGAAATGATCTAGAAATGCAGTATCATCCCATCTAATGCTGCATTATTCACACTTGAACTGATGTTCACAGTCTCACCAACACACCGACAGTATTAGTTGCACATCCACAATTCAGTCAGCTTTTAAAAGAGTAATTCACCCAAAGATGAAAACGCAGTCACCCTTACTATATCATGTCGAACCCTTTAAACTTTCTCTGGGTGTGTGAGTCATGTGTGTGTTTATGTGTGACTGATGTCACACTCCGTCAGTCTGTGTCAGCGGTCAGGTGCTAAACTGGGAAATGTGTGAGTTGAACACCGTGTCCCTGTCCCTCACTGTCTCATCTCTGACGTCTCTCTCTGTCTCTTTGAGTTGAAGGTAATGATTTGATGTCGTGTTTATGATCTGTAGTTCTTCTAGCATTGCCAGCGCAGCACTTGTACAGCAGTATAGCTCAGATCTTTAGTTCGGTGGTTCTTCATTTGTTTTGTGCTTTTACATCAATCATCAAATCGTGACCGAACAAACTATTAAAAATTGTTTATCATATAGTAAATTGAAATCTCATAATCTCAATAACATGATTTTTTTACATGACTTTTACTGTTACTTGTTTTTTTTTTTAGTTATTTATTATATTTAGTGTATTTTTATATATTTTTACTTTATTTTATTTTCAGTACAGATTTGGTATTCAATATATTGGACATCCCATGCAATTTTTAACATGGCTTTCAGTGTTGCTTCACTTTTTTCAACAACATGAAATGAGTGCTTTTAGTTACTTTTTTAGTTATGCAACATTGTCTTTATTATTTCAGAGTATTGTATTTCAATTTTCATGCATCCTGTCCAATGCATTTTATTTTATTTTTGTTTTATTTTTATTTTTTATTTATTTCTCATGCATCACATTCCATGCAATTTTTTAAAATTATTTTGACTTTATGACTTTAATGCTTACTCATTTTTAAATTATTACATTTTTTTAAATTATTTTACATTATTTATAATTATTTAAAAATTATTTACATTTTTATTATATTTTATTTTATTATTTTTTTAATGCATCACATCCCATGTATTTCTGTTTCTAATATGAGTTCAAGGGTTACTCACATTTTTTTTATGATTTTACATTATTCATAATTTATTTGAATAATCTTCAATTTATTTAATTGTATTTTATATAAGTTTATTTTTCTCATCCATCTCAGCGCATGCTTTTGTTTTTACATTTTACGTTATTCATAATTTATTTGAATAATCAACATATTTTATTATTATATTAATTTTTTTTTTCTCATGGATCACATCTCATGCAACATTTTTTTTCTAACATAACTTCAAGGATTACTGACTTTTTAAAAATTATTTTCAATTGTTCATAATTTATTTGAATAATCTTCCTGTTTTTAATAATTTTCCTATTTTGTAATTTTTTAATATTTTATTTTATTTTATTTTTCGTGCATCACATCCCATGCTTTTTTTTTATTGGCCAAATATGATGGACTTCAAGGGTTACATACTTTTTTTGTTTTACATTCTTTATTATTTGTGTATTTTATTATAAATTTTTATTTTACATTTTATTTGCATACTTATTTATTTTAAATATTTCCCAGTCTTGTCTTTGGTTTATTTTTGATTTCTAAACAACTTTCGAATTTTTATGGTTTTTTGCTCTAAGCCAAGAAAACGCATTGTGGTCGACACAAACCATGTTAATTGCAGGTGAACCTGTATTTAGTGTAATCCAGATATTTCCTTTTACCTTGTATGGTGTTATTCATCTGTTTTAGCTTCTACCATATATGACTACAACGTTACTGTTTTCAATGTGAAGAAGACATTCACATACAGTATTAGTATTTAAACACATAGAATTGATGTGTGCACACCTCTTACATTGCACAGCAGAATTAGTCACGTTGATGAGCTGTTACTCATCTTAACTGTAACCAGGGAGATCAGAAATAATGAGGTTCTGGTGCTGGCATTTGAGGACGCTGAAAATGAGGGACTATTAGCGACTCATGATTCTGGAAACGCCTGCTTAGCAAGAGTAGGCGCATGTTTCCCGCAGTCGGATTTCAACCAAATGGAGCCTGAATAATGGCAAAACAAATGGGGGTGGTGGATATTTTGGCAGCTACGATTTGTTTCAGTCGTGTTTTTCTCCTCCTCAGATCCTGGCTGGAGAGGTGATGGCGTTTTTCATGAGGTCGGAGGGCACGCAGGAGAAGACCATAGTCACAGCCGACTGCTGTTACTTCAACCCTCTGCTGAGACGCATCATACGCTTCCTAGGTACTTCAGCATGAACTGAAGATGATGATACTGCATGAATAATGTCATAAGAAGCTAAAAATGAACCTTTTAGGATGAGAGCTAGTGGCTCTGAAGCTCAGATAACAGTATTTGAAGAAAATATTTTTGTTTATGATCCATTTTCATGCTACAAACTATGATATTAAAGTCATTATATGCCATTTGTGATTAATGGTTAGATTTTTACAATGTGAGAATTTTAAGCTAAAATATACAGGAGTGTAAGTGGATGTGTTTTAATTATTGCAACTGATCACTATGTTTTTTTTGATGTTCGTACTATTTTCAATACATTTTTGCATTTTTGCAGTTCACTTAAGTAGTCCTGCAATGTGACATGAAATTTAAAAATTCTAATATTTCAGGTTGTTTCTGAATTAATGCAAGTTTGTAAGAATTGCATTTATAAATAAATAGACAAGAATTTAAAAAAGTTATTTCGGATGAAGTATGTTGTCACATGGTGTGACACTCTTGTCACTATTTGACAACCCAAATACAATATTTTATGACCGATAACAAAAACTGTATAATGGCCAATAAACAGTAATGTTATTTTTATTTTATTTTATCATATGGCTAATTATGAATATAATGATCAGTACTGTAAAGTTATTTTTATTTTATTTTATTATTTTAATTTCATGACCAATAACAAAAATGATTGATAGCCAATATAATAACATTTTTATTTGATTTTATTTGATTTTATTTGATTTTTTGTTTTGTTCTATTTGTTTTATTTATTTTTTTATCACCAATAATGAATATGTTGGTGGCCAATATTATGAAGTTATTTTTATTTCTATTTTATTTTTATTTATGAGCAGTAACTACAATAACTATAATATGATACTATTTATTTATTTATTCACATTTATAATCAGTGTAAAATATGATGGCCAATATTATAGTTATTTAAAAAGTTATTTATTTATTTTATTTTATTTTATTGTATGACCAGTGACGAATATAATGACCAGTACTGTTATTTTATTTTATTTTATTTTATTTTATTTTATTTTATTTTATTTTATTTTATTTTATTTTATGAGCAATAACAAATATGATACAATTTTTATTTATTTATTTATGTGTTTACATTTATAATCGCTGACAAATATGATAGGCAATATTATAAAGTCATTTAGATTTCATTTTATGGCCAATAATGCATATAAAGGCAAATATTGTAAAGTTTTATTTTATTTTATTTTATTTTATTTTATTTTATTTTATTTTATTTTATTAGCAATAACAAATATGATACAATTTAATTAATTTATTTATTTACATTTATAAGCGCTGACAAATATGATGGCCATTATTATAAAGTTATTTTTATTTTATTTTATTTTATTTTATTTTATTTTATTTTAATAATGCATGTAAAGGCAAATTTTATAAAGTTATTTAATTAAATTTTATTTTATTTTAATAATGCATACAAAAGCAAGTATTATAAAGTTATTTTATTTTATTTTATTTTATGACCAATATCGAATTTAGTGTCCAGTACTGTAAAGTTATTTTTATTTTATTTTAATAATTTAATTTCATGACCAATAACGAATATGATGGCCAATATGATAGTTTTTATTTTATTTTATTTTATTTTATTTTATTTTATTTTATTCTGTAAGTTCATGACCAATAACGAATATGATAGCCAATATTATAAAGTTATTTTGTTTTATTTTGATTACCAGTAATGAAGATGGTGGCTAGTATTATAAATATGATTTATTGTATGTTCAATACAGATATGGTCTCCAATATATTATCAGCCCTAATTTTGACATGTTTTACATTTGTGTCTAAAACCTTTGCTCTCTGCTCTGCCCCTCAGGTGTCTACACCTTCGGCGTGTTCACCACCACCATCTTTGCCAATGCCGGGCAGGTAGTGACAGGAAACCAGACGCCTCACTTCCTGTCAGCGTGCAGACCAAACTACACAGCACTGGGTTGCCATTCCAACCTACAGTACATCACAGAGCGCAAAGCCTGCACGGGAAACCCTCTCATAGTAGCATCGGCACGAAAATCCTTCCCCTCTAAAGATGCGGCCCTCAGTGTTTATTCTGCAGTCTATACAGTGGTGAGAATAATGAGCCTACAAATATTTTAATGATGTGACTGAATCTGAAATAGCTTCCTTGTGGGTGTACTGACAAACAAACAAGTGCAGCTATACTGTACAGTACATCTCTGGAGTTATAAGCAATCTCACAAACTCTAGGGCACAAAATGTAATTGTTAGTTAGTGATTGTGATCAAAAAGACTGATGCTTCCCAGGGTTGTGCTAAAACTGAAACTCAAAGCTTATAGATTTTCTTAAAAAATAATATTATATAAAAATTAATATTAATAAGAAAGAGCAGGTCACACTACTATGAATTTCACTGTGATGAAGTCAGAAAGAGCTTTAATGCCGAATATATTTGCACATACAAGGAATTTGTTTTGGCGATAGAAGCTTCCAGTACACAGAGACAACAACAACAACACAGATAAAAAAAATGCTAGTACTGGTCTAGCTGGTGCACTGGTGTGGCCATCCCACCAGTAAAAGACTGGTTCAGCATGTTTTTTTCTGATGAATCTGGTTAAACAAGGATTAAAGGCCAATTCTCACCACGCCGACACACGTGGACCAATTGCAGACAGCAGACCGAGTACAGTACGTCACTTCTCAGACGCTCCAAGACCGACAAATGCCGACACAACATGTTCAAGCACCAGCCAATGCCAACAGACATCGACAGGCGTAAAACACTGATCAAGCAAAACCTGACAAACGCGTCTGGTGCCATTTGTCGGTGTCTGTTGGTGCTGTGTGAATTGGCTTTAAGATTGTCAAACAGGTGCCTTTTCCATTTTAGATTGTCAAAGACAATTTGTGACCCTGGACCACAAAACCAGACTTAAGTAGCACAGGTATATTTCTAGCAATAGCCAGCAATACATTGTATGGGTCAAAATTATTGATTTTTATTTTATGCCAAAAATCATTAGGATATTAAGTAAAGATCATGTTCCATGAAGATATTTTGTAAATTCCCTACTGTAAATATATCAAAACTTAATTTTTGATTAGTAATATGCATTGCTAAGAACTTCATTTGGACAACTTTAAAGGCGATTTTCTCAATATTTTGATTTTTTTCAGATTCCAGATTTTCAAAATATTGTCCTATCAGCAATAAAAAGCTTATGTATTTAGCTTTCAGATGATGTGCAAATCTCAATTTCATGACTGGTTTTGTGGTCCAGGGTCACATTTTTGTATGTTTTTTGTCTTTCTGTCAGACTAATAATTTCAAAATAGTTTATCAAAAGTTTGGGGTCGGTAAATATAAAAAGTGTATCATGGTTTCCACAGAAATATGAAGCAGTACACCTGTTTTCAAGATTGGTGAAAATAATAAATGTTTCTTGAGCAGCAAATCAGAATATTTGAATGATTTCTGAAGGATCATGTGACGCTGAAGACTGATGATGATGCTGAAAATTCAGCTTTGATCACAGGAATAATTTACATTTTAAAATATATTCAAATAGAAAACAGCTATTTTTAATTGTAATAATATTTCACAATATTACTGTTTTTACTGTTTTTTTTTTATCAAATAAATGCAGTCTTGAGTAAGCATAAGAGCATAAACGTCTTTAAAGAACAATAAAACATTCATATGAAGTCTTGAACTAGTAATGAAAAATAATACTAAACACCTAAAATATCTAATATTTATAAAATATATATAAATACTGTATAAAATATTGCAATACTTAAACTAAAAAAAGTACTTAAAGAGATAGTTCTTCCAAAAAAATTAAAATTCTGTCAAAAATTACTCGTTCTATGTTGTTCCAAACCCATAAGACCTCTGTTCATCTTCAGAACACAAATTAAAATATTTTTGATGAAATCCCTGCATAGACAGCAACGCAACTGACACATTCAAAGCCCTGAAAGGTAGTGAGGACGTCGTTACTACCTTTTCAACTGTAATTTTACGAAGCTACGAGAATGCTTTTTGTGCGCAATGAAAACAAAAATAAATATAGCTGCAAGCAGCAATTGCGGAGCCAAGCACAAAAGATGCAGAATGAGGAGCTAAGCATGGCATGGAGCAACAGAACAACTACAACAATGAGTTATTAAAGCCATTTTAGGATGATATCAGTTGAAATGGCTGAAAAATCATAAATACAACCACTAATAATATAATTTATTGGCTTATCACTTTTGACCAATAGGTGGTGCTGTTTTCAAATTGATGTGGCGTGTTCTGTGTGAGGTGACAATGACACACACAAAGCTTTACGGAGATACAGCCT
This sequence comes from Cirrhinus mrigala, assembly GCA_036247105.1. NCBI lineage: Eukaryota > Metazoa > Chordata > Actinopteri > Cypriniformes > Cyprinidae > Cirrhinus > Cirrhinus mrigala. The sequence continues at coordinate 2,744,563 of CM070009.1, read as the reverse complement.
CAGTCATTTTGGTATCAAGCCTAAAATTTGTGGTGGTGCTGTACGAAAACGGTTTGGTCTATCGACACGATATTCATAACTTTTTGTCAGCACAGTCTGAAGATGATTTGAGTCAAATTTGGTGAAAATTGGACCAACGGTCTAGGAGGAGTTAGAACAAGTAGGTTTTGTACATTAATCAAGATGGTGGAAAGTAAGTTCAAACGAAAACTGTTATGTATATCAACACGAAATCCGTAACTTTTTGCCAGCATGGTCTGAAGATGATCTGAGTCAAACTTGGTGAAAATCAGACTAACAGTCTAGGAGGAGGTCAAAAAAGTAGGTTTTGTACATTAATCAAAATGGCGGACAGGATGTTTGGCCAGTATTGGCATAATAGGTATCAATGTACTCGGCTTGACTTTCATTGCAATAGGCTAATGTAAGCAGAAGTTATTAGCATTTTTGTAAATTTCTTTATAACTTTTGACCACAAGGTGGCGCTGCCTCCAAACTTTTTGAGTACTGTCAGGGTACGGTGCCGAAGACACATACCAAGTTTCGTAACGATACATCAATGCGACAAAATTCAAAATGGCCAACATGGGGAAATTGGATATAGTTGGCCAAACCATTCACAAGTTATCAGCAAAAATAGCCATTTATCGTATCTCGTGACCACTAGGTGGCACTGCACCAAAACTATGCAGGTAGCCTCAGGTCATGCTTGTTATAACACACACCAAGTTCTGTGTTCTGAATACGCCAAACCGTTGTGGAGATATAGCCTCGCATCCATTTTTTGCACGCTTTTCGTAGAAATCTTTCACGCGTTATTCAAAAATGGTTTGACTAATCAACTTGAATTCCATAACTTTTTGCCAGCATGGTCTGAAGATGATCTGAGCCAATTTTGGTGAAAATCAGACAAACCGTCTAGGACGAGTTCGAAAAAGTAGGTTTTTCGAACAAGAAAAAAAAATGAACCTTACAATCTTTTGAATTCTGGACTTAATTCAACTCGGCATGAGCCAAGGATTCAGAGGAAAAAAGAATTTTCCTTTTGTGCCTTATCGTTCAAATGTTATTAGCATAAAATGATTGAAATTTTGGACAAGTGGTGGCGCTAGAGAGTTTGAGTTAGAGACTCCAAACTTGCTGTGGTTAATGTTGGGACTGTCCTCTATCAGTGTGCCAAATTTCACAACTTTCCCGCAAACGGGTCTATGGGCTGCCATAGACTCAAGCGGAAGAAGAAGAAGAGCACCAGCACACAAAAGGTATTCTCGTAGCTTCATAAAATTAAGGTTGAACCACTGATATCACATGGACTTTTTTAACAATGTCCATACTACCTTTCTGGGCCTTGAACGTTCCAGTTGGGTTGCTGTCTCTGCAGGGTCACAAAGCTCTCGGATTTCATCAAAAAATATCTTAATTTGTGTTCTGAAAGATGAATGAAGGTCTTACGCGTTTGTGAGTAATTAATGTCATAATTTTTGGGTAAACTATCCCTATAGTAACAGTTTTAAAGCCATATATTACATGTATTATTTTTTACCACTGTCTGTCTGTGCTTGCAGATGTACGTGACATTGGTGTTTAGGACTAAAGGGACGCGTCTGACCAAACCCACACTCAGTCTGACTCTGCTGTGTCTGGCCATGCTGGTGGGTGTGGTAAGAGTGGCTGAATACCGCAACCACTGGGCCGACGTCCTCGCTGGATACTTCACCGGCGGAGCCATCGCTGTCTTTCTGGTGAGAGCGTGTGATAAAACAAGACTGAAATGACAAGATAATTGCATGCAAATACAGGTAATACGTAATATGCATATACAGTTGAGGTTAAAAGTTTACATACACCTTGCAGAATCTGCAAAATGTTAATTATTTTACCAAAATAAGAGGGATCGTACAAAATGCACGTTATTTTTTTATTTAGTACAGACCTGAATAAGATATCTCACATAAGATGTTTACATATAGTCGACAAGAGAAAATAATAGTTGCATTTATAAAAATGACCCAGTTCAAATTCTTAATACTGTGCTGTTACCTGAATGATCCACAGCTGTTTGTCTTTTTGTTTAGTGATAGTTGTTCATAAGTCCCTCGTTTGTCCTGAACAGTTAAACTGCCTGCTGTTCTTCAAAAAAATCCTTCAGATCCCACAAATTCTTTAGTTTTTCAGCATTTTTGTGTATTTTGCTTTCCAACAATGACTGTATGATTTTGAGATCAATCTTTTCACACTGAGGACAACTGAGGGACTCATATGCAACTATTACAGAAGGTTCAAACGCTCACTGATGCTTCAGAAGGAAACACAATGCATTAAGAGCCGGGGGGTGAAAACTTTTGACCTCAACTGTATAAATAATTACATATTCACTACCATTTAAAAGTTGGGGCCAGTAAGGTTTTTTTTTTCTTCACCCTTTTTTTGGAAATAAATTAATACTTTTATTCAGCAAGGATGCATTAAATTGAACAAAAGTGACAGTTAAGACATTTATAATGTTACAAATGATTTTAGTTTCAAATAAATGCTGTTCTTTTGAACTTTCTGTTCATCAAAGAATCCTGAAACAAATTGTATCACCGTTTGAAAATAATAAGAAGCATTTCTTAAGGAGAAAATCAGCATATTATAATTTCTGAATGATCATGTGACACTGAAGGCTGGAATAATGATACTAAAAATTCAGCATTGCATCACAGAAATAAATTACATTTTAATTCAAATAGAAAGTAGTTATTTTAAATTGTAATAATGTTTATCAAATAAATGCAGCCTTAATGAACGTAAGATACTTCTTTCTCGTACTACTGCTTCTTCTCTTTATTCCCTCTCTTTGTTTCCTCTCTCTAGGTGACGTGCGTGATCAACAACTTCCAGCAGACAAAGCCCCCACCCCCACCAGTGCGACCCCAGCGTCCTGAGTCTGTGCTGGGCATGCCCATGGTGGCGCTGCCCTGCGTAGAGAGTCCACTTGAAAAGTTAAGTGGCACTCAGGTAAGGGGTGGGAGTGGGTTAGTGGCAGGGCTGCACACATAAGGGGGATGGATTACGCCCCACCCTGTCCTTCTGTGTTTGACCCAGTGGACCCTAATGTGACTCCCACGACCCACCCAGCCCTCCTTCTCCCTTTACTAGCATGCCCAACCTGCACAACCCCAAACACCAACCACAGCACCCTGCAAAACCCACTGATGCTCTGGAGGATTGATCAGCTCCTTGCTTATCCCGAAGAGACGTTTTCATTACTTTTATAATAGAGTAACTGAGAAGCATCAGAATGTTTAGGGCCATTAACTCATCGATCCCTCAATGGGTTGATGGGAATTTAACATCTCTAGAGCAGATGTACCTTTACGACAAAGAAAATGGACTGTGTAGCATGTGGAACTTCAAAGACGGAAGGCCATTAGATGGTTCATTCTGGGAAAAATTGCCACGGTGTGAGTTTCCCTTCGTAGGCCACCCTCATCCTCCTCACTTTTGATACTACTTTGCCTTCTTTTCTTCTCTTTGTCACCTCGACCATACAGTCATCCCTTTTCTCCCTCAGTCTTATATTTTATTTAGTGATGCACCGAAATTTTGGTAAACACATGGAAGGGTCATGGGGGGTCGAAATCATCGACCGAAACAGTGATGTTTTATTTCCAATGTCTCATTTTGACTGTCCACATCTATTTCATGCACACAACTTTATGGAAGCCTATTTTCACCACAGAATAAAAAAAAAAAAATAAGAAAGGTAATTGGAACCTTTTCTCTCAAAATTCTGACTTTTTTCTTGCCACATAATAAAAAATTTAAAAGGTAACTATTATTAGTTTTTTTTTTCTCTCACAATTCTGACTTTTTTCCCTCCACAGAATTAAAAAAAAAAAGTAATTGCGACTTTTTCTCTCAAAATTCTGGCTTTTTTCCCGCCACAGAATTTTTACCAAAAAAAAAAAAAAAGGAGTTACGACTTTTCTCTCACAATTCGGACTTTTTTCTCGCAACGGAATAAAAAAGAGGGTAATTGCAACAATATTTATTTCGCACAATTCTGACCTTTACCGCCACAGATAAAAAAAAAAAAAAAAAGACAAAAAAAACGTAATTGCAACTGGGCTCAGAGCTCGGTATAGTACAGAATCTGCTGAAAGTGTTAAATGATCTGTTATTATCTGTTGACTCTGGAAAATGTGGGGTTTTGGTTGTTTTGAATCTAAGCTCGGCTTTTAATACTATCAATTCTGTTTTATTGAGACTGGAGGAGTATGTTGGTATTAAGGAGACAACCTTAAGCTGATTTTCATCATATTTTAAGGGGAGATCTTTTTCTGTAGCAGTTGTTAATTTTACCTCTGTCTCTGCCGCTTGTGCTTGTGGGGTACCACAGGGTTCTGTCTTAGGCCCTTTTTGTTCTCCCTATATCGCCTTCCTTTACCCAAGATCTTTCGTAAGCATCAGATCATTTTTATGCAGACAATATGTAGCTTTATCTTCCAATTAAACCAGATGAGAACATATCTCTCCAGTCTCTGATTGTTTAAGTAAAGTAAAAATTGGACGGCGGATAATTTTCTACAGCTAAATGACTCTAAGACATTATTTGAGTCTGGGATGGAATGGTGAAAGTATGGGTCGGAGTGCCCTCTAGAGGAGCTCATGGACACTCCAGCTAGAGATTATGACAATTTGTAGTGTGCCTGTTATCCTGTAATCACAATCAAACTTTGATCTTTACTTTTTAACATTAAACAAAGCCTGAACTTTTCATTTTTATGTCAATTTTATCACGAAATACAAACATTAAATGGGGCTTTGGCATTCTTTTATGTGGCTTGACAGATCGCCATCACGTTCATTGCGGCACATTTACCTTAGAAAAGCCATTCAGTGACCATAAACTTGATAGTTAGCTAGAAAAATAACACCAGAGAATTTCAAGAAATAAAATGACTGATTACTGTTTCTCCCAGTACAACGCCGTTACCCTTACTGACAATAAAATGTGGCGTTACTGTAATTTAACATGTAACATGTCCGAACGTCTCACTTGGATGTTTAAAATTTGACAAGCAGAGCCGCTCGTGGGCGTGATTACATTAGAGATGAGTTTAGATGGGAAAAAACTGGAGCTCGCGTTGGTATCATATGGATTACTTTATCAGAGAATATTTGTTTTCGACGTGACTTGCTTCATTTAAAAGTCATGCCTGTGAGGCACGCATTCGCGGAGATTCAGGTTGTTTTATTTACATGTCTGTGAAGAGAGGTGACGGAGACCGAGACGGCAGAGAGCGCATCCTGTTTATTTTATTTATTTTACAAAAGCACATTGTTTTCTTGTCACTATGACTATACACAAATAAAAGTAGACCCTTTGCAGTTTCTAAATGACGGAGTATTTTTAGCGTGACAGACCGCACCAGTGCGGTATTCAGGGCTGCCAGGCTTTTACAACAAAGTCCGCCCAATTGCAACTCAAAACTAGCCCAAAACTAGCCCAATCACATGTCAAGGGGGGTCCCCCGTTAAAAATCACATTCCGGGGGATAAAGTACACGTTTTTTGGTTGTGGTGCCCCTGGCAAATTTGTATTTCAGGGGCTAAATATAATGTTATTGGGGTCGCTTCAACCTTTGCACATCAAAAACAACCCGCGGCAAGTGTGTTAAAGTAGCCCAATTCCGCGGGAAAACCTCAGACTTAGCAACTCTGGCTGTCTTTTACCCCAGAGGGATAACAGTGTTGCTGTTGGATGTTTTTTATGTCCGTTGGTTGAAGCGACCCCAGTAACGTGATATTTGGCCCCTGGAAGGTGTCTCTCACATTGTCCCACAGCAACATTAAAATAGTGTAGATTAGTGTACAATTTTCATTTACAATATTTAATATTGGGGGCATCCAAGTTATTTGACATTTCAACATTTTTAAAAAAGTAACACAGTAGTTACTTTCCTTGGTAATTAGTTACTTTTATAATGATGTAACTCAGTTACTATTTGTGAGAAGTAACTAGTAACTGTGATTATTTTTTTAAAGTAACGTAGCCAAGTTGGCTATACTTTTACTTAACCTGTTCGTTCACATCTTCATTAATGTGTTTAAATACAATTGTCATGAAAATACGTTTTTATTACAGCCACCGTTTACATTTTTCTGTTTCATCAACAAACTGTAGCAGAAAAATAACTGTATTAAATACATGTTTATTATTAAATCTGATTAATTGATTATTAAATGTTATTTTTTAGTTTTTTAGTGTTTCGGTAAAAAATGAATTTCGGTGCATCACTAATTTTATTCTATCCGAACACAGTTTCCACCTTCCAGTTTCGGTTTCTCATCCTTTCTCTCTTTTTCCCCTCACACTCTCTCTCTCCCCCCTTACAGACTCCAAGGGGATCTCCATTCACTGAGATCACATGACCATCAGCCTCATCGGTTCCCCGTCCCCCCCGATGTCCTCATACCGTCTCGCTCCATTTCCAGCGAAGTCTAGACCAGCCGTCCCAGCACGCGCGCCACTGCGCCGCCCACTCCGCGGGACGCTCCGCCGCTCTGCACCGCTCCTACTCGACGCAGGTCTAGATTTCCTCACCTCCAACCCCTCATCCTCCATATTCCTCCATGCTGCCGATAGGGCCTCCACAAACCGCTCAAACAAACCACGAGAAGCACTTTTAGAGAGCCTGATCGGAGATCCCGAATGCCTGAACGAAAGCCAGAAATCACAGGCAGGCGTCTCACACGTGCCAGAGAGTTTGTTTGGACTGTAAGTGGAGGATTCGCACCTGTGTAGACCTCTCGAAACCAACCCGACCTACTTCCTGGGGAACCGATGAAGAAGTCTTGATCAGCTTTTGGCTGAAATTCAGAACTCTGACTGCAATTTTTACTGCAATGCCAGTTCATATGTAAATACATGCACTGTTTTCTTGGTCTTTTGGTTAAAGGCATGTCTATTTTGTTCTATTTAGTTTATTAGGGTGACCATACGTCCTCTTTTTCCCAGTGGTATTTACGTTTTTTACTGGACGGTTTCTAAACTGCCAGAAATGTTCTAAAGGTAATGACTGAAAAGTAGTGATGCAAGAAGATGATCATGATGCAAGAAGGCGAGATCTACAGAGAACGCAAAGCAATGCAAATACACATACATATAATATATGTATGTATTGTACAGAGCAAGTCAATAGGCAAACAAAGCCAAAACCTGGACATTTTAGGCAGTTTTGAAAAAAAAAGAGGACGTATATTGACCTTAGTACTGATGGAGTTTTTAAGTTATGTTTTTATAGTCCTCACAGTGTATGGTTTTGAAAAATGACATACATAGATGATCTATTGGTTTGTTTTTGAGTCATATTCACTATGCACTTGGGACAATCTCATCAGCATCAGCTATCTGGATGTTCTGTAAGTGCACATCAAGGAAAAAACCTCTAACCTTGGAGATGTTCTTGATACCAGCTCTTGTAATAATGTTTGGATGCATCGTAAGGAATTGACAGACACGTAAAGATCAACCACAGCATTCTTTTTTAATATTTAATGTCCGGTTCATGCTCGCAAGGATTTCTCCACCAGCTAGATGTAATGCACAGTCTGACATGAAGGCCTTTTCATTGCTGTCGCTCCAGACACAACACGAGGCGTTCAGACATGAGACATTATCACAGTTTTTCATCAAAGATGGATTGGATTCTTCATTTCTCAGGAGGGAAAAGCAAGTAAAGCACCCCATGACGTCAGCAGAACAGTAAAGACAGCATCTGTATTGTTGTTGGTATTTCTGTGAAGGTTTTCAAAAATGCAGTAAATGAAGGTCAGCTAGTTTCTTTCCTGTATAGTGAGTAACCTTTTCACTTTCATATCATCATGTGTTACTAACAGGGTTGTGAGGCATTCAGAATTGAATTGAAAATGCGTTTTAATTTACAGCTCCATTCCTAAATATGAATTGAATTTGAACTTGAGGTAGCAAATAGATGCAGAATTGAAGTTTAAATTTGAATGTAAGGAAATAAAATAAAAATTCATTTAAATCCTTTAAATTAACTAGAAACAAACTTTGAATGTTGGTGTAAATGTTGGTGTAAAGTCTTGTTTGATTAACAGATTCAACTTTTATAACTCTTTTTCTACTCCATTTTATTTATTTATTTTGCTTTATTGGCACTTTTGTTAATACATTTTGTAAATATTCCAGGAATACCTTTAAGGAGTGTACAGTTACTGTGTTAACAGTTAGTTTGCATTTTAATTATTTAATATGAAATGGCATGTAGACAATGTTAAAAGTCATGTTTAGGTTCAGATTTATATTAAGTTCATGTTTAAACTTAGATAGATAGATAGATAGATTCAATTCAAAATCACATTTGTAAATTGAAAAGAACCAATTCTGAATTTTGCACAACCCTGGTTAGCAAGCTTGTAAAAACCTTTGGCTGTCATTTTATATTGATTATGTTATGAAAGGTCTTTGCAGTGGAGTCATTCCTGCAAACAGCACAGGATGCCTGGTAATACAGTAGGATATTAACGTTATTGGAGCTATTTGATGACTAGTTAACATTAAACAATACCCTGCACTGCCTAGGTGATGAAATATGAAAAACTTGTTTTGGTAGAGGAGCAAGGTTTTATATTTTTATGAACATTTAAGACAAACATCATTTTCTATTGGAAGAACATGCACTTATGAATCATTCATAATAAGACCAGGAAAGTGTATTAAAGGAATAGTTCACCCAAAAATGAGAATTTGCTGAAAATATATGATGTAAGATGTAGACGAGTTTGTTTCTTCATCAGAACAGATTTGGAGAAATGTAGCATTAAATCTCTTGCTCACCGATGGATCCTTTGCAGTGAATAGGTGCTGTCAGAATGAGAGGCCAAACAGCTGATAAAAACATAACAGTAATCCACAAGTAATGCACAGCACTCCAGTCCATCAATTAACATCTTCTGAATCAAAAATCTTCATGTTTGTAAGAAACCAATTAATTTTTAAGGTGTTTTAACTTTAAGCCGTTCCTTTCTGCAGAAATGTGAGACCTCTGTCCATAAAATTGCTTTGTTCAGTGCAAGTCACCCTCATCTGTATCAGGAGAGAAATATGCACAGATCAAGCACCATTTGCAAATAAAAAACAGTTTGAAAACAAATATGTCAGTGTATTTTGATGTGAGGATGGACTCTCTTTAAAGTTTAAAGTTAAAATGTCTTGATGGATTTGTTTCTTACAAACATGCAATTTCTTCTTCACAAGACGTTAACTGATGGACTTGAGTGGTGTGGATTACTTGTGGGGTTTTTTGCCAGCTGTTTGGACTCTCATTCTGATGGCACCCATTCACTGCACAGGATCCATTGGTAAGCAAATGATACTAAATTTCTCCAAATCTCTTCCAATGAAGAAACAAACTCATCTGCATCTTGGATGGCCTGAGGGTGAGTAAACTTTCAGCAAATTTTCTTTTTTTGGATAGACTACTCCTTTAAGAAATTAAACAGGAAATTCTGAGCAAATGATTAAGTGTCTCGGGCAGCTAAAATAAAGAAATGCTCACTGATTCACAAGCTCATGTTTGATCAACTATAATAGATTTTCTACAAAGGATGTTCATGAGAAGGTCAATATGTGCTGTACCATACACAAGCCAAGCGTTGTGCACTTCATAATTTTATTGAGCTCTGTTAAATTGGTTATTTTTCTGATTTTTTTTAGAACGTTTGATTTAAATGATATTTCTTTTCTAACATAGTGTTTATTTAGACTAATTGTTTGGTACTGTAAGTAAGCTGTGTATACTTTACCATGTGTACTTTAATCAGAACGAGTGTAAACGCTCCACCTTGTTGCACTCCAAGCGGATGAAAATTAATGTTTGTAACATTAACTGTGACATCTAATCTGTCTGATGCCCCTCAGCCTTTACATCCCGGCACCAGGTCCAGCCTCTGCCACATTCTGTGCTACGTACAGTTACTGTCTCTGTTGTAAGAGCACCATCCACACATGCTAAGAAACGCCTTCACACCCTTAAAACAATCCATTAAAGATGAAGTCTGCAATTTTTTTACCACTAGGGAGTGGAATTACAACAGGAATGACCGATTTTAAACAGGTTTCCCAAACCTCTGCTGTTGGTTGGACAAACAGAATGCCCCGCCCCCAAGCTCATGCTATTGGTCAAGCAAGTTCTGTTGAAAAAATTACACGCTTCACCTTTAAAAGTCTTTTATCTGTAGCTCTCAGCTCTCTTATTTCTTCTTTCATACACCCAAATGAAAAGATATTTGTACAGTTTTGCAAATAAGTCTTTTTGTATTAAAAGAAGAAAAAAAGACGTTTTGCACACCATTCCTGTGCACCGGATTAATTTGTTACATTGGTGATTTTTATTTATATACACCCAATGAGTCATTGATATGTGTTTTGGGTAATTGAATAAAGTAAAAGCGTGACATGCCTCTGACTCTTTCTGTGACACTGTTATTAAAGGTTTTGTTGACTGCTAGAGGCCTGTTCCATTTTAGATATATTATGTGACCAAAAAGAGCCTTTTATAATGATTTGACTCATAATTGCGTGCTGTTATGTAAGTGACGTGACTGTCTGAAATCCAATTCCATGTTGTTTTTCTATATGCATTAAGACCACAGATATTTTATATCCGTATTCAGAAGACTTGACTGTCAGTGTGGGTTTTTTAATGACCAAAATTTTGTTCTGCCCAGTCTTTTTTGTATATTTTGGTTACATCGTTGCTTTTGTCTGTATGATAAAAGCTCCACAGCTAATTATACGTTTGATTGGCACCTACTGTATAAAAGAAGTTATGCAACTGCAAAGGTTCTTTAGTTAGTAATTATGATGTCCAAATACTGTAGTTAAGGCTGATTGAGTTAAATAACAAAATGATTCACTCCCTTCGTGTCTATGCAATGAAATAACAGTATGCACAGATGAAGAACAAAAAAAAAGCACAAAAAAGGCTTTTCTTTCTGAAAACAGTTTCAAACCAACAAATGACCCAAAGAAACCCAAAAAGTGTTTTTCCTGAGTAGTTCCCCATTGTGCGTCATTACATGGTCAATATTGCACAATGCATATCAGCAAACTAAATTCTGCTGCCTTCATGCTTTAATGCACTTCTCCTGAAACTGATTCATGCAAGTGTGGCTCATTTGAGATGAGTTTGTTTCTTCATCTGAACAGATTTGGAGAAATTTAGCATTATATCACTTGTTCACCAGTGGATTCTCTGCAGTGAATGGGTGCCATCAGAGTCCAAACAGCTGATTAAAACATCACAATAATCCACAAGTAATCCACACCACTCCAATCCATTGCTTGTGGATTATTGTGATGTTTTTATCGGCTGTTTAGACTCTCATTCTGACGGCACCCATTCACTGCAGTGGGTCTGCTGGTGAGCAAGTGATGAATTACTTCAAATCTGTTCAAATAAAGGAACAAACTCATCTATATCTTGGATAGCCTGAGGGTGGGGACATTTTTAGCAAATTTTCATTTTTTGAGTGAATAATCCTTTAAATTGCATGCCTTTGCATTTCAAAGGATGTATCTTTTTTCTTTATTTTTCGTATTACGTGCTCTTGTTGTATAATATTCCAGAAGATAAACTAGAAATACAAATGTTTTATAGATAGATAGATAGATAGATGTATTTTTCTCACAGACTGTGTTCTAATCAGCAGTGTCTGTGGTGGGCGTGGCTTCTACAGGGGGTGTGTGCTGGGAGGAGCAGTGGGCGGAACTGTGCTGACGTAACCGCGGAGCCTGTCAATACGGTAAAGAAATGCAGTGTTTGCTGCAGCGGGCTCCGTGTAGCTTTATGAAATCCTTGTGTGTTTTTTAAAGGTGGGAAATGGCCTCGCTCCAGAAGTACAGGTTTATTCGGCACTACGCCACAAAAGACGTGCGGGTCTGAAGACAGCGAGTGGGCGAAGCGCTCGCTAGCCGTCGCCATCCAGATAAAACTGGGTTCGTGGACAGACGAAAGAAGACAACAGGATCCGGACACGTTTACACAGACCTATGAGACTGTTATCAGGTAATGTACAATGTTGATGTCATTCGCAAAGCGTGTGCGTACGTTACAGAAGCATCGGTCTCTGCACCTGTCACTTGCCTTCTTATTTACATGGCCATTGTTACGGCGACAGATGAATAGAAAAGTTGAGCGCTCCAGAGTTGGTTTGAACACTCATTTAAGTCGCTACGTGTGCAGAATTTTCTTACGCACTGCACATGCAACGCTTTTCCAGCGTGAAAGCGACCGGTGCCCTGCGTGGCCGTTTTGTTTTTGTTCGAGAGTTTGAGAATCGAGGACGGTTACGCATTATTATGCAGCGCATTATGACGCGCTGGGCTATTATGACGCAGTCGCTTTCTTTTATGTTTCACAGAATGCATGAATGTAGAATTCGGTTCACATTGAGAATCGGTAGTTGTTGCATGGTTATTCGGGCGAAACTAAACTTGTTCAGCGGAACAAGCTTCCGCATAATTTCGTTTGATAGCTGTCTTTTTTTTTTCTTTGACACGTTTGTCACACAGCTTCTTAAAATAGACGATATAAAATATGTGTGTGATGATTTTAAGGAAAATGTTCCTTTCCTTATTCTTTACTATTTATTTAGCAGTGTTAAAAAGTACAATTTCCTAAAATTACTATTTTGGGCTTTTCCTCTACCCAGACTTTTAACTCCACCCTCGAAAAATGGAATAAATATACACTGTAAATAGGAAAAAAAAAAAAAAAAACCCTCTAAGAATAGGACACAATGTATTGTATTAATATGAAGTCATTTTACACACACAGGCAAACACACACACAAACACTATATATATATATATATATATATATAATTGACATATTATTTACATAATATGTAAAAAGTACAGTACAAGTCAAAAGTTTTTGAACAGTAAGATTTTTTTTTTAAGAATTATCTTCTGCTCACCAAGCCATGCACATTTACAGCAAAAAACAGTATAATTTTGAAATATGTTTACTATTTAAAATAACTTATATTTGAATATATTTTATAATGTAAATTATTCCTGTGATTTTAAAGTTGAATTTTTAGCATCATTACTCCAGTTGCATGATCCTTCAGAAATCATTCTAATATTCTGATTTGCTGCTCAAAAATCATACTGTTATTATAAAGTTATAAAGAAAACAGGTGAGTAGAATTTTTTCAGGGTTTTTTTTTTTTTTGATGAATACAAAGTTCAAAAGTACAGCATTTATCTGAAATAGAAATCTTTTGTAACATGATAAATGTTTTTATCATCACTTTTGATTAGTTTAAAGCATCCTTGCTAAATAAAATTATTAATTTCTACAGTTTCTTTCCCCCAAAAAAAGATACTGACTTCAAGCTTTTGAGTGGTATAGTGTATAATGTTACAAAAGCTTTTGATTTCAGTTAAATGCTGATCTTTGGATCTTTCTATTTATCAGAGAATCCTAAAATGTTCTCAACTGTTTTAAATATTTATAAAAATAATTATAAATGTTTCTTGAACAGCAAATCAGCATTTAAGAAAGATTTCTGAAGGATCATGTGGCTCTAAAGACTGGAGTAATGATGTGCAAATGTAGCTTTGATCACAGGAATAAATTACGTTTTAAAATATATTCAAATAGAAAGCAGTTATTTTAAATAGTTAAAATATTTCACAATTTTGCTGCTTTTGCTGAATTTTGGATCAAATAAATGCAGGTTTGGTGAGCAGAAGAGACCTAAAAACATTAAAAATCCTACTGTTCAAAAACTTTTGACTGGTAGTGTATATGCACTAAAATAATTGTATTATTTATTTTTTCCATATATATATATATATATATATAGGGCAGGACAGCAGATCTTTATCTTGTTATCATGACCATGCTATCATCACAAAAATTATTATTTGAGAGTTTATTTTATCCATTGAAAGATAACTGACTGCTGACTGCAGATCCACATATTTTGGCACATGGATTTTCCTCCACCGTGTCATGTACAGTATAATGACTGACATTTAACCTGCCAATTATTGTAGTGCACAGGTGTGAAGTGATAAATAGATACCAGTCAAACACACCTGCTTCAATAAGACGCATTTGTCAAAATCAAGCCTTAACTGATGTGTAACTATGTAGTGATGGGCCTGAGGAGAAAGTCTCAAAAAGTTTAGGAGTAACCTTTGCAAATGACCCATATACACTTATATGCACTGGATTGTAATTATTGCAACATCCTCTAGTTTATCATGCTATAAAATTGACCTTCATTTGAGTTATTATTTTCAGCCATGATGGTCGATTATTTGTTGTTGAAAGGTTACCTGAAGCACATTCCCTCTCTTCAGCGTGCGTCAATGCTACAGAATGTGCTCCATATGTGCCCTCCTCACTGATCACATGTTACCAGTCACTTTTTTTAGTCTGTAAATAGATTTACAATGGAAGTGTTAAATTGGGGCAACCTGAGGCTGGTTACTAGAATAAAGAAAGAGACTGTGCAGATCTCATCATGATCTCATCCCAGTCTGCTCCTCTTTAATCAATGTCCTATTGTTGCAATCAGGTAAATGATTTAAACCTTTGTTAGTTTAATCTTAATAAACTACAGCTACATGTTTACTCACATTTTTGGTGGGATTAGTGCACTTGAGCCCATTGTTTGTGTGTTAGACCCGATCATGAGAGGTTTCGCAATGGACTCCTTAGCCGCTCTTCTGAAAGTTCAACTAAATGCCTACAGTTTGCTCCATGCATAAGAATTTGAAAAGAACAGCTGGACTTTGTGTGAAAGAATCCAATGTGATTGGAAAATCATGCGTTTGACACTAAAAATATGAAGTCAAAAACGTGTTTTGTTTTTGGTTGGTTTAGATTAGATGTTATTAATGCTGTATGAAGAAGAAATGTTTTATCACAGAGGCATTGATGCACTGTGTGTATCTCTGTGTGAGTGTGTGTTATAGCTTGATACAGTGATACAGCTTGAAAAATACCAGATGACTCAATATGACCCTTCAGCATGCTGGGGGTCAGTGACCCACTCTATAATGAGACACACACTTATTACATTCCTCTAGCCTCTGGCGCTCGTTTTTCTGAGATTTGGAGACATTGACCTGAAAAATGAAATTTCCTTTGCTTGTTTCTCTTAAATGTCTTAAAATCTTCTCTTTTTCTAGTCATTGTTCTTTTAAGATAATAATTTTTAGTGATTTTGATGAAAAACCTGTATACTGTATGTTAAATCCAACTTATATCATAAGTCGCTTTGGATAAAAGCCTGCCAAATGCGTGAATAAGCTATTTATTCTCTCAAATATTTTCCTAAGAACATTTTAATTTCTTAAGGATAAAATGATATTATTAACAGTAAAATAAAAATCTGATTTTATACTATCCTGCACATGAGGTTGCAGTGTTTAATACAAACTATTTAAAACTTTACACTGGTAAATCTTAACCATACATTCTTTTAACTTTTGCAGTTTGCAAAATGTATTATAAAATGCATGAAATGTGTTTATTTAGTGACTTTACCTGTCACAGTAAAATTTTCTTATGTTGTAATTCAAAAAATTTGAAACTACACTATAAATTTTAACATTTTACCTTTAAAACGAGTTGTATTAAAAGGATTTTTAAGTTTGTTTGTTGAATATGAAAAATTCTTATTTCTTATTTGAAAATAAGAGGACAAGTTAGGAAGAATTTTATTTTTAAAACTGTTACACAAATGGATAATATCCTGCTAAGTTTACATATACCTTTCAGAATCTGCAAAATGTCAGTTATTTGACCAAAATAAGAGGGATCATACAAAATGCATGTTATTTTTTTTGTGTATTACTGACCTGAATAAGATATTGAGGGACTCTAAGGGACTCATATGCAACTATTACAGAAGGTTCAAGCGCTCACTGATGCTCGAGAAGGAAAACTGATGCGTTAAGAGCTGGGGTGTGAACTTTTGACTAAATATCATATTTTTTTCATTTAGTACTGCCCTTAGAAGCTACAGAAGATACTTACATGTTTCCCAGAAGACAAAATAAGTTACATTTCCCCTTCAAATTCAAAAAGATGGATCTTAAAATCATACAGACATTGTTGTAAAAGGTTCAAATACACAAAAATTCTGGAAAACCAAATAATTTGTGGGACCTGAAGGATTTTTCTGAAAAACAGTGGGCAGTTTAACTGTTCAGGACAAACAAGGGAGTTATGAACAACTAAAGAAAAAAAAAAAAAAAAAAAAAACACAGCTGTGGATCATACAGGTAACAACACAGTATTAAGAAATAAGTGTATGTAAACTTTCGAACCGGGTCATTTTATAAATTCAACTATTTTCTCTTGTAGACTATATGTAACGTCTTATGTGAAATATCTTTTTCAGGTCAGTACTATATAAAAAACAACATGCATTTTGTATGATCCCTCTTATTTTGGTAAAATACTTAACATTTTGCAGATTCTGCAAGGTGTATGTAAACGGTTGACTTTAACTGTATGTAAATTGCTTTCTTTTCACTTTTGAAAATTTGACTAAGAAACAGTTTTGACTATTTTTCGATAGTGTAAATAGAAACACAAAATAAGTACATTTTCGAAAAACATGAAACAAAAAAAATCTGAAAAATAATCATTACATTTTTTAAAAAAAATGCATGTACATTTTGTCTTTGTTCCTTCTCTCACATTCTCCGTCACTCTTTCCCCACCATGATAATCTTCTTTGAATATTTGAAAACAATGACTTCTTTCAGAATACTGCATGTTTAATAACTTTCTTTGTCACTCTACTTCTTTACTCACAAACAGATTAATGCATAACACATAGTGTTTGTGAAATGAATGAGTGGTCAGTAGCTGTGCTCTTGAGTGGTAAGAGTTTGCATGTTGCCTGTTCCGCTTGAAGTTGAACATTTGGCTCATTAGCCAAGAGAGAGCACATATGTGACGGTGTGTGTTGTGGGGTCTCTTGTGCAGGTGAGAGATGGATATGAGAGAGGTGTATGTGGTGGCTGGCAGCTTTGTGGGGTTCCAGCTGTTCTTCTCGTGTGTCAGTCCGGTTCTGTCTTCCAACTTCACGCAGGGTTATGGGAAACTTCCTCCACACAAACTCAACGACTGGAACTCCAGGTATGAGGCTCAAATAACGCTGCACTGCTCTAATAGAAATGTGGGTAGAAATGCATGCATGGATGAATGGGTAAAGAGTACTACAAATAGAGATGGACTGGTAGCTAGATTTGCATGGATGGATCAATAATTGTCATACATGTCCAAATATGGACAGATCAAAAACACAAAGCAGGTTGATACAGTTGAGGTCAAAAGTTTACACCCCCCTTTCAGAATCTGCAAAATGTTAATTATTTTACCAAAATAAGAGGGATCATACAAAATGCATGTAGTTTTTTATATAATACTGACCTGAATAAGATATTTCACATGAGACGTTTCTGTATAGTCTACAAGAGAAAATTACCCCGTTCAGAAGTTTACATACACTTGATTCTTAATACTGTGTGGTTACCTGAATGATCCACAGCTGTGTTTTTTTGTTAAGTGATAGTTGTTCATGAGTCCCTTGTTTGTCCTAAACCTTTAAACTGTCTGCGGTTCTTCAGAAAAATTCTTCAGGTTCCACAAATTCTTTGGTTTTTCAGCATTTTTCTGTATTTGAACCCTTTCCAACAATGACTGTATGATTTTGAAATCAATCTTTTCACACTGAGGACAACTGAGGGACTCATATGCTACTATTACAGAAGGTTCAGAGGCTCACTGATGCTCCAGAAGAAAAAAAGCAGTGGGGTAAAAACTTTTGAACATAAGAAAAATGTACACATCTTCATTATTTTGCATAAATATCATATTTTTTTCATTTAGTCCTGCCCTTCAGAAGCTACGGAAGATAGATACATGTTTCCCAGAGGACAAAATAAGTTAAATTTACCCTGATCTTTAAATTCCAAAAGTTTTCACCCCCGGCTCTGCAGGAAATGCAGTTAAGAAGCCTTTTGATGATATTGCGATGGAAGTATTGCAATATCATATTAGTAAGTAATATACAATATTAGAATTGTATCCGGGCGAATGAGAAAATTATCTTGTGTGAAGAATGTCTTCAAAAATACAAACAAGCCTCCAAATATCATTTATAATGTTTATAAGTGTAGCCCAGCACAAGTAAAATCTAGTGATCTCTGTACTGTATTGTGAAATGTAGGTGAAGGCAGTTTGGTCTAATCACCTTTCCTCTTTGTAATCTTTTGAACCTGGTTCACTTTGACTTTACAGCCCTTAGTTAGGAAGAGATAGGTCTCTGTACAGTACTTTACACAAGTTTTTTACCTTGAATTGTTTTTAGAAGATGCTAAATCCAGCCTGTTCTTGTTTTGACATTCTCCATTGTTTTGAAAGTCATGACGTGTCTTTATTCTGTTTTTGGAAATGTAAATGTTTAAAGCTGTAATGCGAGCACAAAACCAACCGCACTGTTTGTAAACACCATTTTCTAAAAGTGAGTTTAACAACCATTGCTTTGTAACAATTCTACAAATAATATATTTAAAATTATAGTGTGTGTTTAAGGACACAGAGCATTTTGCACAATAGTTTGCTTATCTGTTGTGAATTAGCTTACACAAATCTGCTTAAAACCATTCACCTCAATGATGAAACATTTCACCTCAATGATGAAACGCACTCATGTATACCAGACTAATGGATCAGATCAAATCATAGTTCATTCTTTGTCAGCTAACTGCCATAGATACCATTTCCTACTGTGTCAGCATCATGTTATCATGTTCCTAATGCTGATTTCTTTCAAACACAGTATGTAAATTATAATGACTTTTTTGATCTTTGTCCTGCTGCCCTTGGCACAGTTATTAAATAATTGATGAGAAGTGTCTATTTGGTGCCAGCATGGCAATATTCACAAATTGAACCATTATCAATTCATGCATTCATCACTAAACTGAATTGGCAACCGGACAGGAAGTTCAAATCCAAAGTCAAACTTTAATTGCTGAAATGTTGTTTTTATGTCCTCAGGTTGGTGTCCACAGTCCATGCGTTAATTGTGGGTCTGTTCTGCCTCTATATCCTCTGGTACGATGATGCCGTCAATGAAGACCCCGTCTGGTAAGTTGCAGAGAGTTCAAAAACAGGGTGGTTTTTGTTGGATCTCATTATGATGTTTTCCATTTTTCAAAATCGAAATGGCATCTTTCAGCTATTTTTGAATCCATAAAAGTCCCAAAAGCAAGAATCAAACTTATAGTTAGTACCAATCAATATTTAAGTCTCAGTATCATGGATTATATGTCCAACTGAGGAAATTTTTTCTTTATCCTGAATTTTTAATTGAAACGTTTGCTCTGTCATCAGTAATGTGTCCTCTATAGTCGCCAGTGCACACAACTGCCGTCTCATTTGTCTTCTTGTCTTTATTTTTCTTTTCTTCTTTCCCTCTCTTTAATCTTTCCTTTCTGCCTGCTGCCTGTTTGGTCTGCATCTTTGCATCCTGAAGGGGAAGAATGGTAATTTGTCTTTAGTGGTTGTCACCTCCTCTGTCCTCTATAGCTCTGCTCTGAAACCTAGTGAGCTGCCTACTGAGGCAGTATTTTAAGGCCTCATAAGCTCCTGGCATGAAGCCTGTTGCAAAAGATAGACAGCAACCTAATATGTATAGAGAGAGGGAGAGAGAAATAAAGATATAGATAGATAAAGATATTCAGCACACAGCAAGGCAGCTCACTAGGAACAGAGCACATGTCTCCTTTTCATTTCACTTTTGTATTCATTAGGGCTGGGTAAAAAATATAGATTTTTTTTTTTTAGTGTTAATCAATTCCCATTTTTATGAAACAATATTGACTATTGAATTGATTAGTATATCCTGTTTTCAGTTAAGGAATGGAACATTGCAGCACACGTTTTGGAACTGTTTTGAAAGCTTTATATAAAAATCAGTAAATAAAGTGTAGTGTATCAAAATGGATTTTTTTTTTTTTTTTTTTCTTCCTGAAGCCCTTTTTCTCTATTTTCTCTTTTTGCTTGTCACCTCTGCTCTCGCTTTATTTCTTTTCCCCTTTCTCATCACCTCTGTTTTCTTTGGTCACCTGTGCGAGTCGACTCTTTCAGTGAGAGAACTGTATTTCTGTCTGTTGTCATTGTCTCTTTTCCTCTCTCCCTTCTCGCTCTCTCAAATCAGAGAGTTTTTAATCTTGCCAACAAGGCGCCTTTTCAACAGAAAACAACAGATTCCCAGACCCCCTCCTCTGCTGTATCATGTGACAGTCCTCTAGGCCTCCTCTCTCCTCTGATCAGTCCCTCTCTCACTGTCCCATAGGCCGCCTCGGCCAGTAATGCTCACCCAAAAACACACACTAAAAAGAGTATTAGAGAGAGGAGAGAGACAGACCGCTGAGAACCCATTCCCATCCAACCATCATAACATTGTACATCCTAATACATCCCAGTGTCATTCTATGATACAGATGCCTTTTTTTAACATTCATGTGAATTTCTCTTTAAAACATTTTTTCGTAAATTTCATAATGGATAATGTTACCTCTTTGGTCTGCTTTGCTCTTTTCTTGATTGTTTGTGCTCTGAGTCCGGGTTGATTCTTAGGTGGGTGTTGTGGGATCATGATAATGTTTAAAGCGAAAGGTTTTCCTTTTTATTTTGCTGTTCTTGTTGTGACCTGTCTGAGCAGCCACTCAGACAGGTTGTAAATATCCAGTTTCGAGTGTAGATAAATTGTAGTGTGCATCTCAAGCTACACTGATCAATATTAATATAAGTCAGTCTACAACTAGTGCATTTCAGAGCTGATGGTAATAGATTTGGCAGTTTTACAGTTTAGCCATTACTTGTGGTCAAGTCATGGATATAGTTTACCAAAACTACAACCATCAAAAAATATTTCTGTTACTTGAAATAAAATATACCTGCTATAGAATATAAAATATAAGCAAACAAACTCTATTGTAGTTAGTTAGCAAGGCAACATTTCTAACTTTTATTTTTGTTGAAGTGCTACAATTAAAAACTACAGTTGAAATAAAATTAATACAATTTGTATAGACAACTATTTAAAAAAAAAAAAAAAAAAAGCAGGAAAAACAAAACATAGTAAACTCATGCTCATGGCGTAATTTTTATATTTAATTAAAACTACAGCTAAAACAATTTTTGTTAATTGAAGTAAGATAAATGTAAAGTATAATGTAAAAATATAATAAAATTTCATCTCTAATTTTTAAAGTACTAAAATAGGTAGAACTGTAGTAAAAAAAAAAAAAAAAAAAAAAAAAAAAATATATATATATATATATATATATATATATATATATATATATATATATATACATAATATACTGATTGTGATTAAAAACACAAATATTATGAAACTTAATAAAAATGAAAAATAAAAAAATAATAATTCTAATTAAATAATTCCAATTAAAATAAATACATAATTAAATAAATTTAAATAATAAATAAATAATTGAAATAAAAACTGAAACTGTAAAAATAAAAAGATTGAAAATATGAAGTGGTATAAAATATAATACATTGTCATTTCTAATTTTCTTTCAGTTCAAGTTAAACGTCTAAAATAGGTAGAACTGTAGTAAAAAAATAAAATAAAAACAATTTAGATATATCTATATATACAGAGAGATAAAAACAAATAAATTATACAAACACAAAAATTATAAAATTTAAAACAAAAAAATTAAAATAAATACAATTAAATAAAATTAAAATAAAATAATTAAATAAATTGAAATAAATAAATAATTAATTGAAATTAGAACTGAAATATAAAAATAAAAATATTTAAAATTTTAATACAAACTGTAAAGTGGTATAAAATATAATCAGTTATCATCTCTGATTTTCATTAAGTTCAAATTAAAGTACTAACATAGGTAGAACTGTAGTAAAAATAAAAACAGTATAGATATATCTATATATACAGATAGATAAAAAAAAGATAAAGCAAAAAATATAACACTTAATTAAAACCAAAAAAAATACATTAAAAAGAAATTATAAATTAAAATAAATAACACTGAAAATATACAAATAAAAAAATCTAAATATTAATATTAACTGTAATGATATATAAATGATAGAAGGTATCATTTATATTTAATCATCAATCATTATTATTATTATTATTATTATTATTATTATTATTTTTGTTTGTTTGTTTATTTATTTGTATTTAGGTACATTTAGAATATAAACTGAATGCTAATATTTCTACAGATATGTTGTCAAGTTTCAGCAGATGTTTACTGTAAAATGATGGTAAGAGTGTTCCTTCGGGCAAACTTATCAAAAGATGAAGTGATAAAGATATTTCATGTCCTTGGAGAGTTCATCTGCTGAAAGGAAGATTATGTCAGCTTCTGTTTTTGAAGTATGAAATAGTACATTATTTTAATAAGGGGTAGTTATGATGGTAACTGGGTTGATGTATAACCTGTGGGCACAGTGACGTGCCTTTTAGTTTACATCATGTCAAATATGGGATTTGGCTCCTTATCTGAAACACTCATTTTGTAGAATGACCCAACATATTCTTGAAAGAAAGTTCATTGGGTTCAATCATTATGCTTTTTTTTTGGTAAATTAGAAATGCTCGGTCAAATATGATTAGCGTTTTACTCCAGTCTCGCCTGAAGAGTCACGCTCCACAGAGCCTTTCAAACTTTTAAGCTGAGCTCTTTGTGTTTTATGGTAATGACTGCATACTCTGTCATCAATCAGTCCCAACTATAATGGCTTTCATTAGACTCCTCTTATTGTCTAAATCTCTTCTCTAAAGCTAACCTGTTTGTCCAGATAGTGAACTGAATGAGATCAAAGGTTAAGAAACTTGCTTAGGTGTGTCCATTTGAAGGATAATACTACATCTGTCTGTCCAGACGAACTTTGGCCTAAATAATTATTTCCTAAACCAATTATCTGTACGCAGGTAAGAATAAAATAACATGATAATACTGTCAGAATGACATGTTCAACGTTCAAACCATAAAGGAAGTCCATGAAAAAAAAATAGATTAGATAACAGGGTGCATTTAAATTATTTTCAGAGGAATTTGCATTATAATTTATAAAGTAAAGATTCTGTTATCATTTTTTTTTACTGCCAAATTATCGCCAAGTTTATCTACTTAAGGCTACAACGGTGTTATTTTAGTATCGCTGATATACTAGCATAGTTTTTGTTGATATTTAGGACCCTATTGGAATTGAGTTTCTTCTTCTCCATAATGAATCACATTTTTGAGGGCCTAAACATGCTCGAAAACTCATGAAACTTGCACACACGCCAAAAGTGGTGAAAATTTACATCTGATATGGGTTTCAGAAGTGGGTGTGGAAAAATGGCTTGTAGCGCTACCTATAAAATTTCAACGAAGTGCTCTTCAAGCTGTGCTTTACATACATGTACAAAATTCAGTAGATTCAGTAAAAAGTCCACCAATACGAATTCCAAAACCCAACAGGAAGTCTTTTATTTTTAATTTTCTTAGCAAGTTTTGTGCCATTTTTGCCATTTTCAGGGATAGTATTTAAACTTCTCCTAGTGATTTAAACAGATCAACACCAAATTTGGTCAGAGTCTAAAGCTCTTTGTGACATTAAATTGCGAAGATCTAGAGTTTTCGTTGGAGGGCGTGTCCGTGGCGGCCTGACAAATTTTGATGTTTCGCCATTAACAGGATGTTGTTATATTTTAGGCATGCAAAGTGCAATTTGCCCCAGACTTCACGTTTGATAAGTGTCCTGTCCTGAACACATGCCCATGATCATATTAACCATATTTAGCACCACCTGCTGGCAACAGGAAGTGATATGTTTTATGCTCTAACAAACTCCGCCTAGAGATTTAATGACATCAGGATTATATTTGGTCAGTCTAAACTAAAGGCCTTTGTGATGTTAAATTATGAAAATCTTGAGTTTTCGTTGAAGGGCGTGTCCACGGCAGTCTGACAAATTTCAGTCTTTCGCCATGGAAAAAGTTGTTGTTGTTGTTCACACATTCTGAAGTTCTGGCCTGTACAGGTCTAAAGTCCAATATTCAGTTATAATCATAGTGCCACCTGCTGGCAACAGGAAATGACTTGTTTGACATTAACTTAAACATGCAATGTCCGATCTGCCTCAAACTTCACATGTTTGGTAAGAGAAGATTTTATTTTTATATTTTATGTTTTATGTTTTAGTTTTAGATATTATAATATTGTTACATTTAGTTGCGTTGTAATTCAAGTTTTACTCATTGTGCTGTGTTTTGTCATTTTATGAGGGTTTTTAATTAAATGGCTGCATAGCTTTTATTAATTTTTATTTAGCTTTAGCTTTAGTTTGCTTTGGCGACTAGCTGAAATAAAATAAGTTTGTTTTCTTAACGTTTATTTCATTTTTTTATGGGTTAAGTTTTAAGTAGCTATCATAACCCTAGGCTACAGTACTTAAAATAATTGTGTCTGATTTTATTGGTGTTGGTCAATATATATGCCCTTTTAGCTGATTAATAATTTTGAGAATTGTCATTATATGTGACCATGGACCACAAAAGCTTACCAGTCATAAGCTTTCCATTGATGTATGGTTTGTTAGGGTAGGACAATATTTGGCTGAGATACAACTATTTGAAAATCTGGAATCTGAGGGTGCAAAAAAATCAAAATATTAAGAAAATCGCCTTTAAAGTTGTCCCAATTAAATTCTTAGCAATGCATATTACTAATCAAAAATTAAGTTTTGATATATTTACGGTAGGAAATTTACAAAATATTTTCATGGAACATGCTCTTTACTTAATATCCTAATGATTTTGGCATAAAAGAAAAATTTATAATTTTGACCTATACAATGTATTTTTGGCTGTTGCTACAAATATACCCGTGCTACATATGACTGGTTTTGTGGTCCAGGGTCACATATATTCTATAAAATAAATCATTTATTTGATTTTCTTAATTTTGTGAGCATCTTTTTTGTCATCACAAATTGTGTAATAACCATATCTTGGTATATGGTACGTTGTCCACCTTATTACTCCATATAGTTTATATAAAACCTTATAATCATTCATAGACAGATGACCAACTTCACATGCAGACCCATGCAAAACACCAGAGATATTTTTACATGTAAGAATGTGCTTGATTTCTGTCAACAGATGGACAAATGTGCTCTGTTAAAATAAAGGCTTTCTTATTTTGTCCAAATTGTTTAGTAAGAAATATCATAAATACGTCAGAACCACTTGCACATGTAAGATTTAATATTCCAGGTGTAAAATCCTGCATTGGTGCTGGGCGGGCAGTGAGAGTTGAGTGTTTGACAGCGGGGTCAGAGGTCAGTGAAGGTGACAGCGGAGTCACGCTTAGGGTAACTGAGCTTCCTGTGTACGAGAGGCCGCTGGTGCTCGTATTGAGATCTTGTTTCACACACACCTCCTCTGCTACTGGACACCTGCGACCGCCGTGTATCAGTTCCATGATCGCTTTACAGGGTCAGAGAGAGACACACATCTCAGGGACACACTTACTGTATAACGCTGGCTTGTTAGCCGTTCGCCGAGATATTCATCTTCCATATGGCGAGCGCACGGGTTTGTTTAGACATTTCACCTCTCAAATGACCCCGTCGACTGCACTTGAATGTTTTTTGTTGAAAACAAGCAGCTTAAACCATGAGCATATGCTGTGGTGCTCGATTGCTTGGTGGTTTTGTGAGAGGTTTATTTTTACATGTAGTGCCATGATATACTATTTGAGCTACAGGAATGATTGTTTGAGTTTATGTACCTGGTTCTTACATTTTTCTGAATAAAGCATCTTTGTTCATTCTAGTCTTGGGTCATTAGTGCTCTATCATTTCCATGATGTGGAAAACGCAGATGGTAACAGAATCCAGTCATTAAAATGGAATTTACTTCTAATGCAAAATGTCTTTGGATAAATAAATCAGAAGTAGGGCTGTACACTTCATCAAATTGAAATTATAAACTGTCTGTGAATATTTAAGTGCAAAAAGACTGCTATTTAAATATGAAGTCTGCATGTCTCTGTGTGAATGAATGACGTGGCTTCGTCTACTACACACATACTAAAGTGTGCGTGACAGATGCCATGTTTTCAGCATCTGGCGTCTCATTATATGTCGACTTGAACACATTAACTTCATCTCTAGAGCTGTTCAGTCACTTCACCAACATTTTACGGTTTCATATACAGTAGTCAACATTTGAAGTGGATCAAAGAAGTTCATTAAAGTTGTCCTAAGACAAGAACGGGTAAAGTTTTGGTTTTAGGACAACTTTGATGAAAGGTTTTGATCCACTTCAAACGTTGACTACTGTATATACACTATATATATGTATATGTGTATACATACAGTGCCTTGCAAAAGTATTCATACCCCTTCAATTTTTTCATTTTATGTTGCTGCCTTATGTTAAACTGCTTCAAATTACTTTTTTCCCACATCAATCTACACACCATACATCATAATGACAAAGCAAAAACTCAATTGTCACACCTTTATAAATTTTTAAATATATGTATATATATAAAAAGTACATTGCATAAGTATTCATACCCTTAACTCAGTACATAGCTGAAGCTGATGCGACAAGTTTTGCACATCCGCATGTGGCTGTTATCTGCCATTCCTCACCTCTTCACCTCTCGAGCTCTGTCAGGTTGGATGAGGGCAGACGCACATTTTCAGGTTTTACCAGAAGTGTTTGATTGGATTCAAGCCGAGGCTTTGGCTGGGTCACTCAAGGACATTCACAGAGTTGTCTACAAGCCACTCTTGCTTTGTGCTTAGGCTCATTGTCCTGTTGGAAAGTGAACTTTCTGCCCAGTCTGAGGTTCTGAATGCTCTGGACTGGGTTTTAATTAAGGCTCAATCTGAATATTTTGCTGTGTTGAGCTTTTCTTCTACTCTGACGAGTGCCTCAATCACTGAAAAACAGCCCCGGAGCATAAGGCTGCACCCAGCACACTTTACTGTTGGGATGCTGCTCTGCAGGTGATGACCAGAGCTGGTTTTCTTCAAACATGATGCTTGGAATTGAGGTTCATCAGACCAGAGAATCTTGTTGCTCACAGTCTGAGGGTGCTTTATGTGCTTTGTTGCAAATTCCAAGTGTTTTCATGTGTCTTCACTGAGGAGAAGATTGAGTTTGGCCACACCACCATAAAGCCCAGATTGGCAGAGTGTTGCAGTGATGTTTGTCTTTCTTTAAGTTTCTCCCATCTGCATATACCTGTATGACCATGGAGCTCAACTAGAGTGACCATCAGCTATTTGGTCACCAGTCTAACCATAGCCCTTCTCCATCAATTGCTCAGTTTGGCCAGGAGGCCAGGTCCTGGATGTTCCAAGCGTCTTCGATTATGGATAATGGAGACTACATGCTTCTGTGAACCTTGCAGCAGATTTTTTTCTGAACACCTCCCTAGATCTGTGCCTTGATGCATTCCTGTTTCTGAGCTCTACAGGCAGTTATTTTGACCTTAAGGCTTGTTTTTTTTCTCTGATATACATTTTCAGCTGCTAGACCTTTTTCAAATCGTACCCATTCAGTTGAATTTGCCACAGGTTAACTTCACTCGAAGTGTAGTACCATCTACAAGCAATATGAGTGCTCTTGAGCCAAAATTTTAAGTGTCCCAGAAATCAAAAAAATAATTTCAGATTTAATTTTTAATATAATTGCAAATATGTTAAATTCTGTTTTGCTTTGCCATTATGGTGTATGGAGTGCAGATTGATGTGGGGAAAAAAAGTAATTTAAAGAAGTTTAACATAAGGCAGCAACATAACAAAATAAGAGAAAAAAAAAAAAGAAGGGGTATGAATACTTTTGCAAGGCACTGTGCACAGAAATTCATAGTTGTGGAAGCCTGTTTCTGCCATGAAATCAAAAAAAAAAAAAAGGATTCCATACCTTTGAGTTTCCATTTAAAAATAAATAAATAAACAAACATAGCATTCTGAGAGATAAACCTTTGGGAATTGTGGGTTTATATTTCTCAGTTATGGCTTTTTTTCTCAGAATTGCAAGAAAAAAGTCCAAATTGTCAAAATAAAAGTTTGGTTTAACTTGAAATTGTGACAAAAATATGACTATTGTACAGTAGAATGTACTTAAGTAATAATACAAATACATAAGTAATAATAATAAAATGATAAGTATACAGTTTATTAAATTATAATTTGAGGAATAGTACACAATATCAGATAATTATTTGTCCATGTTTTTATTTAAACAGTAAACCTCTACTGTGCACTTTGTTTGCTAAAAGAGAATGGAATTGTTCATATTTCATTTGATTACTTTTTAAAAAACTAATTTAATTGTTAAAATTTTATGAAGTAATTTATCACCATGTATGATTATAAATGTATTTAAAATCATAAAACTTGCAAAAATTCTGAAAAAAAAAAAAAAATCGTTAGATATCCTTTATTGTTATTGCCATTTAAAACAAAATTCGAAAAATTAGAGTGGAAATCATGGAATTTGGGAAAAATTTTTAATGGATTTCTGTATTTTTCAAATGCATAAAAAAAACGTACAGAACTTAACAGCACTTTTTTCACTGCAAAATACTCTCAGCAAACTCATTTGCATTAACTTATGCCACACTAACTGTCTGATGGCAAGTTGTTTCATCGGTAACACTTTACAATAAGGTTCATTAGATAACTACAATAGTTAACATGAACTAAGAATGAACAATACTTCTGTATCATTTTTTTACTCTTAGTAAATAGTTAATAGTAGTTAATTACTAATAGTAGTTAATAGTAATTTGTAGTATAGTAATAAATAGTAAATAGTAGTAATAAATAGTATAATACTGTTCGCTCATGTTAGTTAATACATTAACTAATGTTAACAAATGACAACTTATTGTAAAGTGTTACCTTTTCATCTAATTAAATTTTTATATTTGCAGATAACTGGTTATGCATTTGCTTACAAGGTAGTCCAGATATCTCTGCATGTTCACCCAGGGGAAATGAGTGCAATAATGTTTCATTGGAATATGATTGATTGTATTGTGCAACATCGGTTGTACAGCTGGCAGTGTTGACAGTGGCGTATAGCCAGTGACACTAGAGTAATAAATGGCTTCAGTCACAAACAGCAGCACTCCCTCACACTTTGTGTAAGCTTTGAGTTTCCATCTGCAGGTTAACTGGGTAGTGACGCTTTCAGAAACAAGCAGTTCATGTTAAACTTGTTAAGTCCAAACGCTTCCATTGCTGACTGTTTGCATTTCTTATACTGTTGTTTTTGCCTTTTGTTGAGCTATATCCTTTTTTGTCTTTCCTCAGGGGGGATCCTAACATGGTTAAGCTCAATGTGGCCATTACCTGTGGATACCTGTTCTATGGTATGAATCATTGTTTTATTACGGAAGTTCAAGCACAGATTACACATACAGTAGAACAGGTTTGTCTACATTTTTTTATTTTAACTGTTATTTTCTCTTCCATCATCTCTTCTTCTCTCAGACCTGGTGCTGCTAGCTTGTAACTGGAGTACCATGGGCGACGTCTTTTTTGTCTGTCACCACTTGGCGGCGCTGTATGCTTATGGATTTGTGCTGGTAAGTACCTAGAAATACAAAGGTCATGAAAGGCCCTTAAAGTTGTGGATATTTACTATAAATAAGGATAAAAATAAGGATAAAAATTTTTCTTTTTTTTTAATGGAAAGTTTTTAGAAGGTGTCATACATACTATATAGAAAAGTTTCTAAAAGTGTCTAAAGTGTAATTTTCAACAATTCTTTTTTTTATTTAAATTAAAGAATTTTGTCATTTTTAACATTATCTTTGAATATAACAAATTGCCTGTTTTCTTGGGCTTGTTTTGTTTGTTTATTTATTTATTTATTTATTTATTACGTTAGTTACAGTATTATTTTAGTATCGAGATTCTGTTATAGTCTTTAATTAATATTTTGGTTGCCATGAATGTAGCCATTGTTGCTAATACGGCTAAAAATAAATTAATAAACAAACAAACAAATAAATACAAATATTTTGAATCTGTTTTTATTTTTATAGTTGTAGTCATTTTGTTTTGTTTTTGTAATTTGTAGTAGTTTTATATTTATATTTTATATATTTTATGTCTACAGAGTTATTTTATTTTAGTTTTAGTTATTTTAGTACATTGAGTTAATTACTAAATTAAAATGAGAAATTTTGCCTTGTCAACTTGCTAAAAAATTTGTTATTATTATTCATTTTTTTAGTCTTTATTTAATTTTAGTTAACATTTATATTATTTTGTAGTAACAAAACTGTTTTAATTTTTCAGTTAACTATAATAAGCCTAGTTAGTTAGGTAGGTAGGTAGACATGTTGGTTACACCACCCTGACTTTGGTTTGGCTGATAAAAGGCTTTTTCAAATATTAATACTCATGTTTCACTTGGTATTTTAAATAATAATAATAATAATAATATAAATGTAATAAATAATGATAATAATAATAATAATAACAATAATAATAAAATATTTTTTAAAGGATTTTGATTACTTTTTTCCCTCTTTTTTTGCAATTTTGAATGTTATTTTGAATATCACAAATTGCTTGTTGTCTTGGGCTTGTGTGGTTTATTTATTTAGCAAGTTAGTTACAGTTTTTTTTTACTATCATTGAGATTCTATGATAGTGCGTATTAATATTTTGAATCAGTTTTTATTTTATATTTTTATAGTTTTAGTTATTTTGTTTAGTTTTTGTCATTTTTTTTTAGTAGTTTTTATATTTTATATATTTTTTATATATCTATATAATTTTTATTATTTTTATTTAGTTAAACTAAATTAAAGCTTAAACTTTTATTTATTTATTTATTTTAGTTAACATTTATATTATTTTGTAGTAACAAAACTGTTTTAATTTTAGTTTTTAGTTAACCATAATAAGCCTGATTAGTTAGTTAGTTATGTTTGTTACACCACCCTGACTTTGGTTTGGCTGATAAGGCTTTTTTTTTAAATATTAATACTAATGTTTGACTACTTATTTTTAAATAATAATAATAATATAAATGTAATAAATAATGATGACACTAATGATAATAAAAGATTATTTCTAAAATTATTTTAATGAGGTTCTTTTTTTTGTTGTTGTTGCAATTTTGCAATTTAGAATATTATTTTTGAATATCACAATTTGCCTGTTTTCCTGGGCTTGTCATTTATTTATTTAGTAAGTTAGTTACAGTATTATTTCAGTATCATTGAGATTCTATGATAGTGTGTATTAATATTTTGAATCAGTTTTTATTTTTGTTTTTTTTTTTTTGTTATTTTGTTTTGTTTTTTGTCATTTATTTATTTTTATTTAAGTTTTAGTTATTTAGTATTTAGTTTTAGTATTTAGTTTTAGTTATTTTTAGTATTTTTATTATTATTCAGTTTTTATTGTTTTTACTTGACATTTATATTATTTTATAGTAACAAAACTGTTTTACTTTTAGTTAACTATAATAAGCCTCGTTAGTTAGTTAGTTAGTTAGACATGTTGGTTACACCACCCTGACTTTGGTGTGGCTAAAAAAAAGGCTTTTTCAAATATTAATAATTAATAATATACATTTGATAAAAAATGATGATACTACTACTACTACTACTAATAAAAGATTATTCTAAAATGCTTTAAATTAAACTTTTTCCCTCCATTTTTTTCTTTATAAATGTTTTAGGTTACAACCCCTAAACCCTAAAAATTTGCTCCCAATTATTATATAAAATATAAAATACATTTAAATTCAGAAAATGAAAACATGTTCCTCTTAAGATAGGTGTTCAAACAATTGTCTGTATGATCAACATTTAGATTTTCTTTTTTTTTTTTTTTTTCAGTCACGTGGAGTGCTTCCTTATTTCGCGAACTTCCGACTGATTTCAGAATTATCGACGCCGTTTGTGAATCAAAGGTGAGATTAATTTATTCATTTAAAGAGATTTCATTCAGATCCGTTAACTTGCCAAATGCTAAACGTCTCATCTGACCTCTATCTCTCTCTCCGCAGGTGGTTTTTCGAAGCGTTAGCCTACCCTCGTACTCACCCGCTGGTTGTCGCCAACGGCGTCGCAATGGCGGTCGTGTTCTTCCTCGTGCGGATCGCCGTCATGCCCCCCTACTGGGCGAAAGTGTTTGGCACCTTCGGTACGCCGGCGTTCGAAAGGCTTGGCCTGGCAGCTCAGGTGGCTTGGATCGTGTCCTGTGTTTGTTTGGATATCCTCAACACAATCTGGATGTACAAAATCGCCCGCGGTTGCTACAAGGTCATTACCGGCAAACTAAGAGGAGGCAAAGTGGACTCCAAAAAGAGCAATTACATAAACAACCACACCGACTGAGAATCAAACACAATAGATTAAATTAGATTAAAGTCTCTAGTCTGAATATAGCAACTTCTGAGTCTTTCCATTGCACTCTGGATGGACGTGCTCTCGAAACAGAGGTTGAGAGGAGAAGTATCATCATCTCAGTGCGGTTTCAACCTCTATGTCATGTACAGACACTCTGACTGGTGAAAGTCAAGCAGACAAACTAACCCAGTTATGCCTCAAACACAACCAAAGTGCCTCCAAGCACAAGGAGAAGCAATAGAACATGAGCTTGTGATCATGAAAAGTCCATCAGATCTTCATCGCAAGGCCTTATCCACTCAGCACCCAACCAATCGTTGCTTTGGGAGCCGTGTTTCCTGTGATATTTACACTGATGTGCCTCAGTGGCCTCCAAGTATAAACGTTTATCACTTATTCGTCAACTTCATTCAATATTACGCCAATCTGACCGGCTGCAAGGCTCTGTGAAACCTCAGATCTACCTCTATCAGTGTGTCAAGCACAATTGCAGTATACCTGCCCGTCCCAGAACGAACACCTTGAGGAACATGAGGAACATCTTGAAATGACAGCTCTTATAGTTCAGACTTTCAGAACTCGTCTTTACAGAATGTTGCACGTCAATCACACTTTTGCATTTCCAGAAGACATTCTCCATGTGGAAATGAAGTGAAAGGTGGTTTCTTTAGCAAATACACATGTGCATGCTTCAGTTCTGACCATATGAGGTCACTTTGCATTAGATTCAAGGAGCTGCGGTGGTTTATCTATTTCTCAGGTTCTTGCCTTTTCTAGAGCCCTCACTAAACTACACATGCACAGGTTGTAGACAGTTTTGTTATCGCCATGCAGATTATTTTAAACGTTCAAAGCTCAAGGCTTGATGGGAACTGGTGCAAATTCACATCTCAGTCCTCATTCTGTCGATTCTTCCTGCCAAATTCAGGTTTTTGTTTTTTTGTTTTTTTAGCTTGTTGGTCACCAGAACTTCCTGCAGACTGACGTTTAGGCTTTGAATGCTGATTAGAATCTCTTGAATGTGAGTTTCTCTGGAATGTTGCAGTACAGTATGTATACACAAAAACATATGCAGTACTTGTTCCTGCCAAGTGTTTGACAAGAGTGAATCCCTCTGTAGTCAGAGCTAGCATTTTTCTCTTCTGAAATTCAGGTACACCTTCAAAATGAATGTTATTTTCATTGAGAATGGGAGAGGATTCTGGGAAATGTAGTGTTTTGCCTTGTATTCATAATTTTAAATAACCAAATCATCCTCCAGGCCTTGAATATGTGAAGCTGTGACAATAGAAATATATATGCTACCAGTCAAAAGTTTGTGAACAGTAAGATTTTTTATGTTTTCTTAAAGCAGTCTCTTCTGCTCACCAAGCCTGCATTTATTTGATCCAAAGTACAGCAAAAACTGTACAATTTTGAAATATTTTTACTATTTAAAATAACTGATTTCTAGTTGAATATCTTTTAAAATGTAATTTATTCCTGTGATCAAAAGCTACATTTTTTGCAGCATTACTGCAGTCACATGATCCTTCAGAAATCATTCTAACATGCTGATTTGCTGTTCAAGAAACATTTTATTATTATTAATATTATTATCAATATTTAAAACAGTTGAGTACCTTTTTTTAGAATTTAAATCTTTGATATAAAATTGATATAAAATATAAGATATATAAGTGCTGATTATAAGAAACTGAAAAAATTCTACTCAGCGTT
This sequence comes from Cirrhinus mrigala, assembly GCA_036247105.1. NCBI lineage: Eukaryota > Metazoa > Chordata > Actinopteri > Cypriniformes > Cyprinidae > Cirrhinus > Cirrhinus mrigala. The sequence continues at coordinate 2,710,317 of CM070009.1, read as the reverse complement.
TTCAATGTAATAATAATGTTTTTTGAGCAACAAATCAGAATATCAGAATGATTTCTGAAGGATCATGTGACTGGAGTAATGATGCTAAAAATTCAGCCTTGAAATCACAGGAATAAATTACATTTTGAAATATATTCAAATAGAAAACAGCTGTTTTAAATAGTAAAAATATTTCAAAATTGTACTGTTTTTGCTGTACTTCGGTGAGCAGAAGATACTTCTTTAAAAAACATTAAAAATCTTACTGTTCAAAAACTTTTGACTGCTAGTGTACTCTGGAGATGTTTTGGAGAAGAAAATGGCCATTTGGTCATGTAATTATATGTACTTAGAATGTCTGAAATGAGCTGAAATCTTAACTTTTATGGAAATGCAATGAAGGTTAGGCTTTATGGTACGACATCAACACAATCGAGAGCAATTGTGGCATTGATATTGTAATATTTGTAATCTGATGAAGGGCTGATCGAAATACAATAGGAAGTTCATCTACAGGACAAACTGATTGGCGACACTCAAAATAATAAATTGGCAAAAATAGTTCATAAAAACCAACATTATTGATCGTTTTCTGTATAACGGTCACTTAAATGTGCCTGTTTCTATATAAGCTACATTTGAGTATGTGAAATGATAGTATAAATATGACTGTACTAGTAGAGTTAACACGACACTAATATTAGTACCTCGTCTAGCCTCAGATTAGCTTGAACTCCTACGTCACTGTGGATTCAATGGTGGGAAAATGTAATAAATTAGTAGATGGGATCCCCATGTCAAACATCGTCCTATTAGAGTTTATTGGTACATTGTTTACAAAGTCCTTTGTAATAATCTATGCTGCACTTGCCTGCTCTCTTTGGTTTATTCCTGGTGTAGAGCAGATAGACAGTGTCCTAAGCAAGACAAAAATGTTTTTTTGTAATCACAAGGAGCCCCAAATTGTTTCAGTGTTTCAAGCTCATGTGGTTTTAAAACTGAACAGTCACCAATTAAATTATATGGATTTATTTAGATGTTTTAAATTGCTTTGGTGCATTGGAGGACCCATATTTGTTTCTGATTATTAATAAGAAGCAATAATCTATAAAAGGGTGACTAGATGGACTTTTCTGCCTGTTCAGATGTTTGTTCTAATGTTGTCAGGCTTTTGTACAGACAGCCTGGTATTCAATGGAATCATTTACCATGTGCAATTTGGTGACTAGCCCAATGCCAGTATTGAAAATCTGTGTACGTGTATATAGTCTTTCAGTTTTGAAGTACAAGTCGCTTTTAAGAAGTGATTATAGGAATACTAAAATGAGCACAGAACTGTTGGATGATTGCAGTAGTTCAGTTCTCCGATCTCTTGATTTGATTGATTTTACCTTCTTTCTTTTTTTTCTTTTTACACTTTACTGTTGTGGATCCAATCATCTTTGGGAATTTTAATGTGAAAATCAACACCCAACGGAGGCCTTAAAGCCCCTGTGATTATACACTTTGAAACTGATGGATGACATGTATGACCACTAATAATATTGTGCAAGTAGCAGTCAAAACTTGAGAAATGACAGATTAATAAATTTAAGATTATAAAAAGCCATCCTGGATTGTTTTGTTACTTGTTACTTGCGTTTGGAATTGTTATAGCTGAATTCAGCAATTTACACTACTATTTAAGAAGTTTTATAATTTATTTATAATGTCACAGAAGTTTTCAAACCTACTGTTTTTTTTTTGTTTGGTTTTTTTAAACTTTCTGTTTACGAAGTAAGAAATCTACAAAAATATGAAGCAGCTGAACTGTTTTAACACTGATAGTAATAAGAAATGTTTCTTGAACAGCCAATCAGCATATGAGAATGATTTCTGAAGGATCATGTGACACTGAAGACTGGAGTAATGATGCTGAATGTAAACTTTTCAATGGTAATGCACTTTTTGCATGTTTATTTAAATAGTAGAATGGTTTCATGAATTAAATGCTTTAGATTTAGTTGGTCAAATTCTTCATCTTCATGCCTGAAATGTTTTATTATCATGACATGTTTCAGCTACACAAATTTGTAGCAAATGTCTAGCAATGCCGTAGTAATGACCAAAACACCTTAGAAATCCTCTAGCTACTACCTAGAAACACCTTAGTAACCATCAGCTTCACAAACCTGTAGCAACTGCCTACCAACACCTTAGTAACCACCAGAATACCTTAGAAACTCTCTAGAAACTGCTTAGCAATGCCTTAATAACCATCAGCTTCGCAAACCTCTAGCAGCTGCTTAGCAACACCTTAGTAACCACCAGAAAACCTTATAAAATCTCTGGCAGCTGCCTAGAAACACCTTAGTAACCAGCTTCACAAACCTCTTGAAACTGCTTAGTAACACCTTAGTAGCCAGCTTCACAAACTTCTAGCAACTGCCTAGCAACACCTTTAAAACCACCAGAACACCTTAGAAACTCTCTAGCAACTGCCTAGCAATACCTTAGTAACCATCAGCTTTGCAAACCTCTAGCAGCTGCATAATAACACCTTAGTAACCAGCTTCACAAACTTCTAGCAAATGCCTAGCAACACCTTAGAAACCCTCTGACAACTGCCTAGAAATGTCTTAGTAACCACCAGCTTCACAAACTTCTAGCAACTACCTAGCAAAGCCTTAGTAACCACCAAAACATCTTCACAAACCTGTAGGAACTGTCTAGCAACACCTTAGTAAGCACCGGCTTCACAAACTTTTAGCAACTGCCAACCAACATCTTAGTAACCACCAGAACATCTTAGAAATTCTCTAGCAACTGCCTAGAAATGTCTTAGTAACCACCAGCTTCACAAACTTCTAGCAACTACCTAGCAAAGCCTTAGTAACCACTAGAATACCTTCACAAACCTGTAGCAACTGCCTACCAACACCTTAGTAACCACCAGAACATCATCAAAAACCTGTAGGAACTGCCTAGCAACACCTTAGAAACCCTTTAGTAACTGCCTAGCAGTGTCTTAGTAACAATCAGTATTGCAAACCTCTAGCAGCTGCTTAACAACACCTTAGAAACAGCCAGAACAACTTTGCAAACTTTTAACAACTACCTAGAAACACCTTAGTAACCACCAGCTTCCAAAACTTCTAGCAACTACTTAGCAAAGCCTTAGTAACCACAAGAACACCTTCACAAACCTGTAGCAACTGCCTGCCAACACCTTAGTAACCAGCTTTGCAAACTTGTAGCAACTGCCTAGTAACACCTTAGTAACCACCAGAACACCTTAGAAACTCTCTAGCGCCTGCCTAGCAATGCCTTAGTAACCGATTCAGCATATCAGAATGATTTCTGCAGGATCATGTGACACTGAAGACTGGAGTAATGATGCTGAATGTAAACTTTTCAATGGTAATGTACTTTTTACATGTTTATTTAAATAGTAGAATGGTTTCATGAATGAAATGTTTTAGATATTGTGAGTCAAATTATTCACCTTCATGCTTGCGCTTTCCACATTTTACACCCTTTTTGAAACGTTTTATTATCATGACATGTTTTGATATGTTCATAAATCTACTGGAAGTTTGTTTAATGTCTGTTGTAAGTAGATATTTGACTCTTGAAGTGAATGTTTGGACTATTTAGCTAGATGTTTGTACATTCAGGGTACTTTTCTGTTGGCAGAACCGTTGGCAAATGGCAGTTGTTTGTTAATTCTTCATGCTAACTGAAGTTTTATCTCAGTTCAGTGGCAACCGAACATCCTCATGCTTAAGAAGTATTGTGAAGTGAAAAATCTATCTGTCTATGTATCTATGTATCTATGTATCTACAGTTCTACCTGTTGAAAATGACATCAGGTGGCTCTGCCTCAGATCAGAGCTTACGTAATACTAGAAGACAGAAGAAAATGTAGGTAAAAAAGCCAAAAAGGATGGCAAAGTATATTAAAATGAGAGATCGAGAGATCTTTGAGCCTGTAGTCTGGCTCTGATTGAATCCAGCTCTACTGCATGTACTCATGGTCAATGGGTTGGGTCAGAGCGACTGTGTGTGTGTGTGTGGATAACTTTTACCAAACATGGTCACACAGTGCATCTGAGGCTCACTGAAATCTCCCCTGGTACCCTCACACACACAAAACACTACATATCATACATCTACAGTACTGCTGCCTGTGACATTTTGATTGCCTCACACCGAGCTCAAGCATGTACTTTTCACTTTGCTATGAGCTGCGAGAGATGGTTTTCAGAGTGTGTAGAGTATACATGTACTGTATATGCAAAGAAAACTAAAACACTTTAAATAATGTCTGATCTGATATTAAATCCAACGCACAGCACAGATCTTTAAAATAATGTTCATACGCAAACTGAACTGCGCTCAGATATTCATCTTGAGGTTGTTCCCAGACATAGATTTGCATTCCAGACGCTCTGTGATCTTTATATAGCTGCATTTACAAGGTATTAAAGTTGTTTGAGGGTCGTATTGTCTTTTCGAATCAGCATTGTACAGAACATCAAGCAGCTTTATGATGGCATTTGTTTGTTTACAATAGTCGTCTGTACATGTTGGTTGGTGGGTTCAGGATACGGATGACTACTGTGCGCAGAAAACCTGCCCGTGGCTGTTAGATCTCCAGAGCAGCCTACTGAATTCCTCTAAGCTTTGTAGGTTGAATGAGCCATCGACCATAAATAGGCAGACAGACCTATCCTAGAAAGGAGAGAGGGAAGCAGGGAGGGCAGGGAAATCTCTGGAACTGGCACTTTCAGAAGCTGCTGTAAATTTTCTGTTTTTCTCACAGTTTCTCCGTCCTTCTTGACTTTGCTCTGGCTCATTTGAGTCCATAAACACACATACAACCATCTCTGCGTCTGACGCTGATGAGTGCCAAACGCTCATTCACATAAAACTGCAGCTGTTTGTTTTTTTACAATCAATATTGTCAGCTTTTCCTTTGGCTTTTCTCATTCTGGACTATTTTTGTCCCCCTTTGGTTAGAGTTTTTTCAAAATGTCTAAGCAAAGATCACAGTTTCTAAATGTATGTCCTTTCATGATGTCCACTAAATATACAGTTCACTGTAAAGCCACTGAAAATCTACTTAGAAACCACCCAGAACATCCTAGCAACACTCTAGCAACTGCCAAGCAACCGTTTACAACATCTTAGCAACTGCCTAGCAACACCTTAGTAATCACCAGAACTCTTTAGCAATCCTCTAGCAACTGCCTAGTAACCATTTAGAACACCTCAGCAATTGTCTAGCAACACCTTAGTAACCACCAGCTTTGCAAACCTCTAGCAACTGCCTAGAAACACCTTAGTAACCACCAGAACACCTTAGAAGCTCTCTAGCAACTGCCTAACAACACCTCAGTAACCACCAGATTTGCAAACCTCTAGCAGCAGCCTAGAAACACATTAGTAACCACAAACTTGGTAAAGCTCTAGCAACTGCCTAGCAACACCTTAGTAACCTTTGCAAACTTCTAGCAACTGCTTAGCAACACCTTAGTAACCACCGAGACAACTTTGCAAACTTTTAGCAACTGCCTAGTAACACCTTAGTAACCACCAGGACAACTTTGCAAACTTCTAGAAACTGCCTAACAACACCTCAGTAACCACCAGCTTTGTAAATCTCTAGCAACTGCCTAGCAACACCTTAGTAACCACCAGGACAACTCTGCAAACTTCTCAAACTTCTGGCAACTGCCTAGCAACACCTTAGTAACCAGCAGCTTTGTAAAGCTCTAGCAATACCTTAGTAACCACCAGGAAAACTTTGCAAACTTCTAGCAACTGCCTAGAAATACCTTAGTAACCACCAGCTTTGTACAGCTCTAGCAACTACCTAGCAACACCTTAGTAACCACCAGAACAACTTTGCGAACTTCTAGCAACTGCATAGCAACACTTTAGTAACACTTTAGTAACCAGCAGCTTTGCAAACCTCTAGCAACTGCCTAGAAATACCTTAGTACCCTCCAGCTTTGTAAACCTCTAGCAACTGCCTAGAAACACCTTAGTAACCACCAGCTTCACAAAGCTCTAGCAACGGCCTAGAAACCTTAGAAACCACCAGAACACCTTAGAAACCCTCTAGCAACTGCCCACCAATACCTTAGTAACCACCAGCTTCGCAAATCTCTAGCAGCTGCTTAGCAACACTTTAGTAGTAAACCACTACCAGTAGTAACCACAAACTTTGTATAGCTCTAGCAACTGCTTAGCAACACCTTAGTAACCACCAGGACAACCTTGCGAACTTCTAGCAACTGCATAGCGACACCTTAGTAACCACCAGCTTTGCAAACCTCTAGCAACTTCTTAGCAACACCTTAGTAACCAGCTTCTCAAAACTGTAGCAACTGCCTAGCAACACCTTAGAAACCACCAGAACACCTTAGAAACCCTCTAGCAACTGCCTAGAAATACCTTAGTAACCACAAGCTTTACAAACCTCTAGCAACAGCCTAGAAACACCTTAGTAACCACCAGCTTTGTAAAGCTCTAGCAACTGCTTAGCAACACCTTAGTAACCACCAGGACAACTTTGCAAACTTCTAGAAACTGCCTAACAACACCTCAGTAAACACCAGCTTTGTAAAGCTCTAGCAACTGCCTAGCAACACCTTAGTAGCCACCAGGACAACTTTGCGAACTTCTAGCAACTGCATAGCAACACCTTAGTAACCACCAGCTTTGTAAACCTCTAGCAACTTCCTAGCAACACCTTAGTAAACAGCTTCTCAAAACTGTAGGAACTGCCTAGCAACACCTTAGAAACCACCAGAACACCTTAGAAACCTTCTAGCAACTGCCTAGAAATACCTTAGTAACCACAAGCTTTACAAACCTCTAGCAACAGCCTAGAAACACCTTAGTAACCACCAGCTTTGTAAAGCTCTAGCAACTGCTTAGCAACACCTTAGTAACCACCAGGACAACTTTGCAAACATCTAGAAACTGCCTAGCAACATCTTAGTAACCACCAGCTTTGTAAAGCTCTAGCAACTGCCTAACAACACCTTAGTAAGCACCAGGACAACTTTGCAAACTTCTCAAACTTCTAGCAACTGCCTAGCAACACCTTAGTAACCATCAACTTTGTAAAGCTCTAGCAACTGCTTAGCAACACCTTAGTAACCACCAAGACAACTTTGCAAACCTCTAGCAACTGCCTAGCAGCAGCTTTGTAAAGCTCTAGCAACATCTTAGTAACCACCAGGACAACTTTGCAAACATCTAGCAACTGCCTAGAAACACCTTGGTAACCACCAGCTTTGTAAAGCTCTAGCAACTGCCTAGCAACACCTTAGTAACCACCAGGACAACTTTGCAAACTTCTAGCAACTGCCTAACAACACCTCAGTAACCACCAGCTTTGCAAACCTCTAGTGGCAGCCTAGAAACACATTAGTAACCACAAACTTTGTAGAGCTCTAGCAACTACCTAGCAACACCTTAGTAACCACCAGGACAACTTTGCGAACTTCTAGCAACTGCATAGCAACACTTTAGTACCCTCCAGCTTTGTAAACCTCTAGCAACTGCCTAGAAACACCTTAGTGACCACCAGCTTCGCAAAGCTCTAGCAACGGCCTAGAAACCTTAGAAACCACCAGAACACCTTAGAAACCCTCTAGCAACTGCCCACCAATACCTTAGTAACCACCAGCTTCGCAAATCTCTAGCAGCTGCTTAGCAACACTTTAGTAGTAAAAAAAAAAGTCATTCAAAGCAACTTAGCAACTATCTAAAAATGCCTTAGAAATCACATTAAAAACTTAGCAACCCTCTACCACTTAAAGCATCTTAGTAACTACCTAACAATCAGGGTTGCCAGGTCTGCGTAAGAAAACCAGTCCAACTGCTACTCAACTTCAACCTGCGGACTAAATAAAAACAACCCTCAGCAACAATGTAAAAGTAGTCCAATTCCATGGGAAACATGTTGAATTAGCAACACTGTCAGCAATGCCTTAGTAAACACCAGAACACCTTAACAACCCTCTAGCAACTACCTAGCAACCACCAGAACACCTTCGCAAGTACTTTATTTCTCTAGTTTGAAACCTGTCTACCTTTGTGTCTTTTATTTGCTTATCTTTGCTAAAGCTGTTTGACAGAGCAGTGGGCGATTTACATCTCACACTGACATGTGTGCTGAGTAAGTTACTATGGATGAAGGGTGACAAAAACACCCCTTTAACACAGAACAGATCTCCAGATCTAAAAATGGATACACCTAGTTAAATGACACCAGCATTACAAAATAATGAATTCAGATATATAGAGATGGAAGTGTTTGGTCTCATTTATTGTGTGCCTTGTGAAATCCAGCTGAATGTGAAGTCTTCTCATGAGGTTGTGAATGTCAGAGCTGTGCTGCATGAACACCTCTTCGTCTTGACCCTCATAGCAGGGTGATTGTCTGCCTCAGTCATGACCAAATAAAGCGTCCGAATTCCTCCCCTGCTCTTTTTCAACCCCCAGAATGTTTACAAGAACATTGGATCAGGCTGCGCTCCGAGTGACTCCCTGACTGGGACTCTAGCTACTGTATGAGAGCATCACAGAGCCGCTTTTAGAGATGTTACACATTTTAACCCTGATGACTGACAGAGAGACAAATGACATCATCCATATACTCTGGACTGTCCCATTGTGTAAAAGTAGATTTGGGGATAAAATGCCATTTTTGGACTACTACATCTGGTTTGATTTTTACTGATATGGAAAAAAATTTTCAAATATGTTTCAATGATGACACAGATCAAACACAATCAGATTATCAATAGACTTAACCGTGTAAGGCATGGAAATTGCCAAAAAAATATTTTTGCTTGTATATTTTGTATTTAATAAAATTTGTTTTTTCCCCCCTATTATTTCTATTTCTGTTCAAATGTATATTATTATGGATAGACAGATAGGCAGACAGACAGACAAAGACAGAAAGACAGACAGATAGATAGATAGATAGATAGATAGATAGATAGATAGATAGATAGATAGATAGATAGATAGATAGAATGAAAGATAGATGGAACGAAAGATAGATATATGACAGACAGACAGACAGGTAGATAGATAGATAGATAGACAGACAGACAGACAGACAGACAGACAGACAGACAGACAGATATATAGATAGATAGATAGATAGATAGATAGATAGATGGAACAAAAGATAGATATATGACAGATAGATAGATAGATAGATAGATAGATAGATAGATAGATAGAAAGAATGAAAGATAGATAGACAGAGACAGACAGAGAGACAGACAGATAGATAAATAGACAGACAGACAGACAGACAGACAGATTTAGAAGTATTTATATTCAATATATTTTAAAAATACATTTATATATATTTTATGTATCCAGTAAAATAATTGCATGTCTATTTCATGTGATAGTGATTTTAGTTATCATGACTAAAGACCATTGTACCCTTTATTTTAATCTATATTTTAATCAGTTTAATCAACCTTCACACCGATCTTTAATTTCAGCACTTCTGCAAATCTTAATTAGCCATATTTCTTACCAGTTGCAGGATTTTGTGAGTCTGCGGTCAGATAAGCCATGGATTACAGTGCTGGATAAAGAGCACCTGTGTAAATGTTAGCACAATCATTCAGACCCTGTCCTTCCATATCAGCACTTAGAACTGCTGCTTTATGTGACATTTTTACTAAAATTTTATTCAGAAGCATTTAAGATCCAAAACTGTGCTTCTGTGTTTTTGATTGAACACTGAGAGTATCTGATGTAAAATATTCCAAACTGGCCTATTATTAAAATACCATCATTCGTAACTCTAAATGAGTGTGTGATCAAATAACATCAAAAAAATCAACATCATGCTGTCTTAGTTTCATTCCTATGTGCGATCTCATGATGACATCATAGTGCTGCTGAACACTGTGCTGTGCTGATGGATCAGGCGGTTTTACCAGCTTATGTTCTCTGACTGGACAACACACTCTTGGCCCCACATTCCTACGGCTTGTCATCTGTTTCAGAATAACACAGTGGAATGAAAAAGGAAAATCAGCTCATCTGCATCAAAACATAACAGAGACACTAAAAAAATCTGTTTTACCCTTCTTTCATTTCTTCTTAACTCTTTATTTTTTGTATTCTTATTTTAATGCTAATTTTATTCTCATGCTTCTTTACATAATCAGATTGATTGAAGATATATAAACAATTTCTGTTTATAATGTTGTCATGAGCAAATAGGAGAGAAATTGTTGGAAAAACAGTGACACTTTTTAAAGGGAAATTTTAATATATAATTGTATGTATTTAGGGCAAATAAAATACTAGCAATGTAATTAAGCACAGTAAGACAATTAAGATGCCCATTTTATGCCAGAAGTTTACAGAAAATTATCAAATAGAAAATGTTTCAGAAAAAAACAGGAATGAAAGAATAATATTAATTAATTAATTAATTCGAAGATTTAATTTGAGTTTGATTTTTGGGGAGTTTTGACATATTTAGTGCTGCTGGGGCAGCGCTTGATGTCCACTGCAAAATCAGAAAGCAAAACCAGCTGAGATTCCCTGATCTCGACAAATCAGAGGCATCCCTAATTCACTTCAAAGTGGAAAAAGTGACATGGGACGCGTTTAATGCCATGCCGGTGACATCATTTTAACAGAGCGGCGTGACGTCGCAATTGGACGTCGGCCCCGGCCAATCAGCGCTCGCTCCGCGCACGCACAGATGGGAAGAGTTTAAAAAAGATTGTGGAAAAGAAGATGTGGCCCAAACCTTCCCACATGATCGGACAGTTGGACTGGAGATCCCAGATCTAACGTTATATCGCCATCCTCTCGTCTGAATCTGGTGAAAAGCGCAATGACAACGCAATTCAAGAGCGGACCTGCTTTCGGACTGTCTGCGGAGGTCAAGAGCAAGGTAGGCATCTGTTTTGATTGACAGCTGTCAAAGATGCGCAGTCAGCACCTGCACTTCTGAAGTTAAAACGTGTACAGTATCGTTTATTCTGTAATATAGCCTACACAAGGAATTTGTATAATTTTTAAGTGCTAACATCATTTCAAATAGGCTATGTCAACAACTGGGTGTGAATTATGGCAGGGTTATGGGGATCCAAACCAACTAATTAAAGTCTGCACGAAAGTGCGCAAAACAAATGGCTAAGAGGGAAAAGAGCTCTTAAAAGTATAATGTTTTAAACAGAATTTCAGTAACTAAAAAATGAAGAGTACAAATGAATACGTGAGCACGTTTCCATAGCAACACTTCACTACTTGAACACTTTCTGTTTGGATTATTATCAGACGGGACAAAACATATACGGTTATTTTCACCTTATTAAAGGTTTACATTAAACAAATATGATTACAGTTTTGTTTTAAACGCCTTCAAATACGAACGTTTACGTGCCAGAAACGCCGAAAGTAGGCTATAATTCGCACAGCGATGCGAAAATACTTTAAAATATTTTAAAACTAAACACGGTCGAATGGTAAATGATGTAAATTTCGTCAATAATGTGCAATAATAAAGTGGTGACATCCCTAATAAAACTGAAATTAAAAAAAGGATAACCACAAACTCGCCTCAGCTTCTAGCTAAACTTTACTAACTGAAAACCTCTTCAAGAACAAAAAATATTGTGACAATATTTTGACATCTAGCACTCATTATGATTATGAAATGTCATGAATGCAGGTACAAATTGATGTTTAGTTCATTTTAGTCAAATTTGTACATTGTTCTGATAAAGTTGCATCTATAAAATGGCAAAAACCTTTTCAATAATATGGAAATGTTTGACAGCTTGCTTGTGATGTTATCCCTCAGATAATTGAAAACAAGCTTTCCATTGATGTATGGCTTGTTAGGATAGGAAATATTTGGCCGAGATACACCTATGTGAAAATTTGGAGTCTGAGGGTGCAAAAAAATGAAAATACTGAGAAAATCGCCTTTAAAGTTGTCCAAATGTAAGTTCTTAGTGATGCATATTACTAATTAAAAATTAAGGTTTTACATATTTACCTTAGGAAATTTACAAAATATCTTCATGGAACATGATCTTTACTTAATATCCTTACGATTTTTGGCATAAAAGAAAAATCGATCATTTTGACCCATGCTTATGACTTATGTGACTTAAGACTGGTTTTGTGGTCCAGGGTCACATGTTATTCTGTACTAAAGTAATGTACTGATGTGCCTCATGACATAATTGAATTGATTCCTCTGTCAAACTTCTGACACATTTATTTCCATCATAGTCTTAGTGGTCCACTTTTAAAAATTGGCTTCCTCAAATTTTGGCTTTTTGCCTTTAGCTGTCATTGATATCCCGCTTCCTGAGCAGCACACATATCTGTATTCTCTGGTAAACCAGAAGTCATGCTGCACAATTTCAGTTGTCACACTGTGGATTTTGCGTGTCATTGCTATTATGTCAGGAGTGTCTTCCTGAGCACTAGGTATGCAGTTTTTGGACCCCATATAAGGAAGAGTTGTGTTCACTCACAATATCTGAGAAGAGGAGCATGTTGTAAACAGTTTAGAATAAGGAGGAGCATTGTTGGACATCCTACCCTAATACTGGAAGATCATCTTTGTTCCAGCCAAGAAGGAACGTACGCAGAACTTTCTGGCAAGGTTCTCTTAAAGTTTTGAACATAAAGTGTTCCAGTAACATTAGAACACTAATTCGAAGTTTTCTGGTCTTTAATAACGTTCTAAAATGTTAGCACAAAAAAAATTGTATGCGTTGTTTGTGAAACATTTTTCTAAAACGTTTTAGTTGGACATTCATCAAAGGTGGTTTAGAAAACGTTCAAAAGTAACATTCACATGTCTGCAAAATAATGAAATAGAACATTAAAACAGAACATTTGTGTTTGAACATTCACAGAACATTCCGAAATAATCGTTTCATAACTTAATAGGAACATTAGCAACATTTTGACTCTTAAAAATGAAGGTTCTTTTTGGCATCTGTTCCGCGAAGAACCTTTAAGATCTATGGAACCTTTTCATTACATAAGATGTTTTATAGTGGGGGAGGGAAAAAAAAAATCTTAGGTTCCGAAAGGTGCCAAAAAGTTTTTTTTTTTTTTTTTTTTTTTTTCATAGTGATGAAACAGAAGGACTATTTTAAATTCCCAAAAAACCTTCAGTTGGTTCTTAAAAATCCATTTTTTTCTTATTGTTAAGAACATCTGAAGAAACCTTTTCTGATTTAAAGAACCTTTTGTGCAGTGGAAAGGTTCCATGGATGTTAAAGAAACAATGGAACTATTGGATTATTCGAAGAGTGCAGATTTCTTTAAATGTTTTTCAGACTAAGAATAAAAAGCTTCTTTTAAGAACTGATCACTGAAAGGTTCTTTGAGGAACCGAAAATGGTTCTTCTGTGGCATCACAGCACAAAAAAAAAAAAAAAAAACTTTGGAATCTTTATTTTTAAGAGTGTGGAATATATTTTTGGTAGCTGGGGTGAACCTCAGCAAACCATTGCTCATTTCAGCCAGATACTAGGACTATGGTTCTTTATATAAATGTCAAAAAAATACATTACAAATTTGTCTTTTTGTCCCTCATTATGCGCTAATGAAAGACCTCATCATTCTTAAAAATAAAGGTTTCAAAAATGGCTTTTGTAGCAATGCCACAGAAGAATTTTGGGTTCCAAAAGAACCTTTCAGTGAACGGTTCTGAAAATCTAAAGAACCTTCTTCAACTGTAAAGAACCTTTTGTGTAACAAAAAGATTCCATGGACGTTAAAGGAACCATTGAACCATTGATGGCAACCATTATTTTTAAGAATGTAGATTTTTTAAAATGTTCTTCAGACTAAAAATAAAAGGGTTCTTTTAAGAACTAATCACTGAAAGTTTCTTTGAGGAACCAAAAATGGTTCTTCTATGGCATCACTGCAAAATAAATATATATTTTTACATTTTTATATCTTATTTTTGGTACCTGGTGTGAACCCCAGCTGACCATTTGTCATTTCAGCCAGTGCTGATTATAGGACTATAGCCTATTCTTTATATAAATGTCAGAAAATTGCATTACACTTTTGTCTTTTTGTTCCTCTTCATGCACTAATGAAAGTCCTCATCATTCTTAAAAATAAAGTTTTCAGAAAGGGGTTTTCGTAGCAATGCCATAGAAGAACCATTTTGGGTTTCAAAAGAACTTTTCAGTGAACAGTTCTGAAAGGAACCATTTTTTTTCTAAGTGTAAAGAACATTTTATTGATCTAAAGAACCTTCTTCCACTGTAAAGAATCTTTTCCTAACAAAAGATTCCATGGACGTTAAATGAACCATGGAACCATTGGATGTTCATGGAACCACTGATGAGTGTAGATTTTTAAAATGTTCTTCAGACTAAGAATAAAACTGATCTCACTGAAAGTTTCTTTGAGGAACCAAACATGGTTCTTCAGTTGCATCACTGCAAAAAAATTATAATTTTACATTTTTAAATTTTATTTTTAGCAGCTGCTGTGAACCTCAGCTAACCATTTGTCATTTCAGCCAGTGCTGATTCTAGGACTATGGCCTGTTCTTTATATAAATGTCAGAAAATTACATTACATTACATTTTTTGTCTTTTTGTCCCTCTTTATGCACTAATGAAAGACCTCTTCTTTCTTAAAATAAAGGTTCCAAAAAAGTTTTTTGTAACAATGCCGTAGACGAATTTTGGGTTCCAAAAGAACCTTTCAGTGAACAGTTCTAAAAAGAAGTGTGAAGAACATTTTAATAATCTAAATAACCTTTTGCGTAACAAAAAGATTCCATGGAGTTTAAACGTTCTTCACAGAACCACAGATGCTGATAAAGAAACTTTATTTTTAGGAGTTAGGAATCATATACAATGTAACTGCTAAAAATAAACGTCAATGTACAACATGCAGGTATTTCCAGTATAACCAAGGGTATAAAGGAATGTTATCCAGGCAGTCTGTGACAGAATTCCTGCTTTAAAAAAAAAAAAAAATCCAGTCTTGGCCCAGACTCTATAGAGTTAGACTGAGGTCTGTTCCAGATGTCCAGAATGAGAGAAAAACAATAAATCAAGCTCTGAGCAGAATTCCATGGAAGGTTATGAGTGCTATCGTTCTTGCCGTTTTTTTATCTGACACATTTAGCTTGTGCTAAGTACGTCACTTCACACGAGCAGACAGGAGCGAGAAAAAAACGACAGTGAGGAACTGAAAATCAGAATGGAGGGCTGATCGGATGAGACACGCAGCTGTGGGTGGAGAAGTGACATGGAGGACAGAAAGGAGCGAGATGGCCAACAATAACACTGATTTAAAGTTACAGCGTTTGTTTGGCTTCCACACCAGCACACCAAACTTGGGAGAAACAGCTCTCTCAGATCTCTCGCTCTCTCTCTCTCTTCCTTTTTTCTGTCTTGTTCTTCCTTTATTAGAAATACTTCAGGAGTGAAAGACCGAGATCTGTTGCGTAGCTGTTGAGAGTAAATATTTTGCCAACGCTGCAATACAATGAAGGAGACAATCCAAGTTTTTGCATGCAGGAATGTCCCCAGCATTCCCAACCTTATATTTTATATCCCACTTCTTCTTTTCCTCTACAACTTAGTCAGCCACAGCCAATATGTTTTATTTTAAGAATTTCATCTGTCTGATGAACTGAGACAGAGGGAAATATTATAAGTTAGGGAGTTTATTTGGAAGAAACATGCTAGATTTTGGATCAAGAGCAAATATGCATGTCATGTCATTCATCTTTTTTTAATCACCATTGAGATTTTTTTTTTAAATCTACTAAGATATTTTTTTTTTCTTTTGAAACTAGGTTAATACTTCAGAAAACATGTTATGCTAAGCAGCAAAATGGTTTTCAATCATAAAATATGTTTTTTGAGCTGCAAATCAGCATATTAGACTGATTTCTGAAAGATCATGTCACATTGAAGACTACAAGTAATGATGCTAAAAATTCAGCTTTGCATCACAGGAATAAATTACATTTTGAAATATGTATTTACATTAGAAATAGTTATTTTAAATTGTAATCATATTTTAGTAACATTAACATTACATTTTACCCTCTTTTTTTAATCAGATAAATTTAAATGCAGCCGTGTTAGGCATAACAGACTTATTTCAAAAGCTTTAAAAAAATCGTACTGCCCTCAGACGGTAGTTGTAAATTTTATATTTTCAGGTTTTTATTTAACTAGCTTTTATTTAAAACCTGTATGTGTAATAATTCTTTTAAAAATTACTGTAGAGTATATAAATTCTGCAAAATAGACATGTGTGGTAACATTTTGACCTTTGACCTCCAGCTGGCCCACAAATATGACCCACAAAAGGAGGAGGAGCTAAGATTGTGGATCACTGAGGTCACAGGCCGCAAACTTCCCGAGAACTTCATGGAGGGGCTGAAAGATGGAGTTGTACTCTGCGAGTGAGTGATTCCCTGATTGATTCAACCACATCTGAAGATCATCTAAAGTCACTCATTTCTTTATGTTTATTTTTATGAACAGGCTTATCAACATTCTCCAGCCCGGTTCTGTAAAAAAGATCAACAACTCTCCTCAAAACTGGCATCAGGTGAGCAAGAATATTACTTTCTCATGCATATCTGGCATTTGGCTGTTCCAGTTCAAGTCCAGAAGGAGGCGCTGATACCGTAAAATCTGATCTGCACTGGGAATCAAAGGAAATGCTTCCTGTCTTCAATATTTATTCTCAGGTTAAACAATCCTTTTGGAAGAACTACACAGTCATATTAGCTCCAAGCTAATCAATGCAGATCACTAGAAAACTACAGGCAGGTGTGTTTGATTAGGATTTGAGCTAAACTCTGCAGGACAGTTGCCCTCTAGGACTGAAACTGCTAGATGTTTGAGTGAAAACCAAGTAGTAGAACAGTTTGGACGTCTTAAAGGATTAGTTCACTTCCAGAATGACAAATTCCTGATAATTTACTTACTTCCATGTCATTCAAGATGTTTATGTCTTTCTTTCTTCCTTCAGTCGAAAAGAAATGAAGGTTTTTGAGGAAAACATTCTACGATTTTTCTCCATATGTGGAATTCAATGACGGCCAATGGGTTGAAGGTCCAAATTGTAGTTTCAATGCAGCTTCAAAGGGCTCTACTCGATCCCAGGCGAGGAATAAGTCTTATCTAGCCAAACGATAAGTCATTTTTTATTTTTTTTAATTTATATACTTTTTAACCACAGATGCTTGCACTAGCTCAGTTAGTGTACTTCGGTTAAAAAAGTTAGGGTAGGGTGAAAAACTCCATCTTATTTTCTCCTCTAACTTCAAAATCGTCTAACATCAGTTTTTCCTTTCCTAAAAAGTCTATAAATTTCTTTTTTTTTTTGGACAAATCGTTTCACTAGATAAGACCCTTATTCCTCATGTAGAGCCCTTTGAAGCTGCATTGAAACTGCAACCCATTGGCCACCACTAAGGTCCACTATATGGATAAAAATCCTGGAATGTTTTATTTAAAAACCTTAATTTCTTTTTGAGTGAAGAAACAAAGACTGAACATCTTGGATGACACGGTGGGGAGTAAATTAGGAATTTTTTATTCTGGAAGTGAACTGATCCTTTAATGTGGGATCAGACAGAAATCAGTTTAATTTGGATTCTATATTCAAACCTTCCATGCAGTTTACACAGTTACAGGTTCTTTGCAAAAGAGAATGCTTGTGTCATTCAATGAATCTGATAACCGCTATCTAATGTTCCAAATACAAACAGGGTTTCTGCTGCTGAACATTGTTCCTGTGGAATCAGTTGTGCATGCTTTCAGATTTTTGACAAATCGCAGAGCACGTCACTTTATTCTTGGTTTGGCCTTGTTTGTTGCAGCTGGAAAATATTGGTAATTTCGTCCGAGCCATTCAAGATTATGGACTGAAGCCACATGATATATTTGAAGCCAACGACCTGTTTGAGAATGTCAACCACACTCAGGTCCAGTGCACGCTTATTGCACTGGCTGGGATGGTGAGTCACACATTATGAATTTTAAAGCATGAACAATAAGGACTAACTCAAGACCAAAGATTTCTGTAATATTCATACTTAATCATACTTTTTTTCTTTTTAAATCTACATTTCAAAAGTTCATAGTAAGGAGATTCATGTGGGAGTATTTAGCTGTTAGCAAAGAGATTAACATCAAAACATCTGGTGTTTGAGCTGGATCATCAGTCGTTTTCCACAAACCTACAATCAAAGCAAACACCAAAAAAGGAATCTCTCCTCTCTCTGTGTGTTCAACATAAAAGAGGTTACTTGTGTATGTTTGTATATGTGACCCTGGATCACAAAAACCAAATTTTTTTTTTTGTCAATTTGGCCGAGATACAACTATTTGAAAATCTGAGGGTGCAAAAAAAATCAAAACGTTGAGAAAATCACTAAATAAATAATCACCAAAAAAGTTGTCTAAATTAGGTTGTTAGCAATGCATACTACTAATCAAAAATTAAGTTTTGATACATTTACGGTAGGAAATTTACAAAATATCTTAATGGAACATGATCTTTACTTAAAATCTAAAATGATTTTTGGCATAATAGAAAAACAATAATTTTGAGCCATACAATGTATTTTTGGCTATTGCTACAAATATACCCGTGCTGGTTTTGTGGTCCAGGGTTACATATGAAAACATCCACTTCACTGTCTGGTTTCTTTAGTGGTCACCTTTATTCATTTATCATTATTTCGAAATGCAGGCAAAATCTAAAGGCTTCCACTCTAAATACGACATTGGAGTGAAATATGCAGAGAAACAACAGCGCAAATTTGCTCCTGAGAAACTGAAGGAGGGACGCAACATTATTGGTCTGCAGGTCAGTAGCTGTTCATCAGCAATTGCCTTTTTGTATATAAAAAAAGAAGGCTTTAATTAAACCTCATGCATTTTTAAAAAATATTTTGTAATGATGCATGTTACTGCGAATTTTATTAAATCAAATTAAATTTAATGGTAGCTGTTATATATTAGCATATTAATATCATTTTATATATACATATATATCTTATTTTTATATTTATTCACATTTTATCTTTATGTGTTTATTGTATGTCGTTGTATTATATTTTATATTTAGGTTTAAAGGTTTACTAATTTTTTTTTAAAGGAAATAATACTTTTTATTCAGCAAGGATACACTTAATTGATTAAAAGTGACAGTAAATACATTTATAGTGTTACAAAAGATTTCTATTTCAAATAAACGCTGTTCTTTTGAACTTTCTGTTCATCCAAAAAAAAAAAAAAGCAGCAAATCAGCATATTAGAATGATTTCTGAAGGATCATATGACACTGAAGACAGGAGTAATGATGCTGAAAATTCAGCTTTGCATCACAGAAATAAATTTAAATTTTATAATAATAAATTTTAAAATATATTAAAATATTAAACAGTTACTTTAAATTGTAATAATATTTTCATCAAATAAATGCAGCCCTGGTGAGTCTTATTTCAAAACCATTTAGTTATTAATTAAAAACAAAATATTTAGAAACGTTGACCTTTATTATATAACTTGATTTTTATTTGACAAGACATTCTTTATCTTTAACATTTTTAGAGTTATTTATTTTTCACTCTTTTGCATTTTCAGATGGGCACCAATAAGTTTGCCAGTCAAAAGGGCATGACATCTTACGGCACACGGCGTCACCTCTATGACCCAAAGACAGGTATGGAGAATCCTCTGGACCAGTCAACAATCAGCCTGCAGATGGGCACCAACAAAGGAGCCAGTCAGGTACTCAAACACTTTTTATATTCCTGCTCTTATTCTGTTTTATAACTCAGAGTTCATAAATTGCCCAAGATGTTGCTCATTTCTTTTCTGTTTCCCTTTCCGTAGGCCGGCATGACGGCCCCCGGCACCAAGCGCCAGATCTTCGATAAGAAGCTGGACATGGAGGTGTGCGACACTTCTGTCGTCTCACTGCAGATGGGCACCAATAAAGTGGCTTCCCAGACCGGCATGACGGTGTACGGTCTGCCGCGTCAGGTCTACGACAGCAAGTACTGCTCCAGCCCTAATGAATACATCAACAACGGCCAGGACTCAGAGATGGATGGATATCAGTATTCCGACTAGGACGAACAGACAGCTGCCAGCACGCTGCTTTTTCAGAAATTCACCTGCACTATTTTTGATATTCCAAATTCATGTCGACCAGTAGGACCAGCTTGAACTGTTTACTGACATCACAGCCACCGATTATCAAAGCTGAGAACTTCAGTGACTGACCGTTCGTAGACGACACAATTAGGAGGAATTTCTTGGGCTTTTTGTTTTTTACACACAGGCTTTTCCTGCTTCTCACTTACGTAGTTTTATTTTATTATTATTTTTGAGTGTGCCATTCTCCCATCTACTGCATGGCCCAATTTTCTTATATAAAAAATAATGCAGATGATGAATGTGGAGAAATTATTTAAGATGCCTCATAGTTACATAAACACTCCTGGTCAAATGTTTGGAATCATTTAGATGTTTTAATGTTTTTGAGAAGTCTCTTTTAGTCGCCTTTAGATAAAAAAATACAGTAAAAACAGTAATATTGTGAAATATTATTACAATTTAAGAGAACTGTTTTCCATTTGAATATATTGTAAAATGTAATTTATTCCTTTGGAAAGCTGATTTTTTTTTTTTTTTTAAGCATCATTACTCCAGCCTTCAGTGTCACATGATCCTTCAAAAATCATTGTAATATGCTGATTTGCTGCTCAGCTATTATACATTATTACTGGTGCTCCTTTATTAATAATAGCTCTTATTATGATCATGTTTGTGCTGCTTAATATTTTTCTGTGATACATTTTGTTCAGGACTTTTTAATGAATAGGAAGTTCTAAATATTTTTTATAATTTTGCTTTTTTTTTTTGTAACGTAAATTTCTTTACTCTCACTTTTGACTAATTGCTAATTGCTCCTTGCTGAAAAAAAAATTATTAATTAAAAATCACACCCTAAATTTTTGAATGGTAGTGTATTCTTGTTAAAATAAAAAAAAAAATGTAAAAAAGCAGCACAGCTGTTTTCAACACTGATAATAATAAGAAATGTTTTTTGAGCAGCAAATCAGCATATTAGGAACATGTGACACTGAAATCTGGAGAAATGATGCTGAAAATTCAGCTTTGCGTCACAGGAATTACATTTCAAAGTTCAATGTTTTAAATAGTAATAATATTTTGCAATATGACTGTTACTGTATTTTTTTACTATATAAAGGCTGTGTCAAATAAACAGCCTTAATGGCTTCCTTAAAAAAAAAAAACAAACAAACAAAAAAAAAAAAAAACATTAAAATAATATCTTAATTATTCCAAAAGTATGACCCGTAGTGTCATCTTAAGTGGATTTGGTTTGAGTAGGTTCCATGATACTCTTTTGATTGGATGGAGGGACAGGAAAATCGCCCCATTACTGCCCAATCACATCCATTTCCAGAAGAAACCCGAATGAACTTAACTACTGCTTCCAAAAGATTGTCTGGATTTTTAGGTGTTGGTGTTCAGTCATTAACCTCAAATTTACATTTAAATAATGTCAAAAAATAATGTTGATTTTGCATAACTATTTGAAAGGTTGTTAACCTTGCTCCAGCACACCTCCGTTGATTAACTAATTCAGATGTGTTAAATAGAGTTGTAGGAACTTGAGACTGAGTTTGAGACTTCTGTCCTAAACGCAGATTCACTGACAAGAACCCAATTGAAGGATGCTGATCCAGGCCACATTCTCACATCCTCCTGCTGGGGTAAACACATTACGTTTCTTCATTCATCATAAAATTTGTATATGGAGTCACTACTAAAGCGAATGAGAAAACCTAAAAAAAGAAAAGCTAAAAGCTCAAGTGTATTAATTAAATAAAGTGAGAAGTCTTTCGTAGTGCAGAATAGTATTTCACCAAGCTACAAACTGCCCACAAAGCAGTTTATCTACATTATTTTTACGAATATAATAGAGGGTTTGCACTTACGTCACGGTTTGGTCAGTTACCTGGATGCGCGGCCATATTGAAAAATGTACTATTGAATACGTTGCTCTGCTAATTTTTGCTGTCTAAACCACGGAACAAATGTGTGGAAGCTGTTAAATCATATAGAGAAAAACTTAGTGAGCAGGAAAGGGACCAATATTTTGACGAACTAAAGTTAATAGGTTGTAATATAATTAAGATTAACCTAATATTTCACCTACCTGACCGGAAATGATAAGAACAAACACGAATGTTGTCAAGAGTCTTACTCTGGAAATCCTGGTTCCGTTTGGAAAACCACAAACGCTTTATGTTCCTCAGGCAGTTTTTTGCACTGTTCTCCTTGATTTGTTCTTTTTTGGCAGTCTGTAGTACTCCAAATGTTTTTCCAGGTCCGACCGATTAGTACAGCCCAAAACAAGACAAAAACTGACCATTTTCAGCAGCAATAATCAGCGAAATTTGCGAGTTCCGTACGGTTCAGTTGCATTGTTTACATTCATTGCCGCCTAATTGACCGATTGATGACGCGTCGTGAAAACACTCTATTAATCGTAATTGTTAAAAGCTATTTCAGCAATTAATCAAGCTAGTATAATAACTGTTTATAAGGAAGATTTGGGACAGTTTGGCCTTACAGGTCTGTCAAAATGTATTTTAGAACTTTTTTTATTGATTCAGTTTATCCTCAAAAGTAATTAGACAAAGACAAATGCAGAACAAACTACTGTTAAACAATAATTTTGTTTTATTACCAAACCATACTGTGAAAAATCATGTGAACCAAAATGGCACTTTTAAGAAAAACGACTGCCGCTCCCTATGGCTATACATAAGTTATTCAGTAAAATTGCATATCTGCCAGCATGATTGTTCTTTAGCCTGCCAAACCTTATGTTCAATTATCAAAGTGACCGTTCATGTGAGAGGAAATACAGTATAACTATGCAAAAACGCAACAGGCAAGACCTGCTCATGATTTAGGGTGCTTATAAGTCTTTAAGTTTTAATGTGCAGAGTTAATATATTTAGCTTTTTGAAACAAATCGTTGACATGACTAAATTTTGCCCTTGTGTAATTCATTTATTGAAGATATTACATACATACTTTTAGATTTCATTTATATATCAATGTGTGTTAAGAAATGTCATTGTTTTTGCATTGCCGCTGGAAACAGCTGAACACAAGATCATAAAACACAGACGGTGATGTAGCGTGTCCCTCTTGCATTAATGCTTCTTATGTCTTTATTTATAAGGCTTACCAACAATGGCTGAGCAAGTGAAAAACTAATAAATCACTATTTTCAAAGTACTTGTCTTTATTTTTCACAAACTCAAATTCTTGTTACAAACATTACATTTTAACTGATTCCACAACAGAAACAGATGACAGGTTTCCACAGGAGAGAATATGCTAATGTTTTATTGACTACATGGTCTTATAAAAACCTAAATTGTAACATAAAACAAACTAAAAGATCAGAAAACAAATGATAACAGCTATTTTGAAATTAATGACATCCGATTCATTTTCTCAGGATTTGTGTAACACTAAACAATAGGGAAAAGCTGAAATTTAAACCATTATCATCATCAATCATCATCTCAATGTTGCCTGAACCTCCATCTGTGGCTTTATTAGATCGTTCTTTCAGCTTCATTACAAGATTGAACAGTGAATTAATACAGGAGTTTAAAACAAACAAATAAACAAACAAAAGTCTAAGTCTAAGTGTATTTGGTCGTCTGTGACATGTGACCCTGCAAAAACTACTGATTGGCTGCTTCACAAGCGTCTATCCAATCACTGTACACGTCCACCGGCTCTGAAAGATCTGAGAGAGTGATTAAGGACAAGACCGACATCATATCAAACAAATAATTCACCCAAAATTAAACATTTTCTCACCCAGATATAGAGGAGTTTGTTTCTTAATCTGAACAGATCTGGAGAAATGTAGCATTACATCACTAGTTCACCAATGGATCCATTGCAGCAAATGGGTGCCGTCAGAATGAGAGTCCAAACAGCTAAAAACATCAGTTAGTCACAAGTAATTCTCAACACTCCAGTCCATCAACTAACATATTGTGAAGTGAAATGGTACTTTTTAAGAAACAAATCCATCATCAAGAATTTTTTTCTTTACTTTAAACTATTGCTTATGACTAAAATGCTAGTCATCCATAATGCTGCTTTCTCCAGCAAAAAAAAAAAAAGTAATCTTATCTGAATCAGGAGAGAAATATGAACAGATCAAGCACCGTTTACAAGCGAAAACGGTTTACAAATGTGTCAGTGGGATGATTTCGATGTGAGACGACAACAGAGAATGGACTTTCTCACTGGAGGAAGCATTATTATGGATTACAGACTTGTATTTTGGCCAAAAGCAAAAGTTTAAAGTTATAAAACATCTTAACGATGGATTTGTTTCTTACAAACTTGCAGCTTTTCACTTCACAAGATGTTAATTGATAGACTGGAGTCGTGTGGATTATTATAAAGTTATTATCAGCTGTTTGGTCTCTTATTCGGACGGCACCCATTCACTGCAGAGGATCCATTGGTGAGCAAGTTATGTGATGCTACATTTCTCCAAAACTGTTCTGATGAAGAAAGTGTCAGCATTTTTTTTTTTTTATTATTATTATTATTTTTTTTTAAATGGATGGACTATTTCTTTAAAAATATACATCATGCAAATAATTAAATTTACTCATACTCTCATAATTCATAAAATTTTGAGAAGGATACAGGTTATTGGTGTCTGGAATTCCTCTAGACACACAGTACATGATATTATTCCCGTATTTCGACTTCGTTCCCTGGAATAAAGTAGGTTGTGCATTAGTGATTGATTTGTTAAATCCAAAAGATCTTTAAGCAAAACTTAGGGAGTTTCATTCTTACATCTTAACGTCACATGATTTCTCGTGGTTACAGAAGGGGCAGGTAAACTGGGTGTCCAGATTTCCCGTCATCTTTTTCTTGGGAGGGGGTTTTCTCTTTGACTTTCTGCGTCCCATCTTTTGCTTCACGGAGAAAAAAAAAAGCACACATAAAAGACCAAATGTAGTAGCAATTATCTAAAAACATGAACATTAACTGAAGGAGCTGCTTGTGTCAAATATACACAATAAACGGAAGCAACAGGCTCTTACAACCATGAGGTTTACAATATAAACATCATGGTAACCTTTATGTAATGAGATTTAGCATCTAAAAATAATGTCAAATTCACGTTCATTCTTTCCGACATCAGGTTAAACCACACTGAAAGTGTGTATTTTGTCTTAACACTGACAAAGTAAGCAATAATACAAATTTATATTTTAACTTGTGTATTTCTAACTAGTACGTTTCTAATGTTTATTTTTATTTAGATTTCATATTATGATATTTAAAGGTGCTCCAAGTTCTTACGAGTGTAAAGTAAGGCAACATAAACATAGAAAAACAAACAAACACAATCAGTAAAATGGAAATACAATGAAAACCCGCGCAAACCATATGGTCAAAACTCTCACGATATATACGAGATTTTAATCACTTGAAAGACATTATACATTCGGTAAAAAAACAAATTTCTTACCAAACTGCGATTAATATGAAGAGACTCTCGGAGAAAACCAGAACACACCACCTACAAAGAATAAACAGAAGATTTACTTCCGCTCGGTCAAATGGCCCTTCAGTTTAAAAGCGGGTCAGATCTGAGCGCCCTCTAATGTTAAACACCAGAACTACAACAGAATTCAGAATTTAGTTTATTTAGTGAGAGGAAAACGATATATAAATTTAGCGAATTCCACTGTGTGCATTATCATATGTGCGCAAAATTATATATATATTTTTCCCAAAACAATTATTTTTATGCTCTTATAAACGCTTGGTCAAGTGTTGCTTCGGTTTAAATGAAGATCCGCTCTGACCCCTACCGTTAAACATCAAAACTGCAATATTATCCATTATTAGGTGACTAAGAACAAACCATACTATATTTGTTATAATAAAATTAGTGCTGTCAAACGATTAAGCGCGATTAATCGCATCCGAAATAAGATTTGTTTATATAATATGTGTGTGTACTGTGAATATTTATTATATATCAATACACACAACAAACAGTATATATTTAAAAGTTATTTACATGTAAATATATTTATAATATATATATATGTATATATTTATATTCATATGATTTATATTATATATAAATATATTTAATATAGAACAATATATACATCATTTTCTTACACACACACACACACACACACACACACACACACATATATATATATATATATATATATACAGTATTGCAAACAAAAACTATTATTTTGGATGTGATTAATCACGAATAATCGTTGGACAGCACTAACTAAAATAACATCTACATCATTGTCAGAAGCACTTATATGCTTATAAACAAAAAGCAAAGCAAATAATTGCGTTAATGTTATGTTGCATTTTGTGCTGTACTGCATTTTAATGTATACTGTTATATATATTTTTTATTTTTCGTTGCACTGCATTCTATATTATGCTGAATTTGATGTTTGATTAATTTGATGAGCACTAAATTATATATATATATATATATATATATATATATATATATATATATATATATATATATAAAACTAATAAAAAAGGACAAAATTACTATAAATAGTTAAAATATATAGGTAAAAGCTAAATAAATACTACACTGTATACACATACTAAATAGATTTAGAGTTATAACAGATTTAGTGTTATTAAGAATATTCTGTTTGTATTACTGACATTATTTTATTTATTTGCTAAAGTTAATAAGTGACAATTTCGAACGGACTTTAGAAGCACAAGTCTTGCATTGTGATTGGTTGACATACGTCCATGTATTTGAATAGTAGAGCGTGATTGGATGGTGTGATCATTGGGGCGGGACTAACAGGATAGGCGTGACATCAAGCAACAGGAGCAACTGAAATTTTGTGCTTAAGATAAGTGGCCGTTTTCTTCGATAGTGTTTGTAGAAAGACCTGCATAAAGAGACTCAAAACTCTGGTACGTATTTTCTACAAACCGGCAGAATTTACACTAAGAAGGAAATTGCTTCAGCATGTCATTGCTTGCGTAAGTAACAGAGAAATTGCGTAAACGACTATCACGGAAGTCTTGAAACGTGCTGTTGTCATTTTTTATTGATGGGACAAAAGTAAACTGATGCAAATTATACTAGCGGAACCAAAAGCGTAACCGATTAGGATCATCGGTAAGGTTTTTAGGCGCAAAAACTACAGGCGCTGTGTTTGCAATAGTATGTTGTTCTCGGTCATTTTATCAATATCAGTCAATGCACAAAACTCTTATCAGTACTGACACTTTTAATGCATGTGCACGCATAATGCATGTTATATATTATTTGTGAAATGGTATGCATATATGTACATTTAGATTTAAATGAGACTGTGAATCTGTCTGTATTATGTATTCTGATGCAGATTTTTTGTGACCTCTTTATTTATTTATTTATTTTATTATGATTAATACTATTTTCAGAAGTGAATTATGGCTACCGAGGGAGACCCAACTGACTTCGTAAAAGTGCTGCACCTTCTAGTTATTTCTTTTACATGGGGAATGCAGGTGTGGGTGTCTTTCATAGCAGGTAAATTAATGTACACAAGTGTTAAGATAATTATATCATCATTTAACATGTCATACATGCTTATAATTCCTTTTTATATCGCCAGGTTTTGTGCTGATCTCCCAGGTATCCATGCACACGTTTGGTCTTGTGCAAAGCAAATTATTCCCATTTTATTTCTATTGTCTGCTGGGTAGTAATGCAGTCAATCTGGCCATGTATGCTGTGTACCACCCTAGAGAACTGCTGGACTGGCATGAGGGCATACAGGTGACCAGTCAAAACTTTCATGCATTTTGCATGATTAACTAAAGAAATACTTCACCCAAAAAATGAAAATTTGCTGAAAATGTACTCTTAAGCCATCCAAGATGTAGATGAGTGTGTTTCATCTGAACAGATATGGAGAAATGTAGCATTGCATCACTTGCTCACCACTGGATCCATTGCAGTGAATGGGTGCCGTCAGAATGAGAGTCCAAACAGCTGATAAAAGCATTACAATGATCCACATGACTTCCGTCCATCAACTGACATCCTGTAAAGTGAAAAACAGTTTGTTTGTAAGAAGCATGTCCATTTTTATCAGCTTTTTGGACTCTCATTCCGACGGCATCCATTCACTAAAAAGGATCCATTGGTGAGCAAGTGATGTAATGCTAAATTTCTCTAAATTGGATCTGAAACAAACTCGTCTACATCGCCTGATGGTCAGTAAGTACAGTTTCAGCTAATTTTAATTTTTGGATGAACTGTAACTTTAAATGTCTTTTTCACACTCCGTTTTTATTTTTCTTAACAGATGACTCTGTTCTTTGTGGCTGTGATCATGGCCGGTCTGAACGCACAGTGGTTTGGTCCATCTGCCACAGAGAGCATGCTGGTCATGCAGGAGATCGAGAAGGAACACGGTCTGGGAAATCAGGTGGGTATGAGCTCCAATAAAGAAGGATACACCAAACTCCGTGAGCAGGACCCGAAATACAAGGAGCACAGGACCACCTTCTACCGCTACCATGGTCTGTCCAACCTCTGCAACCTCATAGGCTTTTTCTCCACTACTGTCAATCTCATTTACCTGGCCCTTCATTTGGGAACTATATGAGTGTGTTGTGTGTCTTTGAGAAAGAGTACAGTCAGACGGATATTTTTAGGGAATTTTCCTGTGTGTGTTTTCTTTCTTCTGTCAAGACTGTTTTGAATAACAATAATGCTTCTAATTTTTATACAACATGAGTGTTTAGTGTTCTTTAAGGTTAAAAGAACAAATTCAGACCCGTTAAAGTGAGCCAAAAGTGAAATAGAGTGAAATAGAGCCCAGCTGATTTTGTATTCACACTGAATTCACACTAAAAGTGGACTCAAATCTGACTTTAGACCATTTTATTTGTGACTGGGTTTCAGTCAATTTCAGTCCAATTTTCCCATCACTTTCTTTTGGACTTATAGGAGAATCTTTATATAAAGCATAATTCTTGTCAGTCACTCTCAGACAAAATATAAAATCCTTAATTTTTACGTTTGGATCCCATGATGTTTTTTATTGTGTGTAAACATGCCCAGCCATATTAAATTATATTATAGATGTTAACAGTATTTCTCCCTACTTTAAACTGCTTCATAGTGGGTAATTGCACTGAATCTTTTGTTTATAATAAACAGGCTGTCTATTTACACATACATTAGTGATAATATAGCTGTTCATGATTGCTTAATGTGTTTAAAATTGTTGGTGAACTACGTACTATAATACAAAATGTTTTTTGCCTTAATGCTTCACAATGTGAACAATACATATATTTTCCCACTAGAGGGCTGTTTGTGGAAATGAGAGGAACAATTTTAGGATTGTCAATCATAAAATGCTGTTTACATTACCTATAGAATGAATGACACTAAAATGGCAGTGGATCAATTTTGTAAACATGATGTTTGAACCGCAAAGTAAACTTCTTTTTATCACTGGACATAAAGAAACATGCTAGTGAAGATTCAATGACATACAAATGTGATTTTGTAGATGTTTCTGCATATTCAAGCTTTTGCTGTGAAGATCAGTTTTTTTTTTTGTTTTTTGTTTTTTTTTTTGTTTGCAAACACAACATGCAAACACCTATGCATGTTGAGTTTCATTAAAAACAGTCATCTACTAACAAGTGTTGTGAGTGTCTTTATTTGCATTTACTGCTTTCTTACTGCAGATATCCAAACCTGCTGACCAAACTTCAGTGAGATATACATAAGAGGAAGAGCTGAAAAGTGCAACGGAGCAGTCTATCCTAATAAATGTAATTTCATTAATTCTGCTGAGAAAATATTTTCCTGCTATACTAATAATACCCTGTTCACAAAGAAAATTAAAAATAAAAAAAATCCATGTGTGTGTAATTACTTTTTAAATATATATATGCATTTATTTGTACAGGACAGTGTAGGGTAGACAGGAAATCATCGGGTGAATAGACAGCGGAGTAGGAGAGGGATTGCTATATTTAGTTTGTCAAAATATTGCGCCCTTTTCTGCTTACTGAGTCCTTTTCTATATTATTTAGCAGCATCCACACGTTTTCCCCTGAGGTTTAGACAGCATAAATTAGCAGAAAAACGTATTCAGTAGTACATTAACCGTGCAATCCACGCTGTTGTTTACATCCGAGTATCTCCAATATGGCCGCGCATCCGTAAGACGTAAGTGCAAACCCTCTATTAAAAGTTCATCTATCTATCTGTGGGGATTAATAAAACTTCCAAACGTTCAAATTTAAAGTTACATTTTTACTAAAACTTTATTTAAATCATACTTCCTTACATTCAAATTTACATTGTAATATCGCATCCTGTTCACTAGCTTACAAATAGATTTCAAATTCAGGAATCAAATTGAGAGTTAAAAGGCATTTCCTGTTTTGAAGAGAGGGATTTGATACATTTACTATATTCTTAAAGTATATCCCTATATTTGCAGAAAAGAGTGTAAAGAGGAAGAAGAAAAAGAACTGCTGTTCTGGACGGAGCTGGAAGCTGCTGTGTAAACACTTCAGATCCGGGAGCTCGGAAACTCATGCGCGCACACGCACACTCAAACATACACACAATCACACACACCGACCGAGTTTGTTACATACGCGTTTCCACGCGAGGAAGTCCCGGTGGATTTTACTGGAGCACGAAATAAAGCGTCCAGTATCCGTGTGAAGGTAAGAGCTTCATTCAGCTAAGTCTTTGCGTTTGAGAATCGTTTTGACCCTCAAACACACCTTTCTGTGTCTCCGGATGGGAAAAGCTTTATGAAGTTTGGGTCATCCAAGACATAGATTGTTCACATTTTGTTCATTATGCCGCGTGATTATGACGTTTTTGTTCTGTAAAATAGTTTAAAACGCCAGAAAATGAAGATTCTAATTCTGTCTAAATTTAGGTTGAGAATTGAAGAGCTGCAAAAAAAAAAAAAAAAAAAAAAAAAAACACAGTGGTACACGTACAATGGCACTACCACGGTATTCTTCCTTGTACGGTAGTCTTCTGTGGAATGCGATGTAAATACCATGGTACACATCAAAGTATCTGCTACTGTACCATGGTACTTTTTTGTTAGGAAAAAAGTTCTTATATTCCGTTTTCATGTATTTGTTGTTGTGTGGTAAACCTCCTGCACGCATGGATTAAACAGCATGTTATTTAGTTTCATTCATTAGATGTTATTTATTTTATGAAATGAACTGTACTTGTGTGTTTGTCATCTTTGAATCAGCCTGCAGTGAATGAAAGCAATCTGTGTCCTGTTTAATTCCATTCAACTGGAGCACAGTTGTGGACATCTGCCAGATGATCAATAGACAGATCAGTACCATGGTAACTAGAGACCCTGGCCCTCAAACACCATTTGGCCCTCTGGTGTAAGTGCTGAAGTCAGGTGTAACAGATGATACACTGATCTATAGCACGTCTGAGAGGGACGTTTAAAGCAGCTGAGGTGAATTTTGGTCCTGCAGGTTGTAAAGAAATCTGATATTCTACAAATCTGCTCATTTCAATGTTGATACTGTAATATAATAGACAAAAAATGCACGTACAGTGAAACACTTACAGTGGAAGTCTATGAGGCAAGATATTCCTGTAAGATTTAAAGCACAACAGTTTTATTTTAGTATCATTGATTATAATATTATAGTTTTTGTTGATATTTTGACTTGTTTGTACATTTTTGGTACACACACAACAAAGTTTTTCCTTCATGTTTTTTTTTTTTTGGCGTCTAGACGAAATGTTAAAATGTTCCCTGTTAAACGTTTTGGTAGTTTACATGGAGATAATAACGGTATAATTTTCAATAACTTGCATTTTGAAACCTGTTTTTTCAGGCCTCCAAAATGCCATTGTCATGTAAACGAATGGCCAAAACGCTTGACAGTTTTTAGTTGACAATGGTGTTGTGCAAATGCCCCCTAAGTTTCCTTTTAAGATGCACTAAACCAAACTTAAAAATAAAAAAAACTTTTAGGCATTTTGTCCATTTGTTTACATGACAATGGCATTTTGGGGACCTAAAAACACAAACAGGTTTTAAAGTGCAAGTTTAAAAAAAAGATACTGTTACCATCCAAACTACAAAAATGTGAATTTGTGAAAATGGTCATAAAAAATCATAAACGCGTATTATGTGTTCACGTAGTGTTTGTTTTAAAAGTGGCACCACCAACTACTGGCCTGCCATTGATAATACAAAATTTTAAGTCATTTTCACAAATCTGTGTGAACAGGGATCATTTTGAAAACATTGTCATCTGTACGCAAAAAACTTTTTCCGTTTTTAGCACGTCATTGTGAAAATGTATCCTAATTTTAATTAAAGCTTTAGTAATATTGTTGTTTTTGTCATTTTATTAGTTTTTCCTAAACATATCTATGTAGTGTTTTAGTTTTAGTGTATTTTTGGTTATTTTAGAACTTTAACGCAAACTAAATGTTGACAACTAGCTGAAATAAAATAAGTGTATGTTTTATATATATATATATATTCAATTCAATTCAAATTTATTTGTATAGCGCCTTTCACGATACATATCACTGCAAAGCAACTTTACAGCAAATTAAAGTTTTAACAATATATTTAGTAGTAGCTTACTAGTAGTATATATGTATATATATTAATTAATGTTTGTTTTATTTCAAGTAATATACATTTTTTTAATGGTTTTTAACAATAATAACCCTGAAGGTGAAGGGTGAAGCTTGTTTTTTACTGAAAGCATTTTTATGTATGTATTTATTTTGACCAGATCATTCATATTTTACAATGTTTACTGTTTATCAGAACGTCTTATTGAAACTGAAGAATGAAGCCTATATAGCAACTGAGAAAAATCAGTTTGAGCTGGGATAAAATGTCATTGTACTTAAAATTGACTGTAGTAACAGGTTACGTTAATACTAGTGCGTTTCCATTTTAAAATGAAGATGATCCTCATCTACACTGGTGTTTTCACTGTGTTTTAGAAACGATCTCCATCCACAGTATACAACCGAAAACGTATATCACATGACCATTCATAATGAGCATGATGTTATTGTTTACACAGTCCTCAAGGATACGCAAAGTGAATGCGAGCCGCCACGCCATCGTTTTCAAAAATCTTCGTTTTGGTCCGTTTACACTCGTGTGTTTTTGTTTTAAAAATGCATAACTTGCGCTATGGTTACACCTGTCGTTTACACTACTCCGGCGTTTTCGACCCTCGAAAATGTAAATTTTCAAAAACGCTGCAGACCTTGCCATGTCTGCATACCTAACACGTACTACGCACGTGCATGACGTCGTTTTCAAAGATTCTCGTATTGGGTGTTTACACAGAAACGATAACAGTGGCTTTTTTAAAAACCATGTGTTTTCAGTCCCCAAAACGCCATTGGCGTGTAAATGAACAGGCAAAACCCATAAAAAGTTTCCCATTTTTGGCTGAAAAAGTTGTCGTGTAAACGGCCATTTAATGAAGTATGCAGCCTGAATGGTCATGTGACTTGCGTTATCGGTTGTGTAGTGTAGTGTAGTGTAGACGGAGATCGTTTCTGAAACGCAGTGAAAACGCCAGAGTAGACAAAAATAGTTTAAAATGCCGTTTTAAAACGAAAACACACTAGTGTAAACAAGGCCTTAAACATAACCCTGGAGTTTTCAAAGTAAAATGGGGTCTGCAGCGCTTTTGAAAGTCTCTGTTTTCAAAGGTCGAAAACGCCGGATTAGTGCAAACGACAGGCGTAACCATAGCAAAAGTTAGGCATTTTATAACGAAAATGCACTGGTGTAAACATACCAATATTTTCTGGGAAATAAAATGGTGGTATTCACAATTGTATCAAAACGGATTCTTAAAAGCTTCTTGCATAGTTATAGGTGATGGCAAATAAAGTTAATGTTTTATTAGGTCTGTATTATTAGTGTGAAATACTAAACTCTGATTCTGTGCAGATTAAAGTAATCTTAATGGGGGGAGGGGTTCCATACAGTCCATAGTATTATTGATTTGTGTCTCTCATGGGAAAAGTGGGATGGGATTCGGTGTTCTTACTAATGGACAGAGAGCTGTGCTAAGTGCCGTTTGGTATAAAACCACTAAATTGAGCAGTAAAATGAATGGCAAGCATACATCTGCCATGTCAGGTCTGTTTTATCGTGTTGTTTTAGGGTTTCATCCAGATACACATCTGAACTACAGAAAAGTAGCTACCGGGTGCCTTGTTGTTGAAGATCATGGAATAAAATCCACTTTCATTGACATCTTTGGCTTTAGTTTTAGTGTTGGAAGGCCTCATGCTCAACATGTGACAGGACTTTTTAGGGAGCTTAAGATGCTTTGAGAAAATAAGACCTTAGAAAGTACTTTTACTCAATTTTAATGTTTCAGCTGAACTATACGGCAAAGTGAAAACATTGCTTGATAGAAAAGAAGATAAGTAGTTTTTGCATATAACTACACATGCATATTCACGAGTTCACGCTTACATATAATTAGCCGGAATATAGTAATGCATGTTTGGCGTGCTGTCCGGGGAAGGGCTCCGAGCTCGGGAATGGCCCGAACCCAGAGAGCCCCCCTTAGGTGTAGTGAGAAGTCGGAGTGAGGAGATGGGGTGGTGGAGGGATGCTGATAAACCGTCAAAAGGATAGAGGTAAGTCAGCTGTATTTGAATGCATAGCATTGATTGACTTGAGTGGACTCCTGTTGTGTTAATTAGGCTAGGTATCTGATGCGCTCATCCCGAACCCTGTTAATAAAACATCATTAATTGTGACGTAAAAGAGATGATCTGAATTATTGTTTTTTTGTCTATTTAATTATTGTTTGCAAAATTACTTGAAGTGATATTGTTGGTTTTGTTATATAGACTACATTTATGATACATTTATTTATGATTATTACTTATGCTCACCAAGGCTGCATTTATTTAATGAAAAATACAGTAAAATCAGTAATACTGTGAAATAATATTATAATTTCAAAAAACTGTTTTTCATTTGAATGTATTTTAAAGTGTAATTTATTCCTGTGAACAAAGCTGAATTTTCAGCATCATTACTCCAGTCTTCACTGTCACATGATCCTTCAGAAATTGTTCTAATATGCTGATTTTGAAACATTTCTTATCATTATCAGTGATGAAAACATTTGTGCTGCTTAATATTTTTCCAAGAACTGATACGTTTCTCAAGATCCTTTCCTAGAAAGTTATAAAAAAAACAGCATTTATTTGAAATAGAAATCTTTTGTAACATCATTAATGTTTTTACTGTCATTTTGATCAATTTAATGCATCCTTGCTAAAAAATTTAGAAACTAAGAGTAAACGATCTCTTTAACACATTCAGTGCTTGTTTTTATTAGAGCAATTTTCATCATAAAATAGGAAGACGTTTCAAAACCTCTCAAGTGTTTCTTGTTGTCTTGCCCAATGATTTTGCAACCCTACCCTACACTGTAAACCTTGACCGTTAGGATTAACCACCAGTTACAAACTTCTCAAAGAAGTGAGCATATGATCATCAGAATCATTTTTTCCCAAGAGTGTCTCTCCACGAGCGAGTGATGTGCCACTTACGCGGGTCCTTCAGCCCCCTCTGACTCACAGACTTGTCGTTCTAAATTACTACTGCAATTGAGTTCAAAAAGATACTCCCTAACAAGTGCTCTCGTGTCCTCGAGACAATAGGCGCTGTGGGCAGTCGCTCTTTTTGTTGTAACGTCTCCACCTCTGGAGAGGAGTGGTGTTCGGAGCGCTCCGCTCACCTTTTAATGGGTCTGCGCGCTTTGTTCTTGGGCCCGTCACCATAGAGACCCTCTCCATCAGGCCCGTGAGGGTCTGATTGATCAGCTGGATGGTGGAGGGGTTTTATTTCCATTCCCAAGAGTTTGCCTGTTAGTTTGAGCTCTTCTATCGGTGGATATGGCCGGTTCTGAAGGTTGTGCTTCGAGGGTAATCAGACGTGTGTTTTCAGACCAGTAAATAAGGCTTTAAATGAGAAACCAAATTAATTTGGAGATGGTTCTGTAAAATTTCTTGTATTTAAATGTATCAAATTTGAAGTCATAAAATAAACAGAATTGAACTGACTTCTCAATCTTAGCAAGTGGCTTTTGTATTCATTTTAAAATTAAATATGAAATACTCATTTTCTCTCTTTCAGATGGCATCGGTGACCGACTCACGTCTCCAGCCGTCACAGAAAGACGCGGCTGACCAAAACTTTGACTACATGTTCAAACTCCTCATCATCGGCAACAGCAGCGTCGGTAAAACCAGCTTCCTGTTTCGCTACGCGGACGATTCCTTCACTTCAGCCTTCGTCAGCACAGTGGGGATCGACTTTAAGGTCAAAACCGTTTTTCGCAACAACAAGAGGATCAAACTACAAATCTGGGTAAGTTTGGTTGTCACCTTAAACTAATAGGGGAATCTCTTTTTAAACAATTTTAGTAGGTAAATTGAGAGTAAAATGAGGGTTAAATCCAGTTGACAGCATCTGTGGCGTTATGTTGATTTCCACAGAAAATAAATGATTTTCTGTGGAAATCAACATAACGCCACAGATGTGATCTGCTCTTTTCCATCGACTCAAGTATTTGTTTTTTTTTTTATTAATTTAATATTTAATAATATTTTATTAATTATTACAGTACTGTTCAAAAGTTTGGGGGTTGTTGTTTTTTTTGTTTTTTGTTTTCGGATCTAATCTAATCCTCACCAAGGCTGCATTTATTTGATCAAAAATACAGTAAAAACAGTAAAATTCTGAAATAGTATTACCATTTAAAGGAATTGACTTCTATGTAAATATATATTAAAACATAATGTATTTCTGTGAACAAAGCTGAATTTTCAGCATCATTACTTCAGTCTTCAGTTCCACATGATCCTTTAGAAATCATTCTGATATGCTGATTTGCTGCTTAAGAAACATTTCAACATTTCATTTGCCGCTAGAGCTGCAAAATCAATTAATCGATTCAAAATAAAAGTTTATGTTTACATAATATATGTGTGCTTACTGTGTATATTTATTGTGTATATATAAATACATACACATGCATGTATACAGTAGTCAACTTTTGAAGTGGATCAAAAATTTTCATCAAAGTTGTCCTAAAACTAAGACAATACCTGTTTTTGTCTTGGGACTTTTTTTGATCCACTTCAAATGAAATATTTTTAAAAATTCATTTGTTGTACCAGAGGACTATTTAAATTTAACTGGTGAAAAGCATAAAAATGGTAAGCACTTTCATACCTTTGTAACAAAATATTGACGTTGATTTAAAAAATAAGCACAGTATATGTCAGTATGTCAGCTATGCACATTTCTGTTTCTATTTTGTTTCCTTTTGTGAACTTGGTGAATTAGGCTGGTTTAGCGATTATAAATTATGTGCTTTTTCAGTGAAAGGATTATCCAGGTTTTTGCAGCTGTGGTTATTGTGAATGATCAGATATTGCAGGAAAGTTCTATGTATCCAGTTGATGGCAACATATAAAATGCCTTTTCTAACTGTAGATTCAAACCTGTTCATTTGAAGAGTAGGCTTATACAGTTTTGGATATGTTTATGTGGACTAAACATGTAATTTGTTGTTTCACAGTGGTTTTAGGTCTAGTCTTTTGCCCCTCACCACACATGAGACCACTAATGTGCACTGTAGTTCAAACCTAGTTTGTATTATTCATGGAAATATCATGCAATTGTGTTTCAAGCCTGGATAGATCATGAATGAATGAAATCTTAAGTCATAATTTCATCTCAATATACATTTTGTAGTTATACATTTAGCTCTAAAATTGAATTTAACTTCTAAGTGCAATTGCTGTAAATAGTTTTTAAAACCCTAATCACAGATTACTGGAAAAGTCATTCATTAATCAAAGTGTTGAAACTGTGGCATTACAAATCATGATTACATGCGTGTCTGTAGATAATTCAGTGGATCATGTATGTTTTTGGTATAAAACAAGGGTGGCAATTTTGCAGAAGCTGATTGGCTTAAAGGATAAAGGTATGATGACTAACAGAGACCTTTAAGCATGTTCCCTCTTTCTGTTTCGTGTTTTGTTTGCATGTGAGCTTTAGGCTTTAAGTTTTAGCCTCAGAAATTGAAGGTCAGATTACTGGTATTATTAAAAAAAACATCTCAGAAAGCCATAATTATCAGCTGCAGATGGGTGTGTAGTGCTGCAATGTCAGCCGCCGGCTGGTACGGTAGTGTGAGTGGGAGTGAAGTCAGTAAATTCCTCCACAGCACAGATGCTGCAATGATTTCTAAAGCTGCAGATTAACCTTTTGTCCAGGTGCGAACTAGCTGGAATACTAGCGTTTCTGCAAATTATACGTCGACAACTGCCAGCTGTTAACTACTAATATGTGAAATCGTTTGCATTATGCAACAATAAACACAGTACATACTACTTCTTACATACTATACTATGCTGCATTTATCACATGACTGATTATGTGCAGGGTTTTTTCGTATCATTAAGATACTAATATAGTTTTTATTTTAATTTAAAAGCTTTAGTAATTTTGTTGTTTTTTGTCATTTTTATTAGTTTTTTAAATGTCTATATTTTTCATTTATTTTTATTTCAGTTTTAGATTTATTGTAGTGTATAAAGAGACACAACTAATTTAAATAAAAGAAGTAGGGGTTTTTTTTTGCATTTAAAAAAAGTTGCATTTTACTTTTATTTCAAGTAGCAAAAACTGTTTTATGGTTTTAGTTTTAGTTAACTTTAATAATTTTGATGATGTCAGTGTTTAATTCAGAAAATGTCATCCAGTAGAAACTATTAATTTGCATTTTAATCCAATTCTGTTAAAACAGTAACTTTTCTGTTCAGTCATATGAGAAGAAAAATGCAGCTATCACTTCAGTTATTTCATCATAAATACTAGACATGAAGGTCAAGTAGATGCAGTGTATTGTGGGATACAGTATTTCATGCAGTGCTATGCTACTGTGGTTCATCAGGTATTTTATGCATACAAAACATTTTGCCTACTGCTCATACATACAACAGTGCTTTGCAAAAGTATTCATACCCCTTATTTTTTTCCCCCACATTTTATGTTGCAGCCTTATGTTAAACTGCTTTCAATTACTTTTTTCCACATCAGTCTACACTCCATAAACCATAATGGCAAAGCACAAAACAGGTTTGTAACAACTTTGCAAATTTATTAAAAATAAAAAAACTGAAATGATTCCATTGCATAAGTATTCATATCCTTTTCTGGGACACTTGAAATTTAGCGCAGGGGCACATATTGCTTGTAGATGTTACTCGAGTGGAGTTAAACTGTGGCAAATTCTTTTTAATGAGTATGATTTGGAAGGACACACCTCTCAATAAAAGGTCTAACAGCTGAAAATGCATATCAGAGCAAAAACCAAGCCCTGAGGTCAAAATAATTGCCTGTAGAGCTCAGAGACAGGATTGCGTCAAGGCACAGATCTGTGGACGAATTCAGAAAAAATTCAGCAACCTTGAGGGTTCACAGAAGCATGTAGTCTCCATTATCCATAATGGAAGAAGTTTGGAGCAACTAGGACTCTTCCTAGAGCTGGCCTCCTGGCCAAACTGAGCAATTGATGGAGAAGGGCTATGGTTATATTGGTGCCCAGAATCTGGTTTTTATGGTGGTGTGGCCAAGCACAATCCTCTCCTCAAAAAAGCACCAAAAGGACTCTCAGACTGTGAGAAACAAGATTCTCTGGTCTGATGAACCTCAATTCCAAGCATCATGTTTGAAAGAAACTGTTTTTCAGCGGCAGGGACTGAGGGACTCGTCAGAGTTGAAGGAAAGCTCAATGCACCAAAATATCGAGATAGCCTTAATGAAAACCCAGTCCAGAGCATTTAGAACTTGTCTTATAGACAACTCTGTGAATGTACTTGAGTGACCAGACGTCTGGCTTGAACGCAGTCAAATATTTCTGGAGAAACTGAAAATATCTGCCAGCCCCCATCCAAGCTGACAGGGCTTGAGAGGTGAAGAATGGCAGATAATTGCCAAATGCAGATGTGCAAAGCTTGTTGCATCATACCCAAACCCTTGAGGCTGAAAAGGTGCTTCAACCAAGTATTAGAGTTAAGGGTA
Organism: Cirrhinus mrigala; assembly: GCA_036247105.1. NCBI lineage: Eukaryota > Metazoa > Chordata > Actinopteri > Cypriniformes > Cyprinidae > Cirrhinus > Cirrhinus mrigala. Next base: position 2,669,990 of record CM070009.1, on the reverse strand, counting down.
TGAATACTTATGCAATGTACTTATTTCAGTGTTTTGTTTTTAATATATTTGAAAAGTTGTCACAAATCTGTTTTTTGCTTTGTCATTATGGTGTATGGAGTGTAAATTGATGTGAGGGGTGGGGTCATTTAAAGCAGTTTAACATAAGGCAGCAACAAAACGTGAAAAAAATGGAGTATGAATACATTTGCAAGGCACTGTATATATTGCAAAAATACTATGAGTGGTATGCTATACTCAATATTATATTAGTCTAACTGAAAATAAAATGGTGTAGACACAATTTTCACTAAGAAATTGCTTGCAAATTTCGCAGTGAAGTGGCAAGTAAGTACGAAAGTAGCTTTGGGTGAGGGGTGAATGTGAACTTAATGGCTGTGTTGTCAGCAGTGCGTTTTGTCTTAATGTGCGCCATGGCTCTGATCCAGTAACAGAAAGGCTTGTGCTTCTGATAAAAGCTCCTCCTGGCCATGCTCAACCATTGCATCTGTCAGCCTTTGACTGGAGACCTTGAGTTTGAAAGAGTTCTGCAGATGCACTGAAACACTTCTGTTAGATGAAAAGATTGCAAAGCATTTTTGCAGCTCTCTCTAATCGAATAAATGTTTCTTATGCATAATTTAGATATGGGAATAGGGTAGTGGTTGAAGTGCCTTTTTGAGAGGTTTTGGGTCCAAATCCTAAAAGGGGATATTATAGTGATATAGTGGATTATGCTTATGATTCATAAAGCATACAGTCAGCTGGAAAGAAAATGATTGCATTTGTTTACCACTACCATTACCATCTTGTCTTTTTGTATTTTGGCCTAAGTGTTGTTGTAATTAATTTTAAGCAAGAGAATAAAAATTGTGCTTGCATAATTATTGATATAAATAAATATTCATGAAAGGCAAAGCTTTTTTTTTTTTTTTGGTTTATTTCACTGCTCTGTATTCTGAGAAGTCTCACAGCTTTTTTTGTCCAACTGGCTGTGACTAGAGCTCATATCTGCTGTCACTCTTGCCAAACAATATTGGATCATGTGTAAACCTGTGTGAGCCACTGGTTGCCCAGGCAACACGTTCTCTCTTCTTCCTCTCTGATGATGGGATGGCTCTTCATGCAAATAAGTTAGGCCAATAGCAGGTTTCTAAGCGACAGCCCATAGTTGCTGTGCCAACCCGGGCCAATAGGCTTTAGACTGACTTGATTTTTGATGATTTTATAATTCCTTTATTTTAAAATTATGTTTTGTTTCTGTCTATGTATATGTAGATAGATAGATGATAGAACAGCAAACTAAGGATAATAAAATCAAATTAAAAAAGTACATTTTTGACTTTATAAATTAATATAATTTTCATTCATTGACTTTATTTTTATTGTATTTATTATTTATTTATTTTAATATGTGTGTGTGTGTGTGTGTGTGTGTGTTTTATAATACACATAATTGATACATAAAAATATATTTGTATTATTTCAATCTAAATTCATTTTAATACTAGAACATTTTAATATTATAAATTATTTATATTAAAATATAGCCATTAATTTACAAAATAATTCAGTGTTAATTAATTTGTTTTTATTTGTTTTATTTAATTTGTTATATATATATTTTAAATATTTTTAACATGATAACATTTTTATTATATCAATATATTATTTCATATATAAAATATACACACATATATTTACATAATATATGTGTGTATACTGTGTATATTTATAAAATATGTATAAAATATTTACATGTGTATATATTTTTATTCGTATAATTAATGTTATATATAAATATATTTAATATATAAAAATACAAATATATCTTTCTTAAATATATCCATGCATGTGTGTGTTTATATATACATAATAAATATACATTTTATGACTTAACATTTTCAGTAAAAATATGTACATATGACTTAATGAAATTTTGTGGCAACACTTTATAATAAGGTGTGATTTGTTAACATTAGTTAATGTATTAACTAACATGAATGAACAAGGAGCAATACATTTATTACAGTATTTATTAATCTTTGTGAATGTTAGTTAATAAAATACAGCTGTTCATAGTTAGTTGAGAGTGCATTAACTAATGTTAACAAACACAACTTGTGATTTTAATAATGCATTAGTAAATGCTAAAATTAAAATTAACTAAGATTATTAAAGGCTGTAGAAGTATTGTTCATTCTTAGTTCATGTGAACTAATGTAGCTGACTAAAGGTAACTCATGAACTGTAAAGTGTTACTAACTTTATAAAATGTCTAAAATGACACACACATAATGGATGGAACTCCTTATTTGACAGTAGAAAAATTAAGTAGTGTTTCTTGCTGAAAAACAACAACTCTGCCATCTACTGGCCATTATTGTTAATAACACCATGAAGACCGTTTATCTCCTCATCAGCCTCACAGCCCAGGATGTTGTGTCCCTGCATATAATTAGGATTATTGTAACGATTATGTTGTTCAGGACACAGCCGGACAGGAGCGCTACAGAACCATCACTACAGCGTATTACAGAGGAGCCATGGGCTTCCTGCTAATGTACGACATCACAAACCAGGACTCATTCAACGCCGTTCAGGACTGGTGAGTGACACACACACACACACACACACACACGCATCTGTACATTATGTGTGTTTTGAGCGTTTAACGTTTAAAGATTGTTTAATGTTTACGTCCTACATGTTTGGCTCTTAGGGCCACTCAGATAAAGACATACTCGTGGGACAACGCACAGGTGATACTGGTGGGCAACAAGTGTGACCTGGAAGATGACAGACTCGTTCCAACAGAGGACAGTCAGAGACTGGCTCACGAACTTGGTAAGAAGATACACATTACAGCTTATTTGAGCCTTTTTGCCATTTTTATATGCATATTTTGATGACTTGAAGAGGAAAATCACAAGATCCAAACTTATTATCCACATGAGCACCAGTGTCAAAGTGCACTTACTGCAACACCACAGTTGCAGAGGTCTGTTACACTGTAAAAAACAATTTGTTGAATCAACTTCAAATTTTAAGGCAGCTGGGTTACTTACCCATCTGTTAAGTTTAGCAAACACAAATATCTAAGTTGTTTCTTAGTACAACGTAACATTTCAAGTTGACTAAACTTATTTTAGTTGACTGAACTTAAAATTGTAAGGCAGCAGGGTAACAATTTATTTTAAGCTGACTCAACAAATTGTGTTTATTTTTTACAGTGTGCTTAATCTAAATCCATATCTACATCTAAGTATATGTAGTGGAAAATTTTACTAATTTAGCAGTGAATATTTATTTATTTATTCATTCATTCAGTTCTATATGCAGATGAATCAGAACATTTATTTATTCATTTATGCAGATCAATCAGATGTTAGTTCATTCATTCATTAATGTATTCATTCAGCTTTGAATAAATACAGATGAATCAAATTAATTATTTTGCCCACACCTCATTAATCTCCTTAAGTAAATTATATCTAAAATATATTAATTATTAATGAAATTATTTATGAATAAGAGTAATCTATAAACACATAAATGTGTATACATATTTAAAAATATTACATATCTAAATATAAATATGTAAATATAATTAGTAAAAATTATATAAGTATAATTGTGACTAAATTGTTTTTTGAGCAGTACGTTTTTTTTTATTGTTTATTTGCTCAGCAATCCTGCATTTATTTGATCCAAAGTACAACAAAAACAGTCAAATTGTGAAATATTTTTACTATTTAAAATAACAGTTTTCATTTTGAATATATTTTAAAATAATTTATATCTGTGATTTTCAAAGCTGAATTTTTAGCATCATTACTCCAGTCACATGATCCTTCAGAAATCATTCTAATATTCTGAGTTGCTGCTCAAAATCAAAATTATTATTATTATGTTGAAAACAGTTGAGTAGAACTTTTTTTTTTTTTTTTCAGGTGTCTTTGATGAATAAAAAGTGCAGAAGAACATTTATTTGAAATAGAAATCTTTTGTAACATTATGAATGTCTTTATTATAACTTTTGACCAATTTAAAGCATCCTTGGTAAATAAAAGTAATTTCTATAATTTCTAAGCTGAAAAGTTTTTTTTTTTTTATGTTTTATTATGTATTAGTTGTTTTTTTTTGTTAGAATTTATTTCATTTCAAGTTACAAAAATGTTTTTAATGGTATTTATTTTAGTTTCAGTTAACTATAATAACCCTGGCATATAGACAGTTTTGCTTTTTTTTTTTCTGGTTTTCTTCAGGTTTCCAGTTTTTCGAGGCCAGCGCCAAAGACAACATCAACGTGAAGCAGGTTTTCGAGTGTCTGGTGGACGTGATATGTGAGAAGATGAATGAAAGCATGGACGGAGATGGTCCAGTGTCCAACCACACAGACTCCAGTCTGCAGGACACGTCCTCTGAGGGACATAGTGGCTGCGCCTGCTAAAACAGACTGTCTCAGTCTTTATCACCTATTCACTACTACTCGGGATAATCTTTGCTTTTCTTCTTTTAACCCAAACAGCATCTGCTAAGCACGTTCAGTGTTGTTTGTTGATGTGGATAGTCAAGATAGGACTGCATGGATTAAAATCTGACTGCACTGGTGATCTACGTGACGCTCCGTACGTATTCGTGTGCAGAGATGCAAACAACTGGAGATACTGCACATCATTTACAGGTCCATCCACTCCCTTTGTTCACGCTTTGACCCCATACTCCATCTTTTCTCTGTTTTTCCCTCAAAAAAGCCATGTTTTGATGGATCTTTGTGGTTTTAGTACATGCTCGCTATCTCATCAGACACTGTGACGTCCAGGGCACTGAGCGGGCAGTTTCTGTATTGTCTATCTGGGTGTCCATCTGCTTTAAATTACGGCCCTAACAGCTCATTATGCACTATTGTTGAGATAAATGCACTGTTTTATTCTGATATGTGCAATCTTGGGCTGTTGTTGTAACCTATGTACATCACCACTCAAATCAATGTTTTACTGTTATTTTTTTTGGAAAAAATTTGTTTCTTAAATTATAAGATAGCAAATAAACTATCTGCAACCCAAAATGACCTGCATGCTGTCACAATAATTAATAAGATCTTGTTTTTTTTTGGAAAGTACTTGAGGGGTTTCTATATCTGAAAATTAAAATCTGCGGAAAACCCTCAGGCCATCCGTGATGTAGAGTTTGTTTCCTCACCAGAACAGATTTGGACAGATGTATAGTATCATAGAAAAAGTAAAAACAGTGTGTCTGATTATAAATCATTAATTATATAATTAATGATTATATAATTCATTAATTATTATTATTATTTTTACAAAATGTGACCCTTTGTAACAATGTCTGATGTAATATTTTAATTAGTAAATAATTAATAAAATAATAATAAAACAAATTATGCAATTATAAAAAGGACAATTACGGTTAAATTAAACCTTAAATATTCAATCTAAACAATACTTAAAATGTAAACACATTTCAAGGCCATTACAATTTTTTTTTTCTTAGCATTGTAACATTATTTTCATGATAAGCATATTTTCCCCCAAAATTCAAAAAACTTATGTGTCTGAATGCTTTACTTTGAAATTTCAGTTTCTCAGTGGTGATTATTACCAGGTTTCCATGAATTGTTTACTGTATTGCAGTATATATATCATATATGTACATATGTATCAGCATAAAGCCATTACAACCAATACAAATCAGTATTTAGTATCATTACTATACTATTATAGTTTTTACCCACATTTTGAATCAGTTTTCATTTTTATTTTATTATTTTTATTTTTTTATTTTAACGTTTTAGTAATTTTGTTGTGATTTTGTCATTTTCAGTTTTTTTTAATATGTCTGTATAGTTTTTATTCATTTTTATTTCAGTTTTAGTTGTTTAGTTGTTAAACGAAATTAAAATGAGAAATATTGCTTTGACAACTAGCTGAAATGAATATTTCTATTTTATTTTAGTTCATGTTTTGTACGAATTAGTTTTGCATTAGACTAATAAGAATTAAGGGGAAAAAAAAAATCTTTTAATGATTATAAAAATAGGCCACATTTTATTTCATATGATTTCATATGATCAGCAGCGGTACAGTGGACACAGCAGAAATGAGTTTTGGCTGTCTAAAATACACTTTCGTCTTCTCTATCTGTGTTTTTGCACACTCTCCTGGCTGTCCGTTACGTCCAGTGTTTTTGCAAAGTAGAGAGATAGTGGCCTTGCATTCTATACTGAAGCTTTTTCCTGCGTTATCGTCCTAAGCCAAGTCTGTGAACCAGTGACAGGTTAAACTTGCTTAGATGTCTTTATGAAACCTTCTCATGGATTATTAAAAAAATCCCTATATATACTCTGCCATATGTGCATCACAAGATGATCTGTAAGATTGTTCATTCGTTTCTTTTTGTTTTGTCGTTTTACTGTAGCTTCTCTGTTTCCTCTCCCTTTATACCAAACATTTTGTTTATCTGCTTGTTATTTTTATTTCAGATTCATTAAAAGGCCCCAACTGTGTTCATTCAAGACTGGTAACACTGCATTTTTAAAGAAAGTGTTTGCTTGCCTGTTGCATAACTATAGTGCATGCATTTACGCATTTATGCATCAGCAGTGACTTTACATTTACATTTACATTGAATTCAATGCATGCACCTTTGGAATTGTATTCATGACCAGGAATGCTTTTTAGCATTGCAGGTTGTTTGTTACATGGTTGCTCGCTGGCTTTTAATTTTCTGGGTCTTTACATACGGGCTTGGACCTCTCCTTAACTCTTACAAATAAAAGTTCTTTATTGGGATTGATGGTTCCTTAAAGAACTATCCATGAAATATTTTCATTCCAAAAAAGATTCTTTAGAATATTCAAATGTTAATTGCACTTATTTTAAGAACTGTTGACTAAAAGGTTGACAAAAAAAAAACAAAAAAAAAAAACTTTTGTTAGTGTTCAATGTAAATTTATGAGATTATATTGAAGTTCACCACATTTGAAGAATGTTTTTTTTTCAGGGACCTTAGATGAAAACTTGATGGCAATCGTGTTCCAATTCCTAAAATGAATAAAAACATCAGCCTGTAAAACACTTGAGGTACTCAGAAGGTTCTATTTTGTCTTTGCACAAAAAGGAAAGTGACTTGCTAGAGTTGATAGCATCTGTAATTTATGACTTTATACCTATATCTCTGCCAAACTCCTCTGTTTTTATCTGCGTACCCAGAAAACTATGAGAAAGGGACTTCCTGCATTCATTTTCCTGTTACATACCGCTAACCCACAACCTCCAGAGCCAGAGGAAACAAAGGAAATGCATGCACTGTTGACCTGAGTGTTTTTTTTTCTTTTTTTTTTTTTTTTTTTCTTGGGTCAACAGTATTCTAAACACAAAGACCACAGAAGTGAGTGTTTAATGTGTTCAATTATTATGGAAGGCAGACAGGGTCAAAATCCTTTAAACAGAGCATGTAAAATTGGACTGTGTCAACACGCACTGTGCGTCCATGTTAATATGGCCATGTTAATATGCAAACACTGGTCGTTCCAAACCCATAAGACCTTTGATCATCTTTGGAACACAAATTAATACTTTTTATGCAATCCGAGAGCTTTCTGATCCTGCATAGACATCAGTCGTTGAACCTTAATTATACTTTTTGTGCACAAAGAAACAAAAATAATGATTAGTGTTCCAAAAAAATAAAAATAAAATAAAGGTCTTACGGGTTTGAAACGCCACGAGCGCGAGTAATTAATGACAGAATTTTCATTTTTGGGTGAACTATCCAAACTATATGTGTATCTACATGTACAGTAAAATAAACGTGTGCAAAACTGCCGCATTAATGCAGACAAACAGCATGTGTTATCATGGTCAGATTTCTTAACTTTTGACCCCATCTGCCTTCCATAGTGTCACACATTCATTCCAGACAATGACAAGGATGGAGGATTAATTGATGAGGGACTGAGGAAGAAAAATTATAATGAGTTGGGGATGGGTAGTATATCTTCAGAGTGAAGTCCTGAATCATAAATGATGGCTTCACTCTCTATCCATTTATCTCTCAAACAAATGCACTTTCTCTTTTAGACATCCACACTGAGCTGATGTTGTCTCGGGTGAGAAACTGAAACCACCCCTAGACAGACAAGCAGATGCACATCTTACACCTTATAATTAGAGGCTCAAGCACGTGCACTCTTAAAAATATAGATGCTTCATAATGCCATAGAAGAACCTTTTTTGTCTAAATGGTTCCATAAAGAACCTTTAACATCTGAAGAACCTTTCAGTTTCAAAAAAGGTTCTTTGTAGTGAAAGAATGTTCTACAGATGTTAAAAAACGGTAAGAAAGAGATGGTTCTTTAAAGAATCTTTGACTGAATTTGGAACCAAAAGTGGTTCTATTGCATCACTGTAAAGAATCTTTTAAAACACCTTTATTTTTAAGAGTGTAGCACTGAAACTCTATTTTTATTGTTAGAACGGTCAAGGATCAGCAATCTCCACGTAAAACTGATCGTGCAGACCAAACTGTAAGTCGTACAGACTTGTAACTTGGAGGGATGGTAGTACTCACACCGCCTACAATGTGACCAAGGCTCGCCCCACTTGGCCTGACAGGGGCGCTACAGTGAACAAAAGTACGAAATCGCTCATAACTCCTAAACCATCAGTTGCAGGCTCAAGTGTCTCAGATTAGAGATTTTCAGGTATTTCGCATTTTTTTTTGAAAAACTACTTTTGCAAAGTAGTCCTGGGTTTTTCGACTGATCCGAACCAAACCAGTGCAGAAAGATTCTCTGAAGAGTGAATATCAATATTTATCCAAAAAAAGTTGAACTTTCAACTCAACGTCACAAAGGGATGCCAAAACATTCAAAAGGGGCAGGAACACTTTTAGTAAAATGCCTATAACTCTTGAATGGAATGAGATATCTTCACCAGACTTAGAAAACTTTCGTAAGACCTCAATCTGAGGTCACAGGAAAAAAATCCCAGAGGCTGACCACTTGGTGTTGCTGTTAGAGGGAAAAAAAAAAAAAAAAAAAATATGGCTAGAACTGTGCAACCATTTGTCTTATCAACATGAAAATCAGTGTGCAGTCTTGGTCCAAAGTGCCACAAGTGTCTCTTTGCATATGTTAAAAAACATGACCGCCATTGGCCGACGAAGTTTGAGGACCTGTCAGACCAGGTTAATGTCGATCGGAACTAATCTTGGTGGGCATGTTCGACTGTGTTTTTTTGCACATGCGTGCGATATTCGTATCATACAATATAACTCCTCATTCTGGACAACTTTGCCTCTAAAACCACTGCTCTCAATCAAATCATTTGTTAAATGACTGAGAAGATGTCAAAAACCCTTTGCTCAATCAAGGATAAAAAAAAAAAAAAAAAAAAAACACTGCAGTACAATTCTCTGGTCTCTCTAGGTCAATAATTATCAAACATTTGAAATTTACCCTTTGGGAGGCTATAACAGGGTCGTTTGGAAAAGGGGCCTGTCCAAATTTACCCAAAATCCTAAAAAGCCTAAAGAAAAACTCAAAACTTCATGAAACCTGGTGAGCACATGTTGACAGGTGATTCTAAACAAACATGGAAAGTTTGAAGGAGATTGGACCATGGCTGGCGCTACAACAGTTAAAAAGGACTCAAAAACACTGTATTTCTATGGTGAACTGTACTTGCCAAAAATGCTTTGGTGGGTACAGCCTTGCTAAATAATATGTAATGTCTTTTTCCTTATATGCTTAAATGCCTTAAGCGCTTGAACCCCGGTAATCACTGCTTGCAGCTATATTTAACAATTCTATTTCCTTCCTATCCATATAAGGTAGCATATGACTCCTGAATACTTTTTGATTGGGGTTCCGAGACATCCAGGCTAATGTTGTTTGTATAAATATGACCTATGTTCCTGAATTAAGTTGAGAATACTTTAGTAGTGCACCAACTCTCTGCTCATTCATTCTAACAGGCATGCGCAACAACGGACAACCACTGGGGTTGTTGAAAAGAATAAATAACAGATAAGATACAATTCCTGTTACTTAGAGATTCTTTGTAATTAGTTGTCGATTTACTACCAATTTCTGAGTAGAAATTATTTCTACACCAGTGTATTTTTAAAGACCTTTTCCACACATTGAGGTCTAAATTGTTTTTGAGTGCATTCAAGGACTAACATCTAGTCATTTTTTGTTCAGTGCACATAAAATTTTTTTTTTTTTGTATGATTAAAACCACCTGTGGGCCTAATCGGGTGTCACATTTCCCATCTTAACAATGTGCCCCGGGTTGAAATAACGGTACAGTCCTGTCGTAGTGATAATGGACAGTGAGCTGCAGGCTGACTGGATTGGCTCGCAATGCTTGCGCTTATCTGCGTAAGAGGAGCTCAGCGCTGTGCTGATAACGCAGGTTGAGCATAAAAAAACAAGAGTGTCAGACTGTGATAAAAAGAACCGGTACTGTATGCAGAACAACACCAGTGCAGTTTGCACACTTAAAAACACTTGTAATTAAACACCTGTTGACTTCACCTCATATAAAGAACATGCATTAGATGCTAAAAGTGTTTTAGACCCATTAAAAGTATTATTATTTACCTATTATTACCTATTTAAGCCTCAAGGTCGGACTGTATGTAATGTTGTATCTTAAGAGTGAAGACTGAGCGCTTCAAACAGTCATCACAGCATGTCCTAACTCAAGCTCCTCCCAGTAAACAACACTTTTTGGCGCTCCACCTCCAAATAGTAAAAGAGAAGTAAACACATTGACTGAAGGCACTATCAGCTTATCGGATGAGATGCACGTAACTGTCCATGTTGTCCGCAAAACAATTTGGACGAAAAGCCCACCTGGAAAGGAAAATACACCTTTCGGGACCGTTACGTTTTGTAATGTAAATGGGTGACAAAAATGAGGAGCGACAGGTTGAAAATTATTTTTGTGTTGTGTCTTGCTTTCGTCACTACAGGAGGAAAACATTTTGAAAGCAAAGGTAAGAAAAAGCGACTCTTTCTTTCAAATGTCCTTCAGTTGTTTTCAGTGCACATTTCATGAATTTCTAAATTCAGAACTAAAAATGTGGAGGTGTAATTAAAAATTGTATATACAATATACCGTTTTTTATCAATATACCATCTCTAAAGCTCCCCAAGGCTGCATTTAATTGATCAAAAATACAGTAAAAACAGCAAAATATTATTACAATTCAAATGTATTATTTTCTATTTGAATATAGGTTAAAATGTAATTTCTTTCTGTGACCAAAGCTGAATTTTCAGCATCATTACTCCAGTCTTAAGTGTCACATGATCCTTCAGAAATCATTCTGATATGCTGATTTGCTGTTCAAGATATATTATCAATGTTGAAAACAGTTTATGCTGCTTAATATTTATTTGAAAACTGTGATACACCTCCTTTCAAAACTTTGTTGTATGTCAAACTTTTTATTCAGGAAGGATGCATAAATGAAAAAAATGACAGTAAAAACATTTAGAATGTCATAAAAGATTTCTATTTCATTCACCAAAGATTCCTTAAAAAAAGTATTGTGGTTTCCACAAAAATATTAAGCAGCAAAAGTGATAATAAGAGCCATTATTAATAACTGAGCACCAAAGAACAAAATAATTGTATGTTTTCATTTCAGAAAGTAATGAAATATGAGACTTTTTGTATGATAATATAATCTAGAATTTTTACTTCTTGCTTAAATTAAAAAATGCTAGATGCTAAAAAAATGCACACCTGTGCTTTGTGTACTTGTGCTTATTACAAAATAAATAGTCTTTGTATAATGCTGACAATGCTTGCAACAATGTGATATGGTTGTTCAGTGGCCCAGCTGCTCCGAGACGAAACCGAAGATATTAAATGTTTTGTGGAGAGAAGGGATCTCACTTGCTTTTGGGAAGAGGAGGAAGAGCGGAACAATTTACATGATCAATATACCTTCACATATTCATACGAGTAAGTGACTGATTAATGCTTTTAGGTCTAAAGCTAAAATTAATCTTGTTTTGTTTTGTTGTCAAAATTAATGAAAATGAAAAAAAAAAAAAAGAAAAAAATGGTCTCTTTAAAGACATATGTCATATTAGCATAAAATATTTAGCATATAAGCATAACATGTTATTCACGTCACTTTACTTCATTTGTCCTGTAAAAATGTCAATCAACGTAATTTTTCTATCTTCATATGTCTACAGTAATAAGAAAAAGGTGGCTTGTGTGGTTTCATCTCTGTCTTTAATGGCCAGTAACAAAACCGTCTTCTTCTGCAAACTACCCCAAACCCCGTTCTTCACGACTCTTGACGTGCAGGTTTTTCGTGATGGCCGGATGCTCTACAGTCGTAGCCTCAACGCTGAGAATTTCTGTAAGTCTAATTAAGCTTTGCAAAAGTAATAAGTGAACAAACGGGAAGTGAAATCCTCATTAAGCAGCATGCAGACACAATGCTGGGTAATAACTGATTATGAAATCTGGACTATGTAATCAGATTCCTTACAAGTACTTGTAATTAAAGCAAGTGTTTTTTATTTTTATTTTTAAATGTATTTAATTTTCTACTATCGTACTAGCTTATTAAGTAATAGCTTACTGTGATGTAAAGATTATTCCACTTAATGCTGTTGATAACAAAGAACGGAATATGTTTTCTTTCTCTTTGTATTTTTATATCAATGTGGTACAAAACAATATCAAATCTGATAATGTGATAATTGAGTTAGTTATTTAAAAGTAATCCAAAAGTAATCTAAATAGATTACCTAAAATGTGTAATCTAATAGATTTCGTTACCAACTACAATTTTTGTCATGTAATTTGTAATTAGTAATAGACTACAATTTGTAAGTAATCTACCGAGCACTCATGCTTGCACTCCTCTATAAGATGTTTTACAATGCTTTTCCTCTCAGTGTTTCTAGATCCTCCCCGAAACCTCACGGTCATGAGCTCAGGGAAGGAAGGGCAGCTGAACGTGAGCTGGCTGCCTCCTTCGCTCAAATACATGGATGACAGTATGATATATGAGGTCAGATACGCCGTGGAGGGAAGTAACATGGGCAAGGTATCGCACTTCATGAGACCGTTAGTGCTACTTGAATGAGCAGTTGTATTTCACTTCTTGTTCAAATTCACCAATGAATTGTTTTTTGAAGGTGGAGGTCATAAAGGTCAGCACGATGCTAGTTTTGCTTGGCTTACAGTCCGACACCAGATACAAGGTGTGGGTCCGTGTGAAACCTGATGGTGTTGCCTACAAGGGCTATTGGAGCGCTTGGACCGAGCCTGTGTTTGGAGTCACGCCACCAAGCGGTACGTGCTTTTTAACGTTGTTTGAAAGTACAAATCAATGTATAAAACATTTCAAATCAAGTCAGTTTTTTTGTATAGCACTTTTCACAATATACATCACAGAAATTCAAGATGTTAATGTTTATAATGTCTTAATATATTCATCCCATATAATTGCTTTTAGCAGATTAGAGCTGGCAGATAATATAGGTTATATTTTGCGACGTACGATACAATTGATCTAGCAGTTTTGATTTGCTATCTACTTCATTTTTTCCATAAGAGCGGGCTCGGCCATTTGTATATTTTATAGGTCTGGCTTCTGTTCTCATCCGCGTACAGCTGTTTTTAGCTGTACAAAACAGCTCACTTTGCTGCTTGATATTGCAAATTGGTGTCTTACCATATTATTTTAATGCGTTATGTTAATTATGAACACACTGGTTTGCACTGCATACAGTTTTGCTGTTTACTGCAAGTTAACTTCTAGTTTTTTCCCTATACTGGCTAATGAACCTGAAGTATTGCCCATAGGCTTACTTCCGTATTAAAGAATAAGATGAATATAGACTGCATCCAAAAACGACTTGTTGCCTCACTTCCTTATCCAGCAATGATTTTGCAGACAACGCTTTTGCACGAAGGCACCTCACGAAATTGATTTCGGACATGCTTCTGAGGCAGCTTAATGGTTTAATGACCTACAGTAAAATAGAACAATTTTTGGTAATAACTAAGCAAATATTTAATTACTATAATACTGATTTCTCGCCTTGAAATAACATCAAAAGTGCAAAAAGTTGGTCAGAAATATACATTTACACACAAACTGACCACCAAACGCAACTTTCAGACACCGTCTTTGTTTTTTTGGTCAACTTTCACCGAATGGAACGCACAGGATTGTCGGATATCAAAGGCAGCGAAGGATACATCTATGCTGCCTTCTAAAATCAACCAGGTATCTCAGGAGGGAGGAAGTGAAGCTAACGTTGGATTCGAACGTGCCTTAATGCCTTCCTACCTTGAAATGTGTCCTCCGAAGGCACTATTTTTCAGTTTTCAAATGCAGCCATAGGATACACTGTATCGCCCTACTTTTATTTTCAACTTTATATAAAGAGCTGTGTGGTAATATATTCACATTTTGTGGTGAAATTAAAAAAAAATAAATAAATAAACAAACAGTTGAGATTTGCTAAGATATCATAAACGTGTTGAACACTTGGAGAGGACCTTATTTTTAAAAATTAAGTATTAAGACACTGAATGGTGAAGCAAATTAAGCCAATTATAGTTGGAAAGTAAACATTTTGAACTCTTTGCAAAAAATATTGTAAAATACGCACACATTCACTCTTATTTGTGTACCTAATGTCAAAAACGCAAAACACTTCATGTCTCCACACATTCGGTTAGGAAGTACATAGAACGTAAATAGTACCATATTTTCTATTCAAAACGGCGAAATTTGAGAGAAAAGTCGAGTAGTTTGCATCACTGGATATTACTGTCTCTTATTTCACAATTTCATCGGAAAACAGTCGTCACATATTGAATGTTTCACTATTTCCATCTTACCTGGGTTGCTCTCTTTCCGCGTTAACGCATTCGAATTCGCGCTGTTTCTGTCAACAGTAAACCCCGCCTGCTTGATTTGATTGGCCAGCTCAATCGTTTTGACATTGACGAGCGTTCAAACATTTGTTTCTTTTTTTTTCTAACAGACATGGATCCGCTGATACTGTTACTCGTCCTTTTCATCGGACTGATCCTATGCCTGCTGTCTATGACTGTGATTCTGTCCCACCACAAGTCAGTTTTCACAAAACACACATTTACTGGCTATGCAAATTAGGACAAATGCATATTACGATATATATTATGAGGGACACTTTTGTCCTTGAATCATAGTTAAGTAAACGCTGATTTTGGTTGGTTGTGCATGTATGGCTCGCAAAGAAACATGTAAGCTAATGAAGCAATTACACGTTATGTAACTGTGGAAAATTTGCATTTTAAGCATTAAATTCACTTTACTTTCTGCTCGGAAATACTAAACAGTTACTGTGTACTTCACAGGTTTCTACTTAAGAAACTCTGGCCTGACATCCCAACACCAGAGCACAAGTTTCCCGGTCTTTTTACTGTCTACAAAGGCGATTTTAAGGTAATTTATTCATTTTTTTAAAATGTTAATATAGGTTACAGTAGGTATCATTTACGAAGTACCATATTTGTTTAATTTTAACCAACATGATTTCTTTTGAATAAACAAATATTTTTTTTAAGAAAGGAATTACTACTTTTATTCAGCAAGGATGCATTAAATTGATCAAAAGTGACACTGAAGACATTTATGATGTCACAAAAGATGTCTATTTCAAATAAATGCTGTTCTTTTTAACTTTCTGTTCATCAAAGAATCCTGAAATGATGGTTTCCACAGAAAAATGTAAGGCAGCACAACTGTTTTCAGCATTGATAATAATAATAAATGTTTCTTGACCAAAATGGCTTATTACTGGTGTCACTGAAGACTTGAGTAAGGATGCTGAAAAATTCATCTTTGCATCACAAGAACAGACATTTTAGAACAGAAAAGTTATTTAGAATTGTAATAATATTTCACAATATTACAGTTTATACAATGAACATAGTTATAGAAGTAGCCAATGTCGATGATTTCAAAATAGCTAAATAATGGCTTATTAAATGTCCTGGTTGATATTAGTCTATAATAGTACAAGCCAATTTAATGTTTTAAACACAAATTAATGTTCATTAATAAATAAATACATTTTTAGTCAAGTTAATGAAGGACAATATTTGCTGTCAACATTGGTTTGTTTTGGTAGGAAAGCTGATTGGAATTGAAAAACCATTGAAAAAGAGATTATTACTAGTGCTAAATGTTTGGTAATTAACTATTTTGTGTTTCCTTGGCTTTCAGGAGTGGATGAGCCAAAATAATGGCAGTATGTGGGGCAGATCAGTCCATGTGTACACAGAGGAGCTTCCTTCACCGCTGGAGGTTTTATCCGAGGTTTCCCTGACCAGCCACGGCACGTCCCAGAGAGAGGAGAGGAAACCTGCGGAGGAGGAAGAGGAGAAAGACAGTGAGCGTTCAGACTTGAGGTTAACAGACAGACGGCGAGAACCTCCTCACGCTCACTGGCTCATGGAGCAACTGAGGGCTCTTCAAGACAACCCTGAATCTCTTTCATCGTTACTGCAGTCACACGACACCTACGTCACTCTCAATCAAGGAGACAATGAGCGGCAGGTAGACGATGTCTTCGAGGAGACGTTACCGCTCCAGACACTCTTCAACACCGCAGGAACATCGTCCTTGAACACCTCGCACTCTGATCTCGGCTCCCTCCAGCAGAGCTCGGGTTCAGGTAGACTGTCGTCGCAATCCAGCTTTGAGTATCCCAACCACACGTGGCCCCCGAAAGGGCCGGGGTACGCATACATGGCGGTTGCAGACTCAGGGGTCTCCATGGACTACAGTCCAATGAGCTCCAGCAGGATCGCAGAGCTCGGGAAACACAGGATATACACAAATGATTACAAAAACGAGATTTTTCCCCACAAGTGGCCACTCTCCGGTCAACACATTAAATCTGGATCAGGGTCCTGTACGGGTCCTGTTTGGTAAACACGCAATACTTAAGGATATTTCACTCAAAGATTATTATTTTCTGTCATTATTTGCTCATCTTCATGTCATCAAACCCGTATGACTTTCTTTCTTCATTGGAACATAAAAGAAGATATTTTGACAAATGTTGGTAACCAAACAGTTGCTGGTGGCCATTGACTTCCATTGTTTTTCATCCATAAAATAGAAGTCAAGGGAACCGATATGTACAGGACGTGTATTGGATACTACCACTACAAATTCACATCAGGATCTTACTAGTTTCCGTTTGAGATGTGACGTTTAAGGAGATATGAAAACACTAGGATCTTTCAGAAGAAAATCATACTCCATGAAATGCAGCTGAAGTCAAATGTTTACATACACCTTGCAGAATCTGCAAAATGTTAATTTTACCAAAATAAGAGGGATCACACAAAATGCATGTCATTTTTTACTATATATTTATTACTGGCCTGATTAAGATATTTCACATAAAAGATGTTTACATATAGTCCACAAGAGAAAGTAATAGTTGAATTTATAAAAATGACCCTGTTAAAAAGTTATCGCTTGGTTCTTAATACTGTGTTGTTACCTGAATGATCCACAGTTGTGTTTTTTTTTTGTTAAGTGATCGTTGTTCATGAGTCCCTTGTTTGTCCTAAACAACTGAACTGCCTGCTGTTCTTCAGAAAAATCCTTCAGGTCCCACAAATTCTTTGTTTTTTTTTTGGTGTATTTGAACCCTTTCCAACAATGACTATATGATTTTGAGATCCATCTTTTCACACTGAGGACAACTGAGGGACTCATGCAACTATCACAGAAGGTTCAAATGCTCACTGATGCTCCAAAAGGAAAAAATATGCGTTAAGAGCTTTTGAATTTGAAGATCAGGGTAAATTTAACTTATTCTGCTTCTAAAGGGCAGTACTAAATGAAAAAAATATGATATTTGGGCAAAATAAGAAAAATGTACATTCTTTTTCATTTTGTTCAAAAGTTTTCACGCCCGTCTCTTAATGCATGGTTTTTCCTTCTGAAGCATCAGTGAGTGTTTGAACCTTCTGTAATAGTTGCATATGAGTCCCTCAGTTGTCCTTAGTGTGAAAAGATGGATCTCAAAATCATACAGTCATTTCTGGAAAGGGTTCAAATACACAAAAATGCTGAAAAACCAAATACTTCGTGGGACCTGAAGGATTAGTCATTCAGGTAACAACAAGTGTATGCAAGTATGTATTGTGGACTATCTGTAAATATATTTTATGTGAAATATCTTATTCGGGTCAGTAATAAATAAAAAAACATCTTGCTTTTTTTGTGATCCCTCTTATTTTGTTAAAATAATTAACATTTTGCAGATTCTGCAAGGTGTATGTAAACTTTTAACTTCAACTGTAAAATAAGCTAATATTATAGTATCACTATGGAAGCTGTTGATGGAACATTTTTGTACAGTATACCACTAAAATACTTGTGGGGAGTTTTTTTTAAACAGACTTTTTTGTCTTTAATTATAAAAACTTTAATTGGTGGCACTTTCCACAAATAGGGTTCATCTGGCAGTCCCATTATGTTTTTTTTTGCATTGTTGTAGTGAGATATTGAATAAGTTGGATAAATAGGACAATGCAAATGCATCAACTGTCCGAATATCACCAAATGTAACATGGCCGCAAAAAAACAACAACAAAAAAAATAAAATAAAATAAAAATAAAAAAAATAAATGTAAAACAAATCAGCTCATGGAATATTTATTTTGCCATCATGAGCTTCATTATCAACATTTTGAAATGCTTAAATCTTTTTTTTTTTTCTCTTCCCTTCTGTTTTTCTAGCCTCATTGTGGAAAGTGCCTGATGGCAGTTCATATATCATTCTGTTCTGGGTTTCCAAAGTCTGAATCTGTCTTGTAAATTGTATGTTTTTTTAAATGTAAATAACAGTTTTCTACTCTGTTTTTGTGGTTTAAGTTACTATGTATTTTTCAGATCTGTAAAGCATTAAAGCCTAAAGGAGGATGTCAGACTGAACAACCATTAGACCTTCTTTATAGGTCAGTTGAGTTACATGAAGGATAATTCACCTATCCATTCTTAGTTCTTCTGGTGCATTCTGGGAATGCTTGTGTGGTTGATTTGGAACAGACCATTTCTTTTAAAGTCACCTTGACATTGTTGACATTTGCACTTCATTTTACTTTCATTTATGTGACTTTTCTGAGTGTAAAGCAACATAAAAATGTCGCAGAGAGATTAGATCGAAAACAGTGGGTGTTTCATACGAGCGTGTGCAGTTGATTATGGAGGACTACACCCTTCCTGAAACACCACTAGCACCCCATAGTTGAAACTGAACCAGCTTTGGTGGCATTAACCGAAACATTCAACAGTCATTTTTACTTTTGCTACAATATTACAAAGACATTTTTAGGTTTGTTCAGTAATGTGCACTGATGAATCATTCACAAATAGACCAAGAACATGTATTGGGAAAGTTACTTTGTACATTAGTTTGTAATACGTAGTATAGTCAAATTACTGTACCGAAACCTCGAACGTCAGTTCTACTTTAGTTGTCAGCCTTTCTTTATGTGTTCTGTATTGTGTAATCCATAAGGTTAAACAAAAAATGTTGAATTTTTGAACATCTATGAGTTAACCAAGATAAATTGGTGATACAATTTTTAGTATGGAAACTTGCAAAAAAAAAAAAAAAAAGAGAGATGTTTATGCCATTTCTAACACATTTCTTTGATATGTAGTCCTGTCTATCCAATGGTACGATCATTAAGTGTTGTTTTATTTCATAATTGCATTGGTAGTAAAATTGAAAACCTATGAATTGATCAGTTTCTAAATAACTATTTGTCTTTTTTCTATCAGCAATAAAGCTCCTATTTTGTTCTACAATGAAAAGGCTTTTTATTTATAGTGTAAACAGATGGGATCTCATCCGTTTCAGCAAAGTCTTCTTTCCACATTTTTATGTTCTCTGTGTTAGTGTGATAGTTCACTCAAAACTTAAAGAATTAGTTCACTTCCACGTCCCCCATGTCATCCAAGATGTTCATGTCTTTCTTTATTCAGTCAAAAAGAAATTACGGTTTTTGAGGGAAAACATTCCAGGATTTTTCTCCATATAGTGGACTTTAATGGGGATCAGCGGGTAGAAAGTCAAAGCTACTGTTTTAGTGCAGCTTCAAAGGGCTCTACACAAGTTGTTCTCAACTCCAGTCCTCGAGACCCACTGCTCTGCACATTTTGTATGTTTCTGAATCTGGCACACTCAGTTCAGCTCATGGATCTTTCTCACTAACGAGCTGATGATCTGAATCAGGTGCGTTACATGAGGGAGACACACAAAATGTGCAGAGCGGTAGGAGTTGAGAACCACTGCTCTACACAATCCCAGCCAAGGAATAAGAGTCCTATTTAGTAAAATGATCAACCATTTTCTAAAAAAAATAAATCTTATTTATATACTTTTTAACCACAAACGCTCATCTTGCACTAGCCCGACCTCACGCATTATGTAATCATGCACGTGACATGGACTGCAGTGTTTACAAAGCAAACGTGCAAAGAAAGTCAAAAGCCCTTTATAAAAAAAAAGGTAAAACAACGACGTTGGCCGATTTTGAAGTTGGAGGAGAAAATGAGATGGAGTGTATTACCCTGCCCTACCTTTTTGAACCAAAATACACAGACAAAGAACTAACTGCGTGTGACTTTTCCAACACGATTACGTTATGCGTGAAGACACACATGCGCATAGCAGAACTAGTGCAAGATGAGCATTTGTGGTTAAAAAATATATAAATTATATTTTTTCAGAAAAGGACAGATCGTTTCACTAGATAAGACCCTTATTCCTCGGCTGGGATTGTGAAGAGCTCTTTGAAGCTACATTGAAACTGCAATTTGGACCTTCAACCCCGTTGATGCCCACTGAAGTCCCCTATATGGAGAAAAATCTTTAAACGTTTCCCTCAAAAACCTTAATTTCTTTGCAACTGAAGAAAGAAAGACGTGAACATCTTGGATGACATAGAGGTGGGTAAAATAGGACATTTTTATTCTGGAAGTGAACTAATCCTTTAATGACTGACTTTCTGTTTTTTGCGTAGCCTAGTTTCAGAGAATGAAGAAAATATTTAAACTGTGTTTTCTGCACCAACATGAACAAAAACAATTATGGGGCATTTGCAGATACTTCAGCACCTAAGAAGGTACTTCAAACTCCTAGTAGCTTCTAGTAACTCATATATAATTAGGAAAAACATGGAGAAGCGTGAAAAAGATTGAGTTTGGACAGTGTACAAATTGTAAAAAATACTTCTTAAAACCTAAAATGAAGAACTAAAGAGTTAAAAAGTGCAATGAAATTAAGTTTTTAATGTTTGTTTTAAGAGGATCTTATATAAAATCAATTTAAAACAAATCAGATCATATATTCATATAATATTTAGTTTGATGTCCTGAGCTTGACAGCATTTTCTAAAATATTACAAATATGCAAACTTAAAACATTTGTATTTTTTTTACTATGCTATATTAATGCTGCAAGTATGGTTGACTATCTGTATTTAGACATAAGAAGTTTACGTTTCTTTGTCAACATCACAAGTGAACATTAACGTTCCTAACAATCAAGCATGGCTTGTCGAACTATGAAACAATAACAGGTTGTATTGCAAATTGAACATTTATTAGCTATCTCCACATCTCTCATTTTCCTGTTTAACACCTTTGTCCGGCTGGTCCAGAATGTGGCGTTCTCCGTCGATGACTGGACTGAACTCCAGAACACCTCCTGCCTGCAGCAGCATGTGCCACTGCTGCACCCGTGAAGGACACAATGTTGACAGATACACCTGCCACTCGTTCTGCCCCGCCTCCCCGTCACCCTTCACTTCCTCTAACGTGCACCTCACCTGCAGGTAGCGGTCCAGCACAGAAAGGAGCAGCTCAGGTGCCATCGCTTCACTGTCACGAGTGCCTTCACATTCAGACTCAAAGGAGACCATAACTCTGCACAGGCCCTGACCGTCTGCTCTGTTCTGCAAAATCTGGGTGAGAAAAGTAGCAGTGTCGTGCAGGAGGGCTGCCACGTGGGCTACGGGGCTCAGGTCATCCTGTAGCGGTCCAACTCGTGACCCGTGCAAATAATGATCCAGACTGTCCACGATAATCAGAGATGGGGGAGAAGCAGCATGAGACACCAGCTCGTGAAGGGACGCGACATCCTCGACCAGTTCCTTCAAAGTCTTCACATACACAAACTTGACATTCTGTGAATGAACATAAATGAAAACAAGAATTAGGTGACTTTTTTTCAGAATATTTTATATATGACCCTGGACCACAAGACCAGTCATTAGTTGCACAGGTATATTTGTAGCAATAGCCAACAATACAATTGTATGGGTCAAAATAATCAAAATAATTTTTCTTTTATGCCAAAAATCATTAGGATATTAAGTGAAGATCAAGTTCCATTAAGATATTTTGTAAATTTCCTACCATAAATATATCAAAACTTAATTTTGGATTAGTAATATGCATTGCTAAGAACTTTATTTAGACAACTTTATAGGCAATTTTCTCAATATTTTGATTTTTTTTGCACCCAGATTCCAGATTTTCAAATAGTTGTATCTTTGCCAAATATGTCTATGTAAAGCTTATTTATTCAGCTTTCAGGTGATGTTTACATCTCAATTTGTGGTCCAGGGTCACGTATTTGGCATGCTCTCTATATGATTTTAAAGTCAACATTAACCCTGCATCAGAACTGTAACATCAACATTGTCTAACCTGGGAAATAATAATCAGACAAATATATATATATATATATATATATATATATATATATATATATATGCAGGATAAAAAAGTGACAGATAATAAACATAAATGTACCAAAAAGGCACCTGACTGGTTGAAATTTTGTGCAATTTGGAAAATAATTTTGGCGCTATAATTTCAACGTGTGGACATTATTTTTTTTCTTGTTTATCATATAGTATGATATAATGAGAATATGGAGTGCATTCTTGACCAAAAATACGCAATTTGGTAATGCTGATATTGATATCTTAGGATAGAACAATACATGATCGAGATACAATTATTTGAATTATTTATCTGGGTGCACAAAAATCTAAATACTGAGAAAATTGTCCAAATGAAGTTCTAAGCAATGTGTATTGCTAGTCAAAAATTAAGTTTTAATATATTTATGGCAGGAAATTTACAAAATATCTTAATGGAACATGATCTTTACTTAATACCATAATGATTTTTGGCATAAAAGAAAAATAATTTTAACAAATACAATGTAATTTTTGCTATTGCTATATAACCTTTAATCAGAAGACAAGAAGTACGTTGCGTACATCATTTCTTAGCAAGGTTTCAATATGTTGATCATTTTGAGGCCTTAGAAATGAATGTATCAAATACAATATACAATACCTTGTATTACATATATTCTTTATCAGTTATCCTGACGTTCATTAAACAAAGCATTATTATTACCTTCAGACTCTCTAGTTTTAATCCAGGTATTGAAGCTCTCAAAGACACCGGTAGAGACTGAAAAGGGGTCTGTGTGAAAAACAGCACTTTAAGCCCCAGATCTGTGGCAGCTGTTACAGCTGCTAGAAATAACACAGATCTACTGATATTTACATCCCCAAGCACCAGTGTGTTTCCTTCTACGTGAGAGGGAAATGTCACATCACTAGTTACAGTTCCTGATGCGAACCGTCTGAAAACGACTCCTAAAATATCAGCCATAACAATCTGCGTTTAAATTACAGCATTTTTAACGCAATTTTAATGTAAGTATGACTTGTCTACAGCTACTGTACAACCCAAAGGCAACATGCTTCTTCTCCCGCGAACGTCTTGTCTCACTACCTACTGTTGGAACGACGCATCTGATTGGCTAGCGCAAAGAGTGCTCGCTGTTGATTGGTCAAATCAAAGTGTCGGTTCAAATACATATAAAATTATCATCGTTTTAATTTGCTAAAAATAATTTTAGCATACATTTTACGCATTAAACAATGTATCTGAACTTTAAAAAAAAAGCTAAAATATAACACAGAATAAAATAAATTGATAAAAAATCCACTTCCTTTAAGGCTACACACGGCACTTCCCTTTAAGACAAAACATAACAACTCAACAGCTGATACGAAACATGGCGGCGGTAAACACAGACTCCAAAGCCACCGGAGAGCAAATCAAAGCCATTTTACGCCGCTGCAGGGGTCGACCGAGACTGACAGACGCGGACCGGGCTCAGCGGCGGCTCGAGTCGCGGAAGAAGTACGACGTGCGGCGGGTTTATCTGGGAGAAGCACATCAGGTCTGGAGCGAGCTGCGCCGGCGGACTAGCCTGAGCGACGCGGGGCTCGCCGAGTATTTAATCCTGCTCAATTCTGCGTATGGAGAAAAATACCAGCAGAAATACGGCAAGTATGTATTCGGATATGATGAACGCCATATTTGATCATGCATTACTCCAAATGTGTGCAGTATGTTGCATAATTGCAGTGCCTGCGTGCTTGCATACATACGTGGACTGTTGTGTGCACAAAATATCCCTGTCTGATAAAACCAAATTCGTTTTCCTTTTGTATTTTGTGTTCTTTGGTAACCTGATGCTGTTATTGATTAGGCTCTACCTTATTGGTTTATTGCTGCATTTCTCTTTGTTTACATATAGAAAGTATCAAGCATTATCATGTCGTTGTCGTTTGTGTGTGTTTTTATTTATTTTTTGAAAGGTACTGTACTATAATAGCACCATTATGTTTGCTGAAGCATCTTCAAGTATCATGCAAACGCCATGGTTCATGTGTTCATTCAGTACCGTGATGTATACACTACCAGTCAAAAGTTTTGAACAGTAAGATTTACAGTAAGAAGTCTCTTCTGCTCACCAAACCTGAATTTATTTGATCCAAAATGCAGCAAAAGCAGTAATATTGTGATAATTTTTACTATTTAAAATAACTGCTTTATATTTGAACATATTTTAAAATATAATTTATTCCTGTGATGCAAAGCTGAATTTTTAGCATCATTACTCCAGTCTTCAGTGTCACACGATCCTTCAGAAATCATTCTAATATGCTGGTTTACTGCTCAAGAAACATTTTTATTATTATTATTATCAAAATATTTCTATTTCAGATAAATAGTGTTCTTATGAGCTTTTTATTCATTAAAAAACTGAAAATTATTATTTCAACATAATACAAATAATAAATGGTGACTGGAGTAATGATGCTAATTCAGCTTTAAAATTACAGGAATAAATTACATTTTAAAATATATTTAAAATGGAAACCATTATTTTAAATAGTAAAAATATTTTGAAATTGTACTGTTTTTGTTGTACTTTGGATCAAATAAATGCAGGATTGGTGAGCAAGAAACATTAAAAATCTTACTGTTCAAAAACTTTTGACTGGTAGTGTGTATATGTATAGTGATCAAATAATGCATCCCAAAATGTAATGTGCTTGATTTGACTTAATTTCCACTGTGATGAATAAATTCAGTTTAGGCTAAATAATTAATGTTTTCCCAAACCCATCTGACTTCTTGTGTAGAATGCAAAAAAATACATTTAGCAGAGAGCACAAGCTATTTTCAGTACAATGACAGTGGAAGGAAACTAGAGTCGGCTGTGGTCTTTAGTCAGGTTTATGTAGCTTTTCTTTTTAAAACAAAAGGTATAACATGTCACTTGTGTTGCGACGTACAGGAGGAAAACCCTTCCTGAACAATGCAGCAGTCACAGGAAAGGTGAGTAATATTTATATTTGCATAACCTAACCGAATTATTTTCTTAAAAATAGTGCTTCCTAAGCCTCTCTCTGAATATACATTAGTAAGACTGCATTTATTTGATCAAAAATGCAGTAATAAATTGTGAGATATTATTAAAATTTTGCAAAAAAAAAACTTCCTTCTATTTAAATATATTTTAAAATGCAGTTTATTCCTGTGATGCAAAGCTGAATTTTCAGCATCATTGCTCCAGTTCTCAGTGTCACAGATCTGTTCTAATATGCTGATTTGCTGCTCTTATTATTATCAAATTTAAAAACAATTGTTAACTACAATCTTTTTGCAGGGAAGAAGGTGTCTGCCACCAGCTTGCAGACTGTGGTGAGCTGGTATCAAGGTCACTGTCAGTCATGCCAGCATGAGCCTGAGCTGCGGGCGGTCGAGCCCACTGTGGGTTTGTCAACATCTGCACTGTGGCAATGTGTGGCAGGTCATTCGTTTGTGCAGAACCTACCCTGGCCTGCAGGAGGCGAGTCCGAGTCAGACATGGAGGACAGTGTTATGGACAAAGATGAGGAGAGGCCTCCAGAGACGAAAGCTACTGTCAATGAGAGTACCAACACCAAAAAGGGGAGACTACAAAACCACGGGCAGCTGCAGGGTATGAAAATTTTACGCTGTGTTCACGTTGTATTGTAGGGCTTCCCAAACTTAATTTTTTTTGTTAGCCAAAACCCTTAGATGTAAATTATTTTCTTCAATAAATTAATGGCACATTTGCATATTTACATATCTCTGATGATGGTTAATGGATGCTTGACATGCACACAGAGTTGTTATCCTTAACTAAAACTGAAATCATTAAATAAATAAATAAATAAATACTTGAAATGAAACATATGTTCACTAAAATAAAAAAAAAAAAAAAACTTTTAAAGCTAGTTTGCAGGTGCAATATTTCTCATTTTTGTTTAGTTTAAGTTGAAGTGCTAAAATATGTGAAAATAAATAAACTAATAAACAAAAAGTAATAATAAATACTATATACTCTAGATACTGTATGTTTTATACATACCATTTAAAAAACTATTAAAAATAACACAAAAAAGAAAACAAAAATAAAAACAAAAACTTCAACTAAAATAAAATGTGAAATTAGAAAATATAAAAGTAAAAATAAAGTAATAAAAAGTAATAAATACTATTTACTCTAGATACTGTACATTTTATACATACTATTTATATATTAAAAAACTATAATTATAACCATTATAACCATATAATATAACCATTTAAAAAACTAATAAAAATTACACAAAAAAACAAAAATGAAAACAAAACCTTTAACTAAAATAAAATGTGAAATTACAAAATATAAAAGTAAAAAAGTAAAAATAAACAAAATATAAAGGCAAAAAAAGTAAAAAAAAATAAAGTAATAAAAAGTAAAAAATACTATATACTCTAGATACTGTAAATTTTATACATACTATTTATATATTATACATTTAAAAAATGAATAAAAATGACAAAAAACAAAAATGAAAACAAAAACTTTGACTAAAATAAAATGTGAAATTAGAAAATATAAAAGTAAATAATAATTCAAAATACTAACAAAAACTATAATAGTATTTCAGTGATACTCAAATAACACTGCATGCAAGTAAACAGATAAAATCTTTTTTCCAATTGTTTTATTGCATTTCCTTAATTGTGGTTGTGGTATTTTTTATTTATTTATTTATTTTTTTTCCTCTATGATTTATATTAACATTTATGTTTTATTGTTGTTGTTATTATTAAATTATATATAAAAATATTTTTTACTCTTAAAAAAAATAAATGAGACCAAAATTACTGTTGTAAATTGATTTAAATTTCTCACTTTTAAAATTTCAAACCCCTAAGCTTTTAACATTTTATTTCCTTTTTTTTTTTTTTTTTTTGTGCAGCTTGATTTACATAATTTCATACATTATTTGTTAGGGATGTGACGAGATCTCATGGCACGAGATCTCGCGAGATCCAGTGTGTCTCGCGAGACTAGTCGGATCTCACGAGATCTCCTGACAATATCCTTGTAAAACATTTTGCAGTGTTTACATTAGAGCTGCACGATTAATCCTTAAAATATCAAGATCTCAACTCAAACACGCACACGATCTTATTCTTGAATGACAACGATTTAGCTCTGTCTATTAGGACTGTTTCACATCACGAGTGTCAGTGGAGCGTGAGAAGCACATTTTGTCGCTGCCCATGTTAATGAATCAGAGGGCCGGGGTAAATGTGAATGCAGAAAGAGCAACACAAACAGTCTTTTCAACCACATTATAATCATTATTTTTGTGTTACAGATATTTAAATAATAGAAGTACTGGGATAAAAGTTTATAGTTTGGGTGTAAACACTTATTGTCTACAGTAGCGATCAAAACGAAAGTATCTTAACGCGTGTATGTATTGTAATGCTTATCCTCTTCCGCCAGGAGGTGGCGACAACTGCCTGTTTTAAAAAAAAAAAGTATGTCATTGAATTATTCATTCAGGAGATTTCAGTAGTCAAACAAGTCTTAATGAAGTGAGACACTGACTCCTTCATTTAATGTTTATTTATTTATTTATTTATTTATTTATTTTTTGTTTAAATGAATGTATGTTTTTAAAAGACTTAAGCAATGAACAGTTTGTCAGAACCACTAGTAAATTACGTTATTTTGTTTAGTTTTCTAATCTTTTTTTTCTCCAGAATCATGGTCTCCAATTTATTAAAAACAACTGGGATTTTCAATTTATCAAGCGACGCTCTTGTTTAAATGTTGTTTTCTTACTGCATAACATTCATTAAAATGGAAGTTTAATTTCATAAAGTTCAAAATGCACCTACATTTTTTTTTTTTTTGCATTTTGTCTTTTTCAGTTGAATAAAAGACAATTTTCCCTATTTATTTCATCATTGAGGATTTCTTAAGAAAAGTCTCGTCTTGCGTCACACCCCTATTATTTGTATGATTTCATTCATTTTTAGCTTTTCGTCAACTTACAAACCCTCATTTTCTTGTCATATTTGATTTAACATGCAACAATGAACCAAATCTCTTCTTAATCTTGCAGACACCATCAATGACTTGGAAGATGAAGATCATCCTTCCCTTGTGGAGCATCAGATGACATGCACCTCCCTCAGTGATCTCCCCGGATCCCCTGCGGCCCACAGCAGTCCTTCCGCTTCAGAGCGCTGTCTGAGCAGCCAAGCCGAGTGGGAAATGGAGGTGCTAATGGACCGTGAAGCCCAGGCCGCCTTGAGCGAGTCTGATGGAAAAGCCTCCAGTCAGGATGCGGCGAGAGAGACCGACCCCGTCAGGGAGCAGACGGACGCTTTGAGAACTTTAGAGAAGGCGGATGGTGGAGGCGGCTTGACTGAGAGTTACGAATGCGTGGTTGTCACAGCGCCCTTGACGGACAGGCAGGAGAGAGAGGATGGAGCCAATTGTTCTAGAGAAGGAAGGGTGGAGGGCGTCCCGTCTTTGGCAGCCGCCCCAGCGCAGGGTCAACTGTTTGAGAGTCAGGACCTGCAGACGGTGATGGGTGGATGTGAGCTGCCGGACCAGCGCTCCACACTGGAAGGATCTCAGGTTGGTCAAGGAGGTCACATGCTGTTTTACCATTTTCTGTTTTTAAAGGGCGTTTGACTTCCTTTGCACATTCACTTTGTAAACACTGGGTCGGTACTTCTGCAGCGATGTAGGACGATTTGGAAGTTGGAGGAGAAAATGAGATGGGAGTTTTTAGACATACCCTAACTGTATTGAACTGGAATACACCAGTTTTTTTTAAAAAAAAAAAAAAAAAAAAAAAAAAAAAAATATATATATATATATATATATATATATATATATATATATATATATATATATATATATATATATATATTATAAACTTGAAATTAAACTTTTTAACATTTTAGCTCAGCTACGTTTCAGCAACATTTGTTATTTTAATGAAGTTTAATATAAAGTAATAAAATAACTAAAACTAATAAATAGAAATGAATAAACTATATATTATAAAAAATAATAACCATATTTCATATCATAATTATATATTTTTTAAAAATAACATGATAACAAAAACACACTAAAACTAAAATTAAAGTAAAATCTAATTCTAAATACTAGCAAAAACTATAATTGTTTATCAGTTGTACTAAAATAACACCAGTGTAAACATGGAACTTTTGGTCTTTTTTTTTTTTTTTTTTTTTTTTTTTTTTAATTCTGGAGTCATTTTTTTCTTTCATTTAATAATTTTTATTCTTATTATAAATATAAGTTTTATAATATTTGTATAAATATTTGAATATTTAATTAAAATAATTTAAATTGCCACTCACAGCTTCTGAGAAATACTGCTGCAAATAGCATACTACTTTTTACTGTTTTTACTGTTTACTATTTACTGTATTCTAAAATTTCACTCTGAAAATCAAAAGAAACTGTAATATTTTAAAGCCTTCATTTACTTATTAAAAATGTAAAAATTATTAATACATTGTTTTAGTATTTGTTGTAGTTGCTTTAATTTATGCTGATTTTTAATTAAAAAAATGTTTTATAATGTTACAAAAATTTACAAAAATAATTATTTTATTATACTTATTTAATTTTATTATATTTTATCACCAAAAAATGAAATGTGCTTAACTTCACCATCTATTTTATGTGGCGAATAAAACAGAACTAATATCAGCAGCAATTTCCTATTTGGATTTTTACATGCATTGGAACTAAAGATGCAAAAAAAATAAAATTAATAGTAATAATAATAATAATAATTTCTGAGTTGGAATTGAGTACTAAAGTTTCAAATGATTGCATAATGTGCTTTTTTTCACATACTAGCAGTCAACAGTATAGGGTGTATGCTGCACAGTATGCGTTAAACAGTATGATAGTGCTCATTTATGAACACAGCACTTGTCACGTAATTGAGTAACCTGTCATTATAAAGCTGTTTTACTGTTAAGGTGCTTCATTGTGAGGCACGCAGGTTCCTTATTGACTTATTTGCTTGACATGCAAATAAGTCCCCTATGGATATACCACAGAATGGGAACGTTCAGGTGACCGTTGTCAGAGCACGTCGACCCCATTTGACCGTCATTGAGTCTATTTGCATGTCTTGTGTATTCACTTTATTTTTCCTGTAAGAGTGGGCACAGCCATCTGTTAATTTTATGGGTTTGGCTTCTGGTCTACCTATTTTTAGCTATACAAAACAGCTGGTTTTGCTGTTTGATATTGCAAATTGGTGTGTCTTACCATGTTATTTTAATGTATTATCTTAATTATGAACGCACTGGTTTGCAGTGCAGTTTTACTGTTTACTGCACGTTGTTATTCTTGTTATTTCCCTACTGATATGATTTACATATGTTTAACAAAATTGCATTTCTCATATTTTCAATTTATTAAGCTTTCATTAAATGTATCAAATGTATATGTTATAAAAAAGGTTATGCGACTTAAAAGAATTGCAATCCAAAATTAATTAAGGGTCATTTTGACTTTATTTTAATAGTTTAGTGGCTAAGGACTTATCAAACCTCAAAAAGCACCATAAAAATACAATCAAAATAATTGTCAAAATTGTATCGGAAGATAAAATGAACGTTGATTTGCGGTTTGTCCTTTCCAGTTTACATGAATGTACATTGAACTTCTTTCTCTTGCAGTTTAAGTTTAGTTTTCCAGCATTTAGCTTTCATTTCAGTTTTAGTGCTTTATGGCTGTCAGTGTTAATGTGTTAAATATGTTTAACAGAATTGCTGTTTTCACAATGGTCTGCTGACATGTAGTTTGCTTTAAATCTAGAAAATGTTCTAAAAACCCGTGTGTAGGTTTTATAGGTGGTCAAACTGCAAAAAGCACCATAAAAAACCCATAAAACGTAAGACTTCATATGACTTGAATAAGCTTAAAAGGGATCAATTTGATCGTTTATCTCACTGCTGTCATATGACTTCGGAAAAGTTTTATGGACTGTTTTTATGATACCTCTGTGGTACTTTTTTCAGGATATTTTAATTTTGTGTTCAATAGAGAAAAAAAAATCATTTTACACAGAATTTTAATTTTTAATTCCAATCTTTGATAAACTCTGAACTCTTTGAATTACCTAATTACTTCTCTGTTTTTTCTCCCCTCCATTCTTCCCGTAGCTGATCATAATTACAGGTCCCAGTTACGAGGCTCTGACGTCGGAAGGGATTCAGCTGAACGTCGGTGGTGGCGATGTTGAGGAGGTCACATGTACGCTGATCGGGGATGTGTCGTATAATCAGATGTGTCAGTCGGGAACGAGCTCGCGTCCCAGCGCCGGTACGAGTTTCCCTGAGATCACACAATGGCCACTGTTGCCCGGTTCTGTGTTTTAGCTCATAAATCAATCATAATCCGTGCTTTGAAACAATTTAACCACTTTTAACTACTTCCTTATGAGATTAGTGTCAGTTTAACCAGTTTCGGTAATATGAGCTATTTTAAGCATGTTGGTCCTGAAGACGCTTTGTTGATGTTTAATCATTCCAGATCTGGCTGAAAAGCGGTTATTGGATCCCAGTGAAGAAACACACTGTTCCAAAGAGCTTCAGCAGTCGCTTAGTAGGTCAGTCAGTGTGGACCTATCGTTTTTCACAGTAGCCACAGCCACACATGAAACCTCTGTTTGTATATATTTTGTATGTATCTTTTTTTTTTTTTTTTCTTCTTCATCTGACACTACAGTAAAATTTATTTTTTAAAGACATGAACATTTTTTTTTATTCAGCAATGATGCTTTAAACTAATCAAAAGTGACAGGAAAGGCATTTATAATGTTGTGAAAGATTTCTATTTCAAATAAATGAATCAAAGAATCCTGAAAAATAAAATGTATCATGATTTCCACAAAAATAATAAGCAGCACAACTGTTTTCAACACAAAAAAAGTTTCTTGAGCAGCAAATCAGCATATTAGAATGATTTCTGAAGGATCATGTGACACTGAAGACTGGAGTAATGATGCTGAAAATTCAGCTTTGTGTCACAGGAATAAATTACATTTCAAAATATATTCAGAAAAGAGATATATTTTGAAATGTTATAATATTTTACAATATTACAGTTTTTACTGAGCAAATAATTAAACAAAAACAAAAACAAAACAAAAAAAAAATATATATATATAATATTTTTTTTATTTTTGTTTTTTTAAATAAAACAAATAAAGCCATTTTTGTGTAAAAAATCTGTAGTTTTTATTAGCTCACATTCTCCAACATCAGACTTTAGATATCTGAGTGTCCTGATTTTGTACACACCTTAACCTTTAACTATTACCTCTTTTCACATGCCTGGTTTTCCAGCAGTTAAACAACTCTTTACAATGGAAAATTGCAGGAAGTGATTTGTCAACATTTTGCTTTTGGGTTGGGTTAGGTTTGGTTCTTATGCAAGCTCTAACCTAAAAAATATGGAAATTGATAGACACTGCTGGTCAAACATTTGAAATAAGGAACGTGTTTTAATGTATTTGAAGTTTAGAGCTAACTTATGTTCACCAAGGCTGTGTTTATTTGATCAAAAATACAGTAAAAGCAGTAAAATTGTGAAAAATGATTTAAATTTTAAAAAAAGCTGTTTTCTATTTGAATATATAAAGATGTGATTTATTCCTTTGATGCAAAGCTGAATTTTCAGCATCATTACTCCAGTCTTCAGTGTCACATGATCCTTCAGAAATCATTCTGATATGCTGATTTGCTGCTCAGGAAACATTTCTTTTTATTATCAATGTAAAAAACAGTTGTGCTGATTCATACTGTTGTGAAAAGCATGATGCATCTTTTTCATTAATTGTTGAGGCTAGTTTTACACAGTCTAACATTTAAAAATCAAATCATCATATTTTGTGTATTATTAGTTTATGACAAACTCAAAGGGATGCTTGGGTATTAAGACTTGTATGGCTTAACATGATGAAATGTATAGTAGAAAACCCTTGACAGATTTTCGTTATTGAAAGGGATTATCGAATGCCCATTTTCCACAAGTTGATATGATTCGTTAGGGTCTTAATGAGAAGTCTATAACATACTTTGGTTAAAATTTCTCAGTGGTAGTGTTAAAAACGCCATTTTTACCATTTCAAAATCAGCCCTGTTCAGGGTAAGCCATTTTGTTGCATTTGCCTTTAAATGCTAATGAGCTCTGCTCACCCCGCCCCCTCTTCTGTGGGGTGACGAGCCGATCTGTTTGCTTTAGCAGCGTTTAGCTGCGAATCTTGCTAACTAGCACATTATTAAAAAAGGTGATTTGCAAAGATGCATAAAAAACCCTTATACTCACTTCTGCTGTAGGTGAAGCTGCATCACAAATGATTTAGCGCAAACATAGGCGCATTTATGTAGATCGCCAAGCGCGTTTCCTTCAAAAACGAAAGTATCGTTAATCCTCTATGTCTTCAATTGCTCAATCAGAGACATTTTTGTCTTCCCCTGCACCAGAGCCAGCTCACTCAGGGAGGGTCTACGGTAAGACGGACGTGTCAATCAACTATCGTGGGAGCAGCCTGGCTTTTTGTGATGTCACAGGCAAGATCCTGAGAATGGCTTAATTTGAAAAAGCGGATATTACTTTATTTATTAGATTTTATTTTTTTTTATTTATTTTATTTAGATTTTAAAAATACCACTGGGTGGATTTTTATCATAATAGGGTGGTTGTGTACACACACTGCCAACACACATTTATGTTCAAACAACATGTAAAAGTGAGTTTTGCATCTGGTGACCCCTTTAAAAAATCCACATTGTTTTATACATATTTTGGACTATGTGGGGCGCCATTATTTCGGTGACGTGAAATGGTTGCACTCTGTGAGCTACTGATGCCAGCTGTTGCTATTTTTACCACAACAACTCAGAAAATAAAATACTAGTATGATGACCACAGCTACTGAAAGAGCTAGATGGCAGTCTTCTTATCTCTGAACTTAAACAGTGACAGGAAATATTAGCATAAAGGCACGCCACTAATGTTATCGTTAATATAGTTCGCTGCTAGTAATGGAGCATGAAAGAATAGTTCCTGTTCCCGCCTCGGTGTACAAAGTTGAAGTGTGACGTCATTTCGGCTTTTGTGGTTATCAGAGTTGTGTTGTGGTAAAAATAGCAACCGTTACTCACAGAGTACAACCATTTCACGTCATCGAAATAATGGCACCCCCCATAGCCCAAAATATGTATAAAACAATGTGCTTTTTTTAAAGGGGTCATCGGATGCAAAACTCACTTTTACATGTTGTTTGAACATAAATGTGTGTTGGCAGTGTGTGTACATAACCACCCTATTATGATTAAAAATCCACCCAGTGGTATTTTTGTAATCTTTATAAGAAATATCCCCTTTTTTTAAATCAAGCCATTCTCATCTTCTTCAAAGGCCACTCCCACAATAGTTGATTGACACAACCATCTTACCTTAGACCCGCCCTGAGCTGTGAACAGTATCACTCTGACCGCCATTTTGTCGGCTCTGGTGCAGAGGAAGGCAAGAATGTCTCTGATTGAGCGATTGAGGTGTGCTGTTGTTGGATGTAATAATGATCAAAGCAGTCATCATTTACTCCCGACGTCTGAATCGCTGAAGACACCGAGAATTAACGCTACTTTCGTTTTTGAAGGGAATGCGCCCCACGATCTACATAAATACATCTATGTTCGCGCAAATCATTCGTGATGCAGCTTTACCTACAGAAGAATTGAGTTTAAGGGTTTTTTACGCATCTTTGCAAACAGATCGGCTCGTCACCCCACGGAAGAGAGGGGCGGGGCGATCAGAGCTCATTAGCATTTAAATGAACATACAACAGAATGGCTCACTCTGAACAGGGCTGATTTTGACAAGGTAAAAAGGGTGTTTTTAACACTACCACTGAGAAATTTTGACCAAAGTATGTTATAGTCCACTTCCAGAACAACAATTTACAGATAATGTACTCACCCCCTTGTCATCCAAGATGTTCATGTCTTCCTTCCTTCAGTTGTAAAGAAATTGTTTTTTGAGGAAAACATTTCAGCATTTTTCTCCCTATAATGGACTGATATGGTGCCCCGAGTTTGAACTTACAAAATGCAGTTTAAGTGCGGCTTCAAACGATCCCAAATGCGGTTGTAAACGATTCCAGCTGAGAAAAGAAGGGTCTTATCTAGCGAAATGATCAGTTATTTTCATCAAAATAATACAATTTAAATACTTTTTAATGTCAAACGCTTGTCTTGTCTTACTCTCCCTGAACTCTGTGTATTCTGACTCAAGACAGTTAGGGTATGTTGAAAAACTCTGACCGTATTTTCTCCCTCAACTTCAAAACCGTCCTATATCGATGTTTTACCTTCTTTTCATGTTCACTTTGCAAAGACTGGGTCGTACTTCTGCAGCGATGTAGGATGATTTTTAAATGATTTTTGAAGTTGAGGGAGAAAAAACAATCAGAGTTTTTCGAAATACCCTAACTTTCTTGAGCCAGAATACACAGAGATAAGACTCTTCTTCCTCAGCTGGGATCATTTACAACTGCATGTGGTATCATTTGAAGCCGCATTTAAACTGCATTTTGGAAGTTCAAACTCAGGGCACCATATCAGTCTATTATATTGAGAAAAATCCTGAAATGTTTTCTCAAAAAGCACAATTTCTTTACAACTGAAGAAAGAGAGACATATTGGATGACAAGGGGGTGAGTACACTATCTGTAAATTGTTGTTTTGGAAGTGGACTTCTCCTTTAAGACCCTAAAGAATCATATCAGCTTGTGGAAAACAGACAAAACTCCTTACAAAGTCAAAAGTGCTATAGCGCCTTGTGTTTCACAATGTCATTCTTTTTAAATTTGGTCTCAGTTGAGTGGTGTGTGTTTGTGTGACAGGTCTAAACGGAGCCGACGGGGTCCAGTCATCGAGGCGGACGGCATGCTGAAGATGTTCCACTGTCCGTACGAAGGCTGCAGTCAGGTGTATGTGGCCATTAGCAGTTTCCAGGTGAGCTCATGTCTAATGAGGCTGCGGCCAGAGAATCCCTGAGAGCACAAACCAATGCCACAACACAAACGGTTAAAAATAGAAGCTGGAAGATTATATACTGCGAAATGCATTGACGTAAACCTGACCGGCCAGGTGCTTTGTCTGTTTTATTGTTCAAGCCAAAGGAAATATTCTAATGCCTCTTAATTGTTTGTTGCACCTTAGTAACAGGAAATAAAATCCCCCCTTATGCAGAGTGGGTTAAATATTGTAAACATTGGAATGGAGCTCTGCTAAAAATTTATAGAGCTGGTTAATTTTTTGCTTATGAGATTAATCGCATTGATAGCGCTGACCTGCATCATGTCGAATGAAACCCAGTGCTTTTTTCTTACTAGTTTTGAGGTGCTGATTGCACATTAAAGTATGCATTTTGTCTTGTACTATGGCTTAATCACCAGAAAACTGCCACAAAGACATGGTTTCTGACTTCTTCAGAGCCAGATTAAAAGTTTTGTTCAATTCTCAGCCGACTTTCACATGTATGAATGATTCAGAAGACATTTAAAACTTATTGTGTTATTTTTGTCCATAACTAATTAAATTAACACATTAAATTGACATCCCTAATAAATAAATAATTAAATACTCATTAAATATTCATTAAATTAGCTAATATCGGTCTATTTTTGCAATCCAGCAGAATTTTTTTTTTTTGTCAAGATGCAGCGCTGATAATAAATGCATAAGTAAATACAAATATGGGTTAGCTATTTTTATGAGAAGTTTTGTAACTTGTATTCAAGAAGTCATGTTGAAGGAATATTCTAATAAAAGATCCCGTGGAGCTCATATTGTGGCGTCAGCAAAAGTAGTAAAGTACAGACACAAATCAGATTGTCTGCTTCTGGTTATGAGTCAAATCATGATTTCCAAAGATTTTTATGATTTACGTTGAACAGAATCACGTGAACCTGGTGCACAGGAAGGGCCGCACTAAAGTCTGTCCTCATCCGGGCTGCGGGAAGAAGTTTTATCTGTCCAACCATCTTCATCGGCACATGATCATACACTCAGGTACTGACATTAGATATTACACATGCTTGTGCCATTGTTATTTTAGTATCAGAGTTGTAATGTTATAGTTTTTAACATTTATTTACTTATTTATTTTTTCAGCTTTTATATTTTCTCTTTTCGCTTTAATTTTATATATATATATAATGTTACACATGTTTATTACTTTTAGTTAGTGTTTTGTTTTGTTTTTTTATTGCTCTAGGTTTAGTTTTGTTGTAGTTTTCAGTGTTGTCTAGTTTTCGTTTTTCAGTATTTAGTTTTTATTTGAGTGTTTTATGGATGTCAAAGTTAATGTTTTAACTGATATCATGTAAATATTTTACAGCTGTTAAATAGTTTCCAGCATTGCTTTACTCACACCCATAGTGGCTTTTACAATTTAATGAAGGCAGGTTACAAAATTTTATACTTTTACAATATACTGTCTTCCTAAAACAAAAATGAATTCATTTATTTTATTTATCATTTGTATTATTTTAGTTTAGCTGTGTTTTTGTTTTTTTGTTTTTTTTATAATCTTATTTGTTCAGTTTTTGGAAATGTGTTTCAAAATGTTTCAAGACCTTTACAAAAATGGTTTTATTGTAGTTTCCATTAATGATAACACTAACTGACACATTAAAATTGACGTGCACACATATTATTAATCAAAGTTATAATATAAAAGGAATTTAAGTGTTACTTAAATTGCTTAATTTTTTTTCTCTACTAGTGATATTTTTTTTTATGTAATTCATTTTCATTTGTTCAGTTTTTATTTTATTTTATTATTTCTTTTTTTTTTTTTTTTTGTTTAAAAATCTTTCAAAGCATTTACAATAGTGTTCATTTTAGTTTATTATTATATAGTTTCTTTAATGATAATAACACTGGATTGCACACATTATTAATCATGAAGTTATAATATACACTACCAGTCAAAAGTTTTTGAACAATAAGATTTTTATTGTTTTTATATACGTCTCTTCTGCTCACCAAGCCTGCATTTATTTGATCCAAAGTACAGCAAAAACAGTAAAAAATTGTAAAAATATTTTTACATTTTACCATTTAAAATAACTGTTTTCTATTTGAAAACATTTTAAAATGTAATTTATTCCTGTGATTTCAAAGTTGAATTTTTAGCATCATTACTCCAGTCACATGATCCTTCAGAAATCATTCTAATATTCTGATTTGCTGCTCAAAAAGCATTTATTATCATTACTATGTTAAAAGAAAATAGAAAGTTCAGAAGAACAGCATTTATCTGTAATAGAAATCTTTTTTTTAACATTAGAAATGTCTTTATCATCACTTTTGATCAATTTAAAGCATCCTTGCTAGATAAAAGTTCATTTATTTCCCCCCAAAAAATTATACTGACTCCAAGCTTTTGAATGGTATAGTGTATAATGTTACAAAAGCATTTTATTTCAGATAAATGCTGATCTTTGGATCTTTCTATTCATCTAAGAATCCTGAACAATGTACTCAACTCTTAAACAGCAAATCAGCATATTAGAGTGATTTCTAAAAGGATCATGTGACACTGAAGACTGGAGTAATGATGCTGAAAATTCAGCTTTGATCACAGGAATAAATTACATTATAAAATATATTCAAATAGAAAGCAGTTATTTTAAATAGTAAAACTATTTCACAATTTTACTGCTTTTGCTGTATTTCGGATCAAATAAATGCAGCCTTGGTGAGCAGAAGAAAATTCTTTAAAAACATTAAAAATCTCACAGTTTAAAATCTTTTGACTGGTAGTGTAAAAAAATAATATAATATAATCTAAAAATAATTTTTTGTTTTTAATCAACTAATTCTAGTTACGGATCAAAACAACTGTTTTTACATTCTTTCACGCAGGTGTGCGAGACTTTATCTGTGAAACATGTGGAAAGTCCTTCAAACGCAAAAATCACTTAGAGGTGCACAGACGAACACACACGGGAGAGACGCCGTTACAGTGAGTTTAATGAAAGGACCACGATTCATATAAGCACATCTGCCATATTTAATAAATGTCACTTCATAAGCGTTTTTCTTGCCCCTATAGATGTGAGATATGTGGGTATCAGTGTCGACAGCGAGCGTCGCTCAACTGGCACATGAGGAAACACACATCTGAAGCGCATTTCAACTACACGTGCGAACACTGCGGCAAACGCTTTGAGAAACTCGACAGCGTCAAGTTCCACAAACTCAAGAGCCATCCGGACAAACAGCCCACCTAAACGACTCTTAAACAAAACAGTCATGAGTATGTGAAAAGATTTATTAAAGGGATCGTTCACCCCAAAATGAAAATTACCCCATGATTTACTCACCCTCAAGCCATTCTAGGTGTATATGAATTTTTCCAGACGAATACAGTTGGAGTTATATTAAAAAATGTCCTGGCTCTTCCAAGCTTTATAATGGCAGTGAATGGCTGTTAAGATTTTGAAGTCCAATAAAGTGCATCTACCCATCATGTAGCTCTGGGGGGTTAATAAAGGCCTTCTGAAGCAAATGAATGCATTTTTGTAAGAAAAATGTCAATATATAAAACTTTATAAACACTAATCTCTAGCTTCCGCTAACTGCCTTATGTGCATTCACAAGAGTGGCGTTCCAGCGGATGACGTAGGGCGTAGACGTAGCATAAGGTCCGGTGCTTAAAGGAACACTCCACTTTTTTTGAAAATAGGTTCATTGTCCAACTCCCCTAGAGTTAAACAGTTGAGTTTTACCCTTTTCGAATCCATTCAGCCGATCGCCGGGTCTGGCGGTAGCACTTTTAGCATAGCTTAGTCATCATTGAATCTGATTAGACCAATAGCATCACACTCAAAAATGACCATATATAATGGACAGTATTTTGCCTATTTAAAACTTGACTCTTCTGTAGTTACATCATGTGCTAAGACTGACTTGAAAATGAAAAGTTGCAATTTTCTAGGCTGATATGGCTAGGAACTATAATCTCATTCCGGTGTAATAATCAAGGAACTTTGCTGCCGTTCCGAAATGAGAGTATAGTTCCGAGTCATATCGACCTAAAAAATCGCAACTTTTAATTTTTTTCATTGTGGCTACAGAAGAGTCAAGTTTTAAATAGGAAAAATTTCAAAACTCGATGGTCAATTTTGAGCGAGATGCTAACGGTCTAATCGGATTCAATGATCTATGCTAAGCTATGCTAAAAGTGCTACCGCCAGACCCGGAGATCGGCTGAATGGATTCAAAAACGGTAAAACTCAACTTTTTAACTCTAGGCGGGTTGGAAAATGAGCCTATTTCCAAAAAAAAAAGTGGAGTGTTCCTTTAACGTACGACAGTTATTATATTTTTTGGGTTTCTTTTTTATTAGATGGGACAGTAGAGAGCAGACAGGAAAGTATCGGGTGGGGAGAGTGGGGTGGGATTGGCAAAGGACCTTGAGATGGGAATTGAACTCGGGTCGCTGTGAGCACAGGTGTGCTACCTGCTGGCGCACTAACTACAAGGCTATCGGCGCCGACCACTTTATTGGACCTCTATTGGACTACTGAATATCAACAGCCATTCACTGCCATTGTAAAGCTTGGAGCATTTTTTAATATAACTCCAGTTGTA
This sequence comes from Cirrhinus mrigala, assembly GCA_036247105.1. Classification (NCBI taxonomy): domain Eukaryota; kingdom Metazoa; phylum Chordata; class Actinopteri; order Cypriniformes; family Cyprinidae; genus Cirrhinus; species Cirrhinus mrigala. The sequence continues at coordinate 2,628,473 of CM070009.1, read as the reverse complement.
TTTGTCTGGAAGAAGAAAGTCATAAATACTTAGGATTGCTTTAACGTGAGTAAATCATGGGGTAATTTAAATTTTTGGGTGGACTATCCCTTTAAGACTGTGGAACAGAGCGTTTCTTTAGCAGTTATTGCATTTTGTGCACTTTTAGGTGTATTTTTGTGAAGAAAAAAATCTTTTTGTATGAGTGACGACCTGGTCTTGACCTAAAATATGCTTGATAGATCCTCAAATAGAGGAGAAAAGGACATGCAAAAACACAGAGACATCAAGCGAATCAAAACGGTTTATTTTGTTGTTTGTCTATAGTGTTTTTAGTTCATTCCTGTGCTGGACACAGAAAAACAAAACTGTACTTCTGCTGACACTGTATGAACAAACATTAATGTTTACACCAGATTTTTCTTAATCCAAGCTCTTGATCTTATGATCCGAATCAGGGTGATATAATTAACATGTCTCTGCCGTACCTTTCAGAAACCCATACTGCTTTATTAAAACTTCAATTTATTTACATTGCCTTGTCCAATCCACGTTTTTAAAAACTTCTGTTTCTTGTGTGTAGCCTGAAATATTTGTAGCCCACTTATTGTATTTATTATTCATAACTTGCGCTACAGTGCAGCTGTGCACTTACCCCATACTTAAATTGTAAGTACGCAACTATCAACACATTGCTGCAAAATGTATCCATTTATATCAGTCCTTCATTATCCAAGATACAAATGAGTTTGTTTCTTCATCAGAACAGATTTGGAGAAATTCAGCATTACATCACTTGCCCACACAATGGATCCTCTGAAGTGAATGGGTGCCGTCAGAATGAGTCCAAACAGCTGATAAAAACATCACAAGTCCATCTCCTGTTGTCCTCTCACATCAACATACACCAACATACTTGTTTAGGACTGTTTTTGCTTGTAAATGGGTGTACATTTCTCTCCTAATTTAGATGTGACGACCTTTTTGATTTGAGGAAGCAGTATTATGCATTTTGGACTTTATATATATATTAGCCTGAAGCAATGGTTTGAAGTTAAAAGTGTCTTAATGTAATAAACATCCATCAAACATTCAGCTTTCAGCTTCACAAGATGTTAACTGATGGACTTGAGTGGTTTTGATTACTTTTGGATTATTGTGGTGTTTTTATCAGCTGTTTAAACACTCATTCTGACGGTACCCATTCACTGCAGGTGATCCATTCATGAGTAGTCAAGATGATCTAGTCAAGAAACAAACTCATCTACATCTTGGACTGCACTGTAAAAAATAATTTGTTACCTGGCTGCCTTAAAATTTTTAGTTCAGTCAACTTGAAATGTTAGGTTGTACTAAGTGACAACTTAGATATTTGAGTTGATTCAACTTAAAATTTTAAGGCAGCTGGGTAACAAACCCAGCTTTTGAGGTTAGCAAACTTTTTTGTTTAGTCAGCTTAAATATCCAAGTTGTCACTTAGTACAACTTAACATTTCAAGTTGACTAAAGTTATTTGAGTTGACTGAACTTAAAATTTTAAGGCAGCAGGATAACAAATTTTTAAGTTGACTCAACAAATTGTTTTTTTTTTTTTTTTTTTTTTTTTTTTTTTTTTTTTTTTTTTTTACAGTGTAAGGGTAATTTTCAGCCAATTAAATATTTTGGCTCAACTGTTCCTTTAAATGGATAGTCCACTTAAAAATACAATTTTTGTCATTGTATACTCACCCTGAAGTTGTTCCAAACCAGTATGAGTTTCTGTCTTTTGAGCACAAAAGGAGATACTTTAAAGAATGTTGGTAAGTAAAACGTTGACGGTAGCCATTGACTTCCGTGGTATGGAAGTCAATGGCTACTGTCAACTGTTTGGCTACCAACAATGTTCACATTATCTTCTTTTTTTGTTCAACAGCTGGAAAAAAAAAAAATCATACAGGTTTGTAACAACTTCAGGGTGAGTAAATGATTCCAGAATATTCCTTTTTGGGTAAACTGTCCCTTTAAGTGTTACCAATTTATTTTCTTCTGGAATTTTTCAAACTTTTAGAATATTGGTAAGCTGGAATTTTAACCAAAGGAACATTATTTTCTTCAAAGTTCAATATGATTCAGCATATACTGTAATTGTTTTCATATACATCTTTACATTTAGATTCTTAGTTGATGGTGTTGATAATATCAACCTTTCCTCCTGCTTTTTTCTCTTCTGGTTCATTAGTAAGTCAACGGTCATATTTCACCTACGTGATGCTATTTTAATTCGAATGTCTACATGTAAACATTCCAAAAATACAACATAAACACAACCATTTAGAATATGTGCACTAAAACTAGTAAATTGTGTCTATGAAAGTAGCGTATAAGACTAATGCATTTATCCAGTTATGATAAATGCATTAGTCCTATACAATTTACTTGTTTATGCTTCTTCGTCCATGAGAGTTGGTGAGCCTCTAATGCTGAATTTGTGAGAATGGCTCTGAATCTAAACTGCACAGGGAAGTGTTATTGAATACTTCAACTCTCAGGTGAAAAAAAAAAAAAGTTCCTCTTATGACGTGTGCATTTGAATGTCTTTGTTTTGTGGTTGTTTTTTATGTAAATGTCCTGTTTTTATCATTTGTACATTATGCTGTTTCTACATTTTTCAAAGTTCCTGGAAAATGTTTAAGAGAGAAGGATTCTGTGCGGTGTTTCTGGATGGACGCATTAAAACGGTGACTGAAAGCACAATGACCTTGTTTGAAGTGTTATGTGAGGGGGTTGAGTCATAACTAAACACGAGGCCTTGAGCTTTGTCTAAGACTGTCAGGAACAGTGACGGCTACCTGTTTAATTGGCTGGTTGAGGTTGGGAAAATGCCGGTTTGTCTACAGGTGGAACATTGACGTCATTGTTTCAACGTTTCAACGTTTTATACTTGCATTGACTGTCTACACTCTTAAAAATAAAGGTTCCAGAAAGGGGGTTTTCACAGCGATTGAAGAACCATATGAACATTTCAGTGAACAGTTCTTAAAGTTAACAGTTTTCTTAGTGTGAAGAAGTTTTTCATAGTCTAAAAAACCTTTTGAATGAAAATGTGCCATGGATGTTAAAGGTTCTTTATAGAATAATAAGAAACTGTTTTTTGTTTTAAAGTGCAATGTCTTTTTTTTTTTTTTTTGTTTCATTTTTTATTTTTAAAACTCTTTTAACTTGTATTGAACCTATATTTTTTCCTTATTCTTTAGTAACAAGCTTTTTATGTTATCTCTTTCCTTCCTTAATGTTTTCACCTTGAAAATTTTTTAAGCTTTTGTATGTTGAATTATTTAACTAACTGTTTAATCTGAAGTCTACTTAACTTATATAATTTACTTATCTGTATATATATATATATATATATATATATATTATATATATATATATTATATATATTATTAACCTGCATTTAAATCAGTTAAATTAATGGTGATACATTTTTATCTCAAAAGAAGAGAGTTTATTTAAAACAGAAATGTTTTGAAACTATAAATGTCTTTACTCTATTGCCACTTTTGATCAATTGAATGCATCCTTTCTGAATAAAAGTATTCATTTCTTAAATACATAAATAAATAAATAAATGTATTTATATAGTCCAGCGATTCCTTAAAATAAGGTAGAGGCTTAAGCTGTTTTTGTAATTATATTTAATGAACTGTTTAAACTAATATATAGATTTAGAAACTTTCTTTTAAAATTTTAATTCAATTTAATTTTTACATTTTTTTTAAATTAACGGTAATACATTTTAATGTCAACAGAACAGCGTTTATTTAAAACAAATGTTTTGAAACTTTATAAATGTCTTTATTTTTACTTTAGATCAATTTAATGCATCCTTGCTGAATAAAAGTATTTCTTTCAAAAAAAAAAAAAAAAATCTAAATATATTTATATAGTCCAGAGATTCCTTAAATAAGGACGAGGTTTAAGCCGATTTTATAATTACATTTAATGAACTGTTTAATCTTATTTTTATATAAATAAATCTTTTTTCAGTCTTTCTTTGTAATTCTGAATTTTGATCAATTTTATGAACTTTTTTTTCAATTTTAATTCCATTTTATTTAATTTTTAAAAATTGTATAGTTTTTTCAAATAAATTTGTACTTTTTTTAAGGCCCCATAAGCACAGCAATTGTCCCAAAACTACCACAAACTATATTTCAAATCCATTTTGTCAAACATCACACTCTTACTTTTTCGTTTCTTTTTCGTTTCTTTTGCTCCATTCATTTTCTTGATTTTCTTGTCTTGGGATCCGCCAGGATTATGACATCTGACATAAATTTTATTGTTTGCCTGACCCTTTTCTTCCTTTCATGTGATGTCATAATCTCCTCCTAGATCTTTTTCTTAATCCATAATTAGCCTAAATATGCATTGCATGTACACATATACGCATATCCCCCCATAATATTTTGCTTTGCAGCTACCAACACACATTTTCCAGTTGACACAAAATAAGTTGCGTTGACCAGGTGCCTCAGAGGACCCAATCCGGGTGATTTAATGAGCCTCCGTGACTACAGATGCATTACACCCACTCTCTCCTTCTCTAGAGAGAGAAGAGAGAAGGAGGAGTCGTGTGTCACTCCCACCTGTTCACTCCATCCCTCCTCCCTCTAAAAACCATCTTCACATGAGCGACAGAAGAGAGAAAGCAGGAGGCGCGAATAACCGCTCTTCACCTAATTGACAGTCAGTCACTCACTCAGGGATTTATTTGCAAACCTCAAACATTTAACTAAAGGTAAGAGATTCTCCTTCGTGAAGCTACTCTAGGCTATATATCGTGAAAATACCGTTAAACCTACCTTGAAGTAAAGGTACCGTTAAAATACCTTGAAGTAAAGAACTTAAACCTGACGCCCTCTTCAAATATCAGTGTAACGTTATATAATTGTGTGCTTGTTCATCCAGGCTGGTGTTAAGTAAGTGTTTTGAACAGCTCGTAAGGTGTCGTGTCGTTAGTGAGGTGTGCTCGTGTGATGTTCACAGGTTCAGGACCGTGTCACGTCTATCCGGAATGAGATCTCATGAGAGATCCGTGCTGTTTTGATGGTTTTTCCTCGCTTGTCCTGAGTCATTGTTTTGCGAAGCGCGAGCGTGACTTTAATTAACGCTGCATCAGTTCACTGATCAAGCTTTGGTTGTCGCCCACATTTACTAACAAACGATGTCAACCGTCACTTGACTTCCCTTCTGAAACGCTTCTGTCGAAAATACCATGGTAGAAGTTTGGCGTCGGTACGGCATTTAAATGTTTTTGAAAGCAGTCTCCTATGCTCACCAAGGCTGCAGCCTATTTATTTGTTCAAAATATAGTAAAATTGTGAAATATTATTACAATTCAAAATAACCGTTTTCTATTTGAATGCATTTAAAAATGTAATTTATTCCTGTGATCAAAGCTGAATTTTTAGCATCGTCAGTGTCACATGATCCTTCAGAAATCATTCTAATATGCTAATTTACTGTTAAAAAACAACATTTATTTATTCTGTGGTAATAACTGTTTTTCAGGGTTCTTTGATGAAAATAAAGTTCGCGAAAGAACAGCATTTGTTTGAAATAGAAATCTTTTGTGACATAATGTCTTTACTGTCACTTTTGATCAATTTAATGCAAAAAAAAAAAGATACTAACATCAAATCAAATCATATATATATATTTGTATATATATATAATAGGCAATTTGGCAATAGCCAAATATACATTGTATGGGTCAAAATTATTGATTTTTTTATGCCTAAAATCATTAGGATATTAAGTAAAGATCATGTTCCATGAAGATATTTTGTAATTAATTATTCCTAGCGTAAATATATCAAAACCTAATTTTTGATTAGTAATATGCATTGCTAAGAACTTCATTTAACAAATTTAAAGGTGATCTCCTCAATATTTTGATTTATTTGCACCCTCAGATTCCAGATTTTCAAATAGTTCTATCTCAGCCAAATATTGTCCTTTTCTAACAAAGCATACACCAAAAGAAAGCTTATTTATCTCAATTAAAAAAAAAAAAAAATCCCTTATGACTGGTTTTGTGGTCCAGGGTCACAAATTTACATTATACTCCATGGTATTTAAAGTGATGGTATTTCAAACGATACCTGATACGTCTCACCACTTCTAAAAAAATGTTAATACCATAGCAATTTGACACTTACAAAAAAGTAAAATGCTACTACCATGGTATTTTAAATATGACCTATGGTAGTAATAACCAAATTTTGACAATGTTCTGACCAACATAAAGCCTGCTTTATTTTCATTGCATTTGCTTTTGTAATGCGCTGTTGCCTTTGATTTATCTCTGAAACAATACCAAAATGAGGAAACCTGATATGCTAGTTGAGCGTCGACTTTCAGGGGTTCCAAAACTGGATTAATGATGCAGAACACAGAGAGTAAACATTAACACACCCCTATGAATGATTTTCATGTAGGAAAAACAAGTATAGCTGTGTATGCTGCAGGCTACACAAACTGCACACGTCTGTAGAAAGCATTTTCATTTCAAAGACTCACGGCTATAAAAGACCAACACGCTGTTTTTAACGTGTTTGGTTATTCCTCATACTCTTAAGTATTCATGGGTGACCAGGTTAATAATAGTTTAGAGACCAAACTCTCTCTAATATGGAAGCAAACAGCTGATTTTGGAAGACTATAAGACAAAAAGCTTTTGGTTTCATTTTCTAAGAATTTCATAATGAGGACTTCAATTCACATTAGGAATCATCAGATAAACATTGACCTGACTTTTGATCTTTTGATGTTAAAATCATTATGATATCTTAATATTATGTCAACTTAAGTTTGTTTAGGCAGCTTTCACTATGATATTTCTAAAAGAAGTTTCTTATGCTCACCAAGACTGCATTTATTTGATCAAAAATACAGTAATATTGTGAAACATTATTACTTTTTAAAATAGCTATTTTCTACTGTAATATATTTTAAAATGTAAATTATTCCTGTGATGCAAAGCTGAATTTTCAGCATCATTAATTTAGTCTTAAGTGTCACATGATCCTTCAGAAATCATATTTTTTGCGGAAACCATGATACATTTTCATTTTAAAAGAACAACATTTATTTGAAATCTTTTGAAACTTTATAAATGTCTTTACTGCTGAAGAAAATTATCCATTTCTTTAAAAAAAAAAAATAAAAAATCTAAATATATTTATATAGTCCAGTGATTCCTCAAAAAAAGAAGAGGCTTAAGCTGACTTTATAATAAAATGATACATAAATTATATTTTACAACCTGTCATAACATTTGAAGTCTAGTCATGGCACATTTGACAGTAACGGTCAGTCTGTAATTGCGAAACACGTCGCATCAATAGTACTTTATTGATGGTTTTTAAATGTTTATCTCATCTGTCTTGGACAATGACCCGATCAGAATCATCTGTTCATCTTAAACCTAAATGAACTCTGACCTCACATCAAAAACGTGAGTAGTGCACGGTTGTTTTATGGAGCGGTGCTTCACTTAGGGTTAAATGCAGCATTTTCATGCTTCCAGTATTATATCAGGGCGTAACCTCAGGAAACAAGTGGCCTTATGGGTTTATGGATGGTGCGATCAAACCTATTTAAAGTCCTATAAAGGCATAATAAGTGACCTGAACTTATAGCAGGAAGGGATGCGTCACCTGACAGCACCTTAGAGATTGTCATGTTAGTGGACAATAAGCAGAAGTATAGCTTGTTTAATGACGTTATATGTGTTCAGAGGTGATCAGGTTACAGTAAAGCCTCTCTGAAAGGTGCAGAGTGTACTCTTCTCTCAGACTTTATATTGTGTTTTAAAGGAAATGCTCTTGTAAAATCTCCTGAACTTGTTTCCATAGTCACTGGCAGTAATTGTTTTCACAACGTAGTCAAGCGTTAATTATCAAACGAACGCAAGACGACATTCAAATGACATGTGGCATATATTTAAAAATTATATCATTTTTGCAATTACAAGCATATATATATCACTAACTATTATTTTGGTAATCAATTAATTTGTCGATTATATTAACGATCAGTGAGATTGTGTGTGTAATATGTGTGTTTGTGTGTCACTAGTGTTTATTTTGATAATTGAGTAATCGGTCGATTGTTCTGGCGATTAATCGAGTAATCTGATTGTGTGTGTATAAATATAATGATGGCACTAATGATTGTTTTGGTAGTAATCGAGTAATTGTTGATCATTCTGACAATTAATTGTGTGTGTGTGTATATATATATATATATATATATATATATATATATATATTTATATGTATATATATATATGTATTACAATTATATTATTTTGGTGATGAAGTATTTTGTCGGTTATTCTGGCGATTAATCGAGTAATCGGATAATTATGATTATTTTAAATTGTTATTATAAGAATAGACCTAAGCAAACAATAGCCTTTAAAATGACTTAAAATACACATGTAATAGCAATAAGGCAATAATAATTTGTTCAAATAAAGTATCATAAGCAAGTACGGTTGGTTTAATTGGTCTGACGACTGTTTTTGCACTTTACTGCGGAATCTAATCCATTGAATTCAAATGTCCACTTAATCTTTAATATTTGGCCATTTCTTTACGACAGAAATGCTATAGCCACTTCTTGAATATGTGGATATCAAAGCGTGTAAATTCAGAGTGAGGTTTTGAGCTTTTATTTTCAAATCGCAATGAACCGTTAGCATATTAATAAAAATATAGATGTATTCTCCTTTGTTTGCATAGGTTTATAAATTATTTACCTTACAAATCTGACAAAATGGCACACGTTGTGTTCCCAGATGAATGTTATAATAAACCTAAACTCACAGCAATATGTAGAGATTGAAGTTTGAAACGCTACAAGCATGAAAATGATAACAGTTCATGTGGAGCAGCATTTACTGTGAACTAGTGTTGCCAAATCTGCAAATCTTTGACATGGACAAATTGCAGGGGAAGATTTTTTATAATCGAGTACTCGAATTGAATCAAGAAATCATGACAACATTAAATATATTTAAGTATAATATTTAGATATCAAATGTTACTTGACGTTATTTAAAAATGTATAAAAAAATGATATTTTTTAAAATAAAAATGGCTAAAAATATATTTTTAGTTCTAAAATTATTATAATTTAATTACATAAAACATTTGCCTAAATAAAAACACCAGCTATAGTTTTCAATTATTAATTATTATTTCTTTTTATTTTATTTGAGTATGTTCTGACCGAAATCTGACCATCACAAGCTCAGTGTCACAAATTTTCTTGCGTTTGAACAGTGACTTATATAGTGCAGAATCCTGTTATTTCTAATATTGGACTTTTGGACCTCTCTGCATGTGTGGAAAAGTAAAGAACGCTTTTTTGTCTCTCTCCCATTGTGTTCCCTACAAAGCCTTTTTAAATATGACCTCAGGTCCTTTGGTCTATTCAAAACTCTATTAAAACACGGATCTGACCTTAAAGAAAACTGCATATGGCGTATGTTTGTAGAGCATTGTATTGCATTTGTTGGAATTACACACCTTGTTGGAATTAAATTTGTTGACCCGTCCTTTGTGTTGAGCAAGGGCTAATTTCAGGTACTTAGAATGAGGCGTATTCGTATTGCTTTTCAAGTAAAGGTTATTAAAGAGTTTGTGTGGTTCGCATGAACTTTTGACCAGTGAGACAAGCGCTTTGGGGTTAACAAGCGTTGTAGTTAAAATATTTACTACCGCAAAACCACCATTTTTTCCTGGCAGCATTTCCTGGACTTACAGTGAACTTTGTCTCACAAAATCATGCAAGCAATGGTGTTTATTGTATTTTCATTCAATAAAAATGCAAATGTTAACAATTCTAAGTTCTATGTTGTTAATTCTTATTTATGATATTTTTTTAGGTGTCATATCCATCCAGTAAAAATGGGTTGCTTTGGATTTTTGAAAATCATGATGTTCCTCTTCAATGGCATCATCTTTGTAAGTAAAGTTCGTGTTTGTTTGATGATGTTTAAATATATCTTTCAGCTGATTATATTTGCAGTCAAAGTCACTTCAGGTTTTATTGCTTTTTTTGTGTTTTGCATAAAGACAGTGATGCATCTACTGTAAATAGTATATCTCACTCCAAAACATCTATTTACTATTGCGTTCTCAGTTGCTGTTTTCTCAGTGAAGTGACTCAAGACTATATATTGAATACCAATTGTGATAAAAGTGTTGCCTAATTTTCTCCAAGTCTAAGTAAGAGACCAACAAACAAGCAAATCATCTGATTTCCATGTGATTTAGCTGGAGCGCATGCAAATCGTATTGATACAAAACATGCCGATGCTGTGAAGGCAAAATAAGTATCTTGTCTGCTTGTAGTGGTCTAAATACATTTGAGGGTGTTGATATGAGGACCATGGCACATGTTTAAATCAAATCTGTTTGTGTTTTTGTGGTGCAGCTGGCAGGAGCAGCTATTCTGGGTGTGGGGATCTGGGTGAAGGTGGACAGTGGATCTATCCTGGGTCTTTTGCAGAGTATAGACGGAGCTCCAAGTGAGCTGCAGCAGGTGCAGAACGTGGGATACCTCCTCATCGGAGTGGGCGCTGTGCTGCTCATCCTGGGCTTCCTGGGCTGCTGTGGAGCAATCAAAGAGAGCAAGTGTATGCTGCTGCTGGTACGTCACAGTACACTGAAACCACACATACTGTAATGAGGTTCACACAATGTATACACCCTTAAAGGGACAGTTCATCCAAAAAAAAAAATTCTGTCATTTATTACTCACCCTCATGTCGTTCGAAACCCGTATAACCTTTGTTCATCTTCGTAACACAAATTAAGATATTTTTGATGAAATCCGAGAGCTTTCTGACCCTGCAGAGGCCCAGAAAGGTAGTAAGGACATCGATAAAATAGCCCCTGTGTCATCAGTGGTTCAACCTTATTTTTACGAAACAACAAGAACACTTTTTATGCCCAAAGAAAACAAAAATAACAACTTTACTCAACAATTTGAGTAATTAATGACAGAATTTTCATTTTGGGGTTAACTAAAATAAAGGTGCTGTATGGTGCTCTATGGTTTCATGAAGAACCTTTAACATAAATGCAGTCTTTCCATCGCACAAAAGGTTCCTTTAGATTATTAAAATGTTCTTCACACTAAGAAAAAAAGGTTCCTTTAAGAACTGTTCACTGAAAAGTTCTTTGGGGAAACAAAAATGGTCCTTCTAAATTTAGAGAAATTAAAATATAAAACAAAATACAACAGTATATTTTTATTTGTACTGTTTAGCTTTTGATTTACATTTGAAGGACTGTATAAATGACATTATACTGACTTTTTTTCTCGTAAATAAGAGTTTGTGTCAAGAGTCTAAATTGCGAGAAATGAACTTTACTTTTTTTTTTTTTTTTAGAAATAATTGATATAAACTCGCAATTATGAAGTTATAGTCAGAATTGTGAGAAAATGTTTTCTCAGACTTGAAAGATATAAACTCGTAATTGCGTGTTAAGTCAGAAATGCGTGATATAAACTCACAATTCTGAGAATTATATAAACTTTTTTTTTTTTTAATTTTTAGAATGATAGAAACTCGTAATTGTGAGTTCATAGTCAGAATTGCAAGATAAAACTTTTAAAATTTTTCTCTCAAATGTGAGGTTGTATCTTGCAGGTCTGACTTTTTTTCTCAGATTTGCCAGAGATAAACTCGCAACTGCAAGTTGTTCAATCAGAATCGTGAGATAAACTCGAAATTCTGAGAAATACAGTCAAAATTGTGAGATGTAAATTCACAATTCTTACTTTTTTTCTCAGAAATGATTGATATAAACTCACAATTGCAAGTTATAAAGTCAGAATTGCAAGATGAAAATTCTGACTTTTTTTCTCGCAAATGCGAGTTTGTATATTATAAAGTCCAGTTCTGAGAGAAAAAAAGACTGATATGTTCTCAGAATTGCAAGTTTATATCTCACAGTTCTGACTTAATAACTCACAACAGCTGAGAAAGAAATTCAGAATTGTGAGATAGAAACTTACAATTCAGAGAAAAAGTCACAATTGCAAGATATAAACAATTCTGAGAAATCAAAATTGTGAGTTTTTATCTTTCACTTTAGACTTTATTTCTCAGAGTTACGAGTTTATCGCAATTCTGACTTTCTTTCTCGGCTTATTTTCTTGCAATTGCGAGTTTATATCATGCAATACTGACCTTAGAACTCGCAATTATGAGTTTGTATCACACAATTGCAAAACAAAGTCTGAATTCAAAGACGTAAACTCACAATTGTGAGAAAAAATGTCAGAATTGTGAGATAAAAAGTCACAATTACATTTTATTATTTTTTATTCAGTTGCGGAAACGGGCTTCCGTGCTATCCATCATTCATTCATTGAATCTGTCTGTCAATTTCTCTCCTCAGTTCTTCATCATTATTCTGATTGTGTTCATTGCTGAAGTCGCTGGAGCGATTGTGCTACTGGTCTTTAAGCCTCTGGTAAGTCTGTACACACCATATATAAAATACTCCTTTGTCTGTAATGAACCCAAGGAAATACTCAGACTTCCTCATTTGTGTATTTCAGGCTGAAAACCTGATAAAAAGGTTCGGAGATGAAGTTGTGGACACCATCAAAGAGCAATATGGGAAAAATCAGGATATCACTGGACTATTGAACACGACCATGACCACGGTTTGTGACACTTTAGTTAATAAAGAAGGAGATAAAAATTATTAATATTATTAGGTTATCATTATTATTGTTAGTGGTAGTTGTATTACTCTTTTTAACGTAATTGCTATTATTATTACAGAAACAGAAAATTTCTTCAAATTAAACTAAATCCTGAAACTCTCACAATAAAATCATATGCAAGCATTTTCCAGTTTAATATTGTACATTTGATCATTTGAGAACTTTGCCTCATATAAGAACATTCTTTAAAAGTGTGCCACAACGCAAGTAAAAAAAAGTATTCATATGTTAACGTCCATTGTCAGAAATATAACTTCAAGTACATTTGGCTGAATTTAGCTGATGTCAAAACTCTTTATTTCTTCTGTCTCTTCTTTAGCTGAATTGCTGTGGATTCAACAACTATACGGATTTCGAAGATTCTCCCTTTGTGACGGAGAGCTACTATTACCCAGTTCAATGCTGTGGTCATGGTCCATGCAATGTGACTGAAGCTTCTAATTCGGTGGGTTCATCTCTTTGCATGTTTATTCCTTGAATCAATTCTAGTTTGCATGATTTTTTGTTATATCATGAAACATATAAATATCATAACGTTTTGTCTATTTTTGTTTTTGTTTTCTCAGCCTATAAAAGGTTGTTTTCCAGAACTGAAGAAGCTAATAGATGATAATGCAGTTACCATCATAGCTGTAGCGTTGGGCATCGCTGGTCTTGAGGTACCAGACATCCTTTCTTTCTTTTAATCATTGTGCTCACATTTTAGAAACGAGGATATCAGTTGTGCACACTTTGATACTTTTTTTTGCCTAGTTTTGTGTAAAAGTTAAAATTTGCTTACAGTTTACTCACCTTCAACTCATCCAAGATTGAGTTCTTTATCAGAAAAGATTTGTAGAAATGTAGCATTACATCACTTGCTCACCAATGGATCCTCTGCAGTGAATGGGTGCCATCAGAATAAGAGTTCAAACAGCTGATAAAAACATTACAGTAATTCACAAGTAATCCACACCACTCCAGTCCATCAATTACCATCTTATGAAGTGAAACGCTGCATGTTTGTAAGAAACAAATTCATCATTAAGACTTTTTAAAACCATTGCTTCCAGTTAAAATACCTCTAAAAAAGTCCTCTAGCCATAATATTGCTTCCTCCAGTGAAAAAGACCTCTTGTCTGAATCAGGAGAGAAATATGCACAGATTAAGCACTGTTTACATGCAAAAACAAATACTTTTATGGATATTTTGGCCAGAAGTAACAGTTAACATCTTAATGGTGGATTTGTTTCTTACAAACATTGCAATTTTTCTCTTCACAAGATGTTAGTTGATGGACTGGAGTGGTGTGAATTACTTGTGAATTATTTTGATGTTTTTATCAGCTGTTTGGACTCTCATTCTGATGGCACCCATTCACTGCAGAGGAACCACTGATGAGCAAGTGATGTAATGCAGAATTTCTCTAAATCTGTTCTGATGAACAGACAAACTCATCTTCATCTTGGACTGACCTCAGTTAAACTGTCAGCAAATTCTATTCTTTTTAAGGAAATAAATACAGTAAATTTGGCCTGTTGTCTTTTATAGTTAAAGCATTTATTTCCCTTGTTAGGTGAATAATTACAACCTAAATCTAATTGTAACCAAATATAAAGAGCCACTTATGACATTTTTGAAGAAGCGTGACTAATTATTTCTCTCTCTGTTCACATTCTCAGCTTGCGGCGATGATCGTCTCTATGGTCCTGTATTGTAAGATAGGATCAAAACGGGATTAACGTCTCTCCTTTAGTTTCAGTTTCTCTCTGATGACTCCTCTGGGTGACCGAGGACGAGGTGGATCATCTGTCTTAGTATCACTGTGACTTTTTCAACCATTTCAAATTCCAAGAGTTTTGAGAGATCCCATTTTAAAAGTAGCAGTTTTAGGTGTTTTAATGCTTAATGTATCTGTGAGACTGATTATAATCTTTTTGTTTACTTTTATTTTTTACTTTGCCTATGCAAGATGTGTTTTCTTATTTAAAAAACGAAACCCTTTGTTTAATTGCATAACACCCAAGGCATTATTTTGTAATTTTGATCACACTGGGGGGTTTTTCCTACTGACATTATATGTGCAATGACCAAAAAGGCCAAATGTTTTCTAACAAATGTTGCTGATTGTAATTTATTGTAAACGTTTTACAAACCAAAGCCATTTTAAATAATGTGCCTGTTTGTGTAATAAAGCACAATGTTTTATTTTAAAATCTGTGATGTATAAAGTATTTTACATGAAAAATTTAGATTATATCATGTTGCTAAAATGTTGATGTAAGATGTTTATTTTGACAATAATTATAAAGGCAATATTTCAATCTGTTTGTGATGGTCATTTCTTGAAGTTCTTAAATTGTGACTCCACTAATGTACATTCAGCCTGTCATGATCACGAAAATAAACCCTGACAGGATGCTCTTGCAACACATTTAGTGTCCTGAAAGGATATTTTACTATATTCTGTAACATTTCAGAGTTGATTTTGTAAACTGAGAAGAATTCACTTCAGAAATCCAACAAATCATGGAAAGAATTTGAGCAGTAAATAAAAATACAAACTCCCAAATCCCTACCCAAAGTAATAAGACAAATGAAAAAATATCAATCTACTCACGCTTGTGTTGGTTTATGGACTTGGCTACTAACTGAACAGCAGTTTAATCCTACTATTATCGTCCTTCACGGCTGTGAAGCTCTCTGGCGGCCAAACGGCTTCACGTCTCATTGAAAACTGACATTAACTCTACTGCCTTCTAGTGGTAGAAAGTTACTATGGCGCCAAACGACTGACAGCTCGATGCATCACGTGAATTGACGTCTGGACGTACTACTAGTAAAATGGATCAGCTGTGATTTAAACTTTTCTGGCAGTGACCACGCTATTGATCTTGTTGTTGTTTTTTTTGTGTTAGCCTACAATGTTTTTTTTTTTGTTTTTTTTTAAATTCACAAAAACAAATTTCTCAAGACTTTGCCTAGATTTGATGTCTTTCTTAATGAGGTTTCCTTTGTAAAAACTCATTTACAACAATAAGAATTACTAGTTTCTTAGGAATTAGAAACTACAGAAAAATATTCATTAAAATATTGCATTTTTCATTGTTGTGGAAAAAATTTTTCGTTGGCGTTGTTGATCATCTAAAGGAGGGTGAGAAACTGTTTTTAATTATTTTTATCCATGTGCAAAATATTAATGAAGATTTTTATTTATTTATTTATTTATTTATTTTTACTTGTGTAGCCTATCTTTAAATGTTTTTCTTTTCTTTTCTTTTCTTTTCTTTTCTTTTCTTTTCTTTTCTTTTCTTTTCTTTTTAAGTGTTATAATATCATTGTTCTGAAAAATGCCATATACGTTCTTAAGACCTATTTGTTTGTTTGTGTTGATATTATTACACTGGAAGTTTGAAAAGCTGCATATATATATTATATCATATAAAAGTAACAACATGTAAATAAATACATGAATAAATATTAGATGTAATTAAATGTATGCTTTTAAAACAAGTTTGTTAAAAAGAAAATCATCAAAGATTTAAAAGAAAAATTACAATAAAATTAAGTAAATAATTTACCTACAAACATATAGCTCGTGCGACATAAAAATCACTTTTACCTGATCGTGAATAAATTAAAAAACAAATACGTTAATAAATATTGCATATATAATTAAGTGTATGCATTTTAAAAAAGGAAGTTTGGTAAAAATGCACAATTAAATATTTAACATAAATAAATTTACCTACGAACATATAGCTCGTGCGTCAAAAATCACTCCTTTACCTGATCGTGAATAATTAATAAATACATATATGAATACATATTAGATATAATTAAACGTATGCAGTTTAAAAAAAAAAAAAGTTTGGTCAAAAAAAAAAAATAGCACTTCAAGATTTAAAATAAATAAATTACAATCAAATTAAGTGAATTATTTTACCTATAAATTACTCCTGCGTCATCAAAATCACTCCTTCACCCCAGCGCTAGATGGCGCTACTAACTTCTGTCCCATCGCTTTGGTCTCCTGCCATTAAACCTGCTGTGAGCTCGAGGAGGAGTCAAGAACTTTGTGTTCTCACATCACACACCCACTTGTGCCAATCGAGCTGTTGATTGAGGCGAACACTGATCCGTATTCCCTGCCAGCTCGAGTTTTCCAACATTCCTCATCCATGCAGCATCTTCACACGCAGTGAGAGTGACTTTCTACAGGAGCTCTGAGAGAAAGCTCTTCACAGGGAGTCTGAGCACTTCAAGCAGGTGTTTGTGTGGCCACAAGGCCCAGAGGAGGAGGACAACCAACAACAAATTACACCATGTCCACTGGGAAAAATGCACCTGGTACAGAAAAGTGAGTCGTTGATGGCTTCTTTTATGTTTGTGTGAGAGTTTTGGCTTGTATGAAAGTATGGCTTCTACTACTCAGCATAACTGAAAACGTCCATGCTTTGTAGTTCTGCAATTCTCTAAATGGCTGATTCAGTGAGTCTGTGTTTAGTTTTGTCAGTTTTTTTTTTTTTTTTTTTTTTTCTGTTCATGTCAAATTTTCACATCTCTTCCTTCCTTGTTTTGCAATAGAGTCTGGTTGAGCTCAGCTCATGTTCTCAGTGAGAGAATGAAATACCATCCCTAAATATAATACTTCCTTGCTGCTCTAAATGTTGTTCAAGTGAAATTTTCATATTAATATTCATATTCTTATCCAAAGGCGCTGGCTGTCCATGCCCAGTCTGTGTACTCTGAGCAAACATCAAACACCTTGACTAGTGACACAGTGTGTGAGCGATATTCTGCATTGCATTTGTGTTTGTACATGAGTCATTGTGGCTTGAGAGAATGTTAAAGATTAGAGATACCTTTAAATGACTTGTCAAGTCATGAAATTGCTTTAAACTACTTGTTTTTGCATCTCTAACAGGATGTGTGTGGATTTAAGCAAATGCATGTTGGTTGTATTATGAATTTTATAAGCAACAGGTGCCAGAGGGCCTTGTGTCTCGCTTTGAGAGCCTATGAATGTATATCTGCTTTTTAATATAAATTAGCCACTAAATGCAGGATCAACCAGTTGACATTAATTAGTCCTGCTAAATATATCTTCAGTGGTCATGTGCTGAAGAACTCTGCATCGGGTAGCGTTCATAATTTATAAAGGGCGCTGTTGACAGGTCTGAATGCTGTCTTGGTGTTTAGTAGTAAATGTCATTCATTTCACCAAGTGACTTTGGTTGTGTTTATGTTGGGACTTTTGGAGGAAAGCTGTCTCCAGAAAGTAGATAAATATGACAAACTTAGCTTTTTTTTTTTTTTTTTTTTTTTTTTTTTTTTCCATTTAATTACTTAATGTTATAAATTTAATATATTATACATTTATTTTATTCTAACACATAATGACCTTGAATATACTCAGAACTAGCTTTATATATATATACACAGACACCTTTTAGCCAAACTATTTAATAAAAAAAGTTTGTTTGTTCTAAAGCTTTGTCAGTTGATAATTTCCCCTATTTTATTTTATTTTATTTTATTTTTAATTTAATTTAATTTAATTTAATACTGAGTTTATATCTCTGTTATCGTTCAACTGTATTGCATCATAAATAAATATATTTATGTGCATTACATTGGTCATTGGAAAGCTTGTACTCTAGATACTTCCATTAAAACAAAATCATTAGAATTAGCTTTGTATATACACAGACACGTTTCAGCTAAATGATTTAATAAAAAAAAAAAAAAATCTTATTTGTACTAAGGTTTTGTCAGTTGATAATTTACCTCTTTTTTATTTTATTTATTTATTTATTTTATCTTTGTGTGAAATTTTAATTGTGTTCATAGGATACTGATTTGATATCTTTTTGCTATCATTTAACTGTATTACATCATAAATTACCAGATTTATCTGCATTATTGGTTATTGGAAAAAAAAAAAAATCCATATTGACCTTGAATGTAGTCATTAGAATTAACTTTTTATATACACAGACACATTACAGCTAAATTATTTAATTTAAAAAAATGTTTATTTGCTCTAAAGCTTTGTCAGTTGATAATTTCCCCCTATTTTTTATTTTATTTTATTTTATTTTATTTTACCTTTGTGTGCTTTTTAAATTGTGTTCATGGGTCATTGGAAAGCTTGTACTCTAGATACTTCCATTAAAACAAAATCATTAGAATTAGCTTTGTATATACACAGACACATTTCAGCTAAATGGTTTAATTTAAAAAAATGTTTATTTGCTCTAAAGCTTTGTCAGTTGATAATTTCCCCCTATTTTTTATTTTATTTTATTTTATTTTATTTTATTTTACCTTTGTGTGCTTTTTAAATTGTGTTCATGGGTCATTGGAAAGCTTGCACTGTAGATACTCACTTCCAAAAAATGTTTTTTAAATATAGAAATATAAATAAAATATTTTAGTCGTTAGAATTTATTTAAAGGAAGTGTATGGCATGTGCTCATTGTGTGTGTGTGTGTGTGTGTGTGTGTGTGTGTGATCAGCTCCACACAGATCTCCCTACAGGCCTGTCTTGATGAATGCATGGAGGCCTTGGATCTGTTCCTCAACAACCACTTCAATGAGAGTTTGGACAAACTACGGCCGCGGTGAGTGCAGTCCTAATGTTTCTGTGTTTCTTTTGTCCTATTTCTCCTCCCTTCTGGTATCTTTGTGAGTGATCTTAAGAGCAGGTAAGCTGTTTAGTAAAGGTGTTGTACGTACTGTACCAACCCCATAATGCTATGTTTTTCATTCAGATACTGTACACCACCAAATTTTCTCTTATGCTGCTGTAAATGTGCTGGCCTCTGAAATACTTGTAGTAATTGCAGATGTCATTCTGTGTTAGCACGTGTCCTTCCCACTGTGATAAAGAATTGCATCAGGCACGCTCCCTTCTCCAGGATGTGAGGTGTTTACCTAAAGATCACACCCTCACATCTGACAATAGTCACACACACAGAGCCTCCTCATTAATATATAGCCGGGAGAGTGAGTGACTTCAAGCTGGGAAGGACATCACATGCTTAAGTGACATCAACTCACATTTTATATATTGGCCCACCTGGTAGTGCGTAATTCTTGGTTTCAGACTATAAATATATATATTTTTTAATATTCTATGACAGCTTCAGGCTAGTCTGTGTTTTAAAGTTGCAAAAAAAAAAAAGAAAAATCCCGGCATAGCAACAGTTCAGCCAATGGCGTGATTTAGGGGGCGGGACTGTCTGCATGTTCGACCAATAACAGGCTGGGGAAGTTACTGAGGGAATTCGTTTAAAAACAGTAAGCATTTTAGGTTAATTTCTCTGAAGAACTATCAAAACATTGCTCGGTAGGTTTCAAAATGCCGTCATAGCAACGATTCAGCCAATGGCGTGAGGTGGGGGTGCGGGCCTGTCTTCAATAACAGGCTGGGGAAGTTAGGATGTTACTGAGGGAATTTGTTTAAAAACGCTTTTTAGACAGGCTTTGCTTCAGTGGTGTAATTTTGCTCTAATTGTTTACATATTTTTTCCAATCCCATTTTAATGTATAGAAACAACTTTAAGTAAGCCATTCTTGGGTAAATTTCCGTGAAGAACTATCAAAACATTGCTCTGTAGGTTTTAAAATCTTGGCATAGCAACGATTCAGCCAATGGCGTGAGCTGGGGGCGTGACTGTCTGCATGTTCGACCAATAGCAGGCTGGGGAAGTTAATGAGGGAATTTGTGTAAAAACAGTTTTTAGATAGTCTTTGTTTCAAAGGTGTCATTTTGTTTTGATTGTTTAAATATTTTCTCCAACCCCATTTTAATGTATAGAAGCAACTATAAGTAAGCCATTCTTAGGTTAATTTCCCTGAAGAACTATGAAAACATTGCTTCATAGGTCACGAAATCCCGGCATAGCAACGATTCAGCCAATGGCGTGAGTTGGGGGTGGGACTGTCTGCATGTCTGACCAATAACAGGCTGGGGATGTTACTGAGGGAATTTGTTTAAAAACACTTTTTAGACAGGCTTTGTTTCAATGGTGTAATTTTGCTTTAATTGTTTACATATTTTTTCCAATCCCATTTTAATGTATAGAAACAACTTTAAGTAAGCCATTCTTAGGTTAATTTCCCTGAAGAACTATCAAAACATTGCTCTGTAGGTTTTAAAATCTTGGCATAGCAACGATTCAGCCAATGGCGTGAGCTGGGGGCGTGACTGTCTGCATGTTCGACTAATAACAGGCTGGGGATATTACTGAGGGAATTCGTTTAAAAACAATTTTTGGATAGTCTGTGTTTCAAAGGTGTCATTTTGTTTTAATTTTTTACATACATTTCTCCCATTTCAATGTATAGAAGCAACTATAAGTAAGCCATTCTTAGGTTAATTTCCTTGAACAACTATCAAAACATTGCTCCGTAGGTTTCAAAATCCCAGCATAGCAACGATTCAGCCAATGGCATGAGTTAGGGGGGCGGCAATGTCTTTATGTTTGAACAATGACAGGTTAAGGAAGTTACTGAGAAAATCCATTTAAAAACAGTTTCTAGATAGTCTGTGTTTCAAATGTGTCGTTTTGTTTTGATTGTTTAAATATTTTCTCCAATCCCATTTTAATGGATAGAAACAACTATAAGTATCCTCATTCACTATTACCTACATTAGTCTACTAACATAGTCCACATGAAGGAGTGAATGAAAACGAGTGAGTGAATTTGGACACTGAGTGCACTGGAAGGACTTTCGCTTTTGCATAGATTGTGCTTGCTGTTTAATAATGATTTTAAACTTGCAAACTGCCAGCTCCAGTAGTAAGATTAAAGGATTGATCTTGAACTCTCATGGAAATTATGCATAAACATAAAAAAAATTAATAATCAATTTACAATGAATTTATACCTGTTTTGTTTTACGCTTTTATAGAAACAACTATAAGTAAGCCATTTAATTTTCCTGAAGAACTATCAAAACATTGCTCCGTTTGTTTCAAAATCCCAGCATAACAATGACTCAGCCAATGGCATGCATTTGAGGGCAGGACTGTCTGCAGGTTTGACCAATGATAGAATGGGGTAGTTACTGAATAAATAACAGTCATTATTTTTAAATTCTGTTTGGTGTCACTTAATATTATACACTTCACTTTTAAAGAAAATCATTTGATCTATTTATTGATCTATTTATTATTTGCATTTTTACACCAACGCTTCATCCAAAATCGAATAATTTCCTACTACTAGAGTAGTACGTCCAATTTCATAGTATTTGAAAAACATTAAAAGTACCCAAATGACTTACTACTACTACTTTACTTTTTTTTATTTTTTTTTTCCTAGAAAATTATTAATTGACAAGACTTTAAAATAAATAAAAATAAAATAAGTTTGGATAAAATTAAGTTATATATGAATTATATAATTGGTATTTATTTATGTATTTATTTAAAACATTATTAGTTGACAAGACTTTAAAACAAATAAATGTAAGTTGAGAAAAAATTTGGCTAAAATTACATACAAATTATATAATTATTTATTTACTTAAAATATCTAATTCACAATTTCGTTTATTTATTTATTTAAAATCTTCTTTTGATAATTTTGTCCAGACAAATATTTTTGTTGGCATCAATATTAATAATTTATTATATGTCACACTATCCGAAACATGCGTCAGCTGCTAAGTCAAAGTGAAATTAATGTGCGTTCTTGGACTGAATGTGACGAGAACATAAGCTTTCAATATTGATGGAGTTAATAATTATGTTTGCATTTTTGCATAGAGTAAGTTTAAGGAATTAACCTTCTCTATATTTAACTGCAGTAGCAGCCTGCTGTGCTGGAGTGTGATCTCACATTGTGTGTGTAAAAGCACGTGTTGTGTTGTATTCCAGGTCTAAGCAGAGCATGTATCACGCTCTGATCTACGCCACAGTATTAGAGATGCAGGCCATGATGACCTTCCAACATGACGACATAGTGCATGCTGGGAACACGATGAAGAGCGCTCAGGAGGTGTGCCAGAGGTAGAAAGACAGCCAAAACATTGCATTCGTTTCAGTCATGGAGAGCTCTTCTCGGGTGACCTTTAATTTTTAGGCAAATGGGGTCATTTCCATGTCAGCTGACTCGATTCAGAACACTTTGAAATTTGCTTGCATTTGCATGTAGATGTAACTGTGTGGCTTTAAATGACAGACAGCTGGTTATGTCTAATGAGGAGTTTGACTGGCCTTACAGAGCAAAGATTAAATGGAGTGGAACAGATGCATGTATGTTCTACATATAGCATGGACTTCCTATGTTACAATGCAGCAGTAATCCAGATCACTGTATGTGGGTGGATTCACCATAGCAATGGTCACACATCAGCTCACTTTCAGTTTACTTAAGAAGCAGTGAGTCACAAGGGAGGTCCTTCTGTGTGTGATCTCCTCCTAAACCCCTCCAAACATCCTCTTGGGAGAGTGACGTTTTGTACTGAAGTGTGTGTATAAATAGTGCCGTTCAAAGGTTTGGGATCAGTACGATTTTTATTTATTTATTCATTTCTTAAGAGGTTTCTTATGCTCATCAAGGCTGCATTTATTTGATTAAAAAATATTAAAAAAAAATAATTTTGTGAAATATTATTGCAATTTAAAATAAGAGTTTTCTATTTTAATTTACTTTAAAATATAATTTATTTATGTGAAGCAAAGCTGTATTTGTAGCATCACTACACCAGTCTTCAGTGTCACATGATCCTTCAGAAATCATTCTAATATGCTGATTTTTCAGGATTCTTTGATAAATAAGAAGTTAAATAAAACAGTGTTTATTCAAAATAGAAACTGTTACAATATACCCTACTTTTCAAAAGTTTGGGTCAGTAAATTTTTTTTTCTTTCATTTTTTAAAGAAATTAATACTTTTATTCAGAAAGTATGTGTTAAATTGATAAAAAGTAAAATTAAAGACTTGTATTGTTGCTGTGAAATGCTGTTCTTTTTAAGTTTTTATTCATCAAAGAATAAAAAAAACAAAACAAAAAAAAACAACAATTTCAACACTGATAATAAATCAGCATATTAGAATGATTTCTGAAAGATCATGTGACACTGAAGACTGGAGTAATGATGCTGGAAATTCAGTGCAGTGTCACAGAAATAAATTATGTTTTAAAGTATATTAAAAAAGGAAACCAATATAAAAAAAAATTCACAATATTACTGTTTTTTTTCTGTATTTTTGATCAAATAAGTACAGCCTTGATGAGCATTAAAAAAACATTAAAAATCTTACTGATCCCAAACCTTTGAACGCTATTGTGTGGGTGTATACAGTGCCCTCCACAAATATTGGCACCCTTGGTAAATATGAGCAAAGGCAGCTGTGGAAATAAATCTGTATTGTTTATCCTTTTGATCATACATTCAAAAAATTCACAAAATTCTAACCTTTCATTGAAGTAAAACAATAGAGAGTCTCATTATTAATTTTTTTTTTTCTCTAGTTCACGTTGGCCACAATTATTGGCACCCAATTATTGCAACGTCCTTGTCCCAAGATAACAGCTCTGAATTTTCTCCTATAATCCCTGGTGAGTTTGAAGAACACCTGACAAGAGATCAGAGACCATTCCTTCATACAGAATCTCTCCAGATGCTTCTCCTCTTCAGTTCACCCCACTAATTTTCTAAAGGGTTCAGGTCAGGGAACTGGGACGGCCATGGCAGAAGCTTCATTTTGTCCTCAGTTACACATTTTTGTTTGTTTTGCATCATTGTCCCAATGGAATATCTAAACACGGCCCAATATAAGATTACTAACAGTTTTTTTTTTTTTTTTTTTTTTTTTTTTTTTTTTTTTAAATCTCTTAGTATTTGACAGAATCCATGATGCCATGTATCTAAACGAGATGTCCAGGATCTCTGGCAGAAAAATAGGCCCAGAACATTAAAGATTCAGCAGTTTATTTAAATGTGGGCATGGGCTACTTTTATACCTGTTTGCACCAAACCCATCTTGAGTGTTTGCTGCCAGAAAGTTTTGAAAAATTTTTTTTTTTTTTTTTTTTTTTTCCATCTGAATTTTTTTCAGGGTTTCTGGCCCCAAGACTCAGCTAATCTCTACAATTTTCCAGCTGTGATCCTTGGAGAGTCTTTGGCCACTCAAAGTCTCCTCCTCACCATCCATTAAGACGATATAGACACACGTCCTCTTCCAGGCAGATTTGTAACATCTTTAGTCGATTGGAACTTCTCAATTATTGCCCTGATGGTGGAAATGGGGATTTTTCCTTTAGCTCTTTTCTTACAGCCACTTTCTATTTTGTGAAGCTCAGCAATCTTGTTCTGCACATCAGAACTATGTTCTTTGGTTTTACTCCTTGTGATGGATGATTAAGGGAATTTGGCCTTTGTGTTCCTCATAGTCATTGTTGGACAATTTAATGTTCCTAATTACCCTGATGTGCTAAAAAATGTAAATAGGGGTGCCAATAATTGTGGCCAACGTGAACTGGAAAAATACATTTATTTCATAATGAGATTTTCTCTCCACTTTCCATTGTCTTTCTTCAGTGAAAGGTTAGAATTTTGTGAATTTTTTTTGAATGAAAGATCAAAGGATAAACAGTACAGATTTATTTTCACAGCTGCCTTTGCCCATATTTGCCAAGGGTGCCAATATTTGTGGAGGGCACGTATTTCTGTTTTTATAACTAATATTTAAATATGTTGAGTGGCATTTTTTTACTTATGTATATGTGTGTGTGTGTGTGTGTTTGTGTGTGTGTATATTTAATTTGATTTACTAATTTTTAAAGTTATTGTGCCTGATCTCAGTCTGGTCAAGTGTGGTTGTCAATTTTTGGTTAGACATTGTCATTGTGTTTGTTTACTCATCTGTTGAGTTCTTGCTGTTCTCTCTCAGGTTCCGTAGGAAGTCTGGTAGTCTTGGGTCTCGAGGAGCAAATGATGATCACTCAGAAGGTGCGATTTGAAATGTCCATCTCACACTGCTTTTATAGGAAGAATAAAACTCAAACAAACCTATTATGAGGCACAGCATTGAGTTTGAAGAATGATGAGTTTAGTAAATTTTCGGCTAAAGCTAGACTAAATCTAACAAACTTTTTGGCGGTTAACAATTTGTATGAGTGTAATTTAACAAATGTTTTATGATTAAATATTATAAAAACAAGCATTGAATTGTATTTGATGTTTTACAGAGCAGCTCCATGCTGAAGTGTGTTATGCTGAGTGTTTACTACACAGAGCTGCTCTCACATTCTTACAGGTTTGATGCTTTTCAAGATGAATTCCACTCCTAAACAGACAATATCAGATGTTTTGTTTAAACCATTTGTGCATTTTGGTGTCTTCAAGATCTTAACCTTAAAGTCTAGAAAATAACGTCTTTTAAACCCCAGATTAAAGGAATAGTTCAACCAAAAATGATAATTAGCTGAATATTTGCTCACAATCAGGCCATCCAAGATGTAGGTGAGTTTGTTTCTTCATCTGAACAGATTTGGAGAAATGTAGCATTGCATCATTTGCTCACCAATGGATCCTCTGCAGTGAATGGGTGCCGTCAGGTCAGAATGAAAGTCCAAACAGCTGATAAAAACATCACAATAATCCATGCCATTCCAGTCCATCAATTAACATCCTGTGAAGAGAAAAGCTGCGTGTTTGTAAGAAACAAATTCTTTACTAAGGTGTGGAAAAAGTCATCTCGTCTGAATCAGGAGAGAATTACGCACAGATCAAGCACCGTTTACAAGCCAAAACCGCTCTAAACAAATATGTGAGTGGATTTTGATGTGAGAGGACATCAGGAGATGGGCTTTTTCACTGGAGGAAGCGTTACTATGGATTATCGACTTTTATTTTGGCCAAAAGCAACAGTTTAAACTTAAATCGCTTTAATGATTGGTTTGTTTCTTACAAACACTCTGCTTTTTACTTCACAAGATGGTAATTGATGGACTGGAGTGGTGTGGATTACTTGTGGATGATTGTGATGTTTTTATCAGCTGTTTGGACTCTCATTCTGACAGCACCCATTCACTGCTACATCTTGGATGGCCTGAGGATGAGTAAAATTGCAGCTAATTTTCATTTTGGTTTGAAGTATTCCTAAGGCCTAAAGCTATTTTTAAGTCCATTCTACTCCAGCTCTCAAATCTGCACTGATTTCTCATTCTCTGTTTGCTGACAGGATGAAAATATGGTTAGTTTTATTAAAGGAGGAATCAAAGTACGAAACAGCTACCTCATATACAAGTACGTGAAGGAAATCTATGTTTTCATTGTCCATAAATGAAAATAATTGGTGCCATCAAGACACCTGCACCTTTTAACCCAATAGAAATGTCCTGACTTTGATTTGCATTTGTGCATCAACATCATACCCTTGAATTGAACTGTTTAGTGAATCTGTCTGCTGTGAATGACGTCGTGATTCTCATGCAGGGAGTTGCACGCCTTCGTCCAGTCAGACGCCGCTTTCAAAGGACCAAACCACAAGCATTTAGAGGGCGGAGTCTCTTTTGGGATCGGTGCTTTCAACTTGGTATGTTCATATGGAACATTGCATCTTTATTCCTTATGAACAAATGCCATATTATCAACTGTGCTGTTGTTGTTCCCTGTCACACAGACTCTTTCACTGTTTCCTGCCCGGATACTCAAGTTGCTAGAGTTTGCTGGCTTTTCTGGAGATAAGGTGTTTTTTGTTTTTTTTTTCCAGATGTCTCACATTTGAGTAAAAATTACAATCAAATTACAATGTGCATCTTCATGTGTTTGCTTTTTTTGTTAATAGTTTTTGTTGTGTGTGTGTGTGTGTGTGTGTGTAGGAATTTGGCATCTCTCAGCTGTACACGGGTGCCACCTCTCATACCCTGCGCTCCATGCTGTGCGCCCTCCTTCTACTCTGTTTCTACACCTTCCTCTCCTTTATTTTAGGTAACGTGTTTGTGATTTGATATCCACATTTGATATCCGCATAAAGCAGACATCTTGCATCATAAATGCAAGATGTTTCTTTACTTAATTGTGCAACTTAAAGTGTGTATTTGAATTTCATAGATAAATAGTAATATAATATAAGGTAATATAATATACATTAAGTATTTTTAAATTTATCCATTTTAATTTTATATGTGTAAAATGAAATATTATATGAATTTAATATATATTTATGTTCACAGTCTGTTCAAAAGATCCATTTAGGAAATTAGTTTTGTTTGAAAGCTTAATTAAAAAAAAAAAAAAGCAAATATGCATTAAATTGATCAAAAGTGACAGTCATTTATAATGTTACAAAATATTTTCTGTATCAAAAAAATGCTTAAAAATGTATCAAAAATATTAAGCAGAACAACATGGATAATACTACTACTACTACTACTAATAATAATAATAATAAGTGTTTCTTGAACAGCAAATCAGCATATTAGAATGATTTCTGAAGGATTGTGTGACACTGAAGACTGGAGTAATGATGCTGAAAATTTAGCTTTGCATCATTTCTATTACATCGCATTTCATTATGCATTGGATTTGCATATATTCAAATAGAAAACATTTAGATTGTAATAATATTTCAAAATATTACTGTTTTACTGTATTTTTGCATAAGGGACTTTCAGAACCCCTTAAAAATCTCCCGGATCACAAACCTTGAAATGGTAGTGTATGTACTGAAATGTACTGATATTTTTACGTTATTAATAAAGTGATGTTTTGTGTAGGTACTGGAGAAGGGGAAGTGGAAGAGGCAGAGCGCCTGTTAAAGCCGTTTCGACTGCGATACCCACGTGTAAGTTACTGCTTCTGCTTCCATCTTCTTACTGCATTTATAAATTCTTTTCTCATACGATCAAAACTGGAGTTTTGTTGAGTTTGGTTTATGTTTGCACTCTTTGAGCTGACTCATGTGCTAGTTGACAAATTCACATTTGACAGATTTAAAGACTGGAAAATTTGCAGTATTTCTATTTTTAGAACACATTATTATTAATGCAACCAACTTGTTGGATGTTAAAGAAAACGGTGCCATTCAAGCTGTAAGATGGGGTCTTTAGTGGGTTTTTTGAACCTCATGTTCTGATTATCTCTCCAGGGAGCGATTTTTCTCTTCTTTGCAGGTCGAGCAGAAGAAATAAAGGGCAACATTGATGAGGTAAGAAATGAGAAGAAAACATTTATCAGAGAGAGATGAAAAATTGTCATCCAAAACTAAATTACAATGTAATTTAAAGCTGCAGTCCATAACTTTTTTTTATGTTCATAATTTACAAAATGTATATAATCAGTGAGTACATCATGAATCCATTTTCCAAACTGTGTTTGGCTTATCCTGAATCACTACGGTACACCTATAATAAGTTTTTATATTCTGACTATTTTAGACAGAGTGACTCACCATAGACTCACCATAGACTCACCATAGACATAAACAGAGAGAAGTAGCTCCAGCTACATTGTTCTTCCACAAGACACAAGCAGTTCTGTTTATTAACTGCTTGAGTGCCAAAAGTTATGGACTGCAGCTTTAAGAAATTGAGTCTAACATTATAAATGGACTTTTAGATGTTCACCAATGTCTTGGTGTTATTGTGCCTCTGCTTGTCCAGGCGGTGGCACTGTTTGAGGATGGCTGTAAGGCCCAGCAGGCCTGGAAACAGTTTCATCACATGTGCTACTGGGAGCTGATGTGGTGTTTCACCTTTAAGAGGCACTGGAAGATGGCGTACTTCTACGCGGACCTGCTCAGCCAGGAGAGCCGCTGGTCTAAGGTGACCTGACTGCTCAAAAAGATCTAGGCATTTTACAAAACACTGCATTTTTAAAGGACCACTCCACTTTTTTTGAAAATAGGCTCATTTTCCAACTCCCCCAGATTTAAAAAGTTGAGTTTTACCGTTTTCGAATCCATTCAGCCGATCTCCGGGTCTGGCGGTAGCACTTTAAGCATAGCTTAGCATAGATCATTGAATCTGATTAGACCGTTAGTATCCCGCTCAAAAATGACCAAAGAGTTTAGATATTTTAGAGTTTAGATAGGTCTATATGGTTTAGATATGGATATAGATAGGTCGATATAGTGTAGATATTTTAGAGTTAGATAGGTCGATATGGCTAGGAACTATACTTATATAACTATACACTGCGGCGTAATAATCAAGGAACTTTGCTGCCGTACCGGCTGCGTAATATCATATCAGCCTAGAAAATCGCAATTTTTCTTTTTCCGTCAGCCTTAGTACACGATGTAACTACAGAAGAGTCAAGTTTTAAATAGGAAAAGTATTGCATTATATATGGTCATTTTGAGCAAGATGCTAACGGTCTAATCAGATTCAGTGATCTATGCTAAGCTATGCTAAAAGTGCTACCGCCAGACCCGGAGATCGGCTGAATGGATTCAAAAATGGTAAAACTCAACTCTTTAACTCTAGGGGAGTTGGACAAAGCCTATTTTCATAAAAAAGTAGAGTGTTCCTTTAAGGGTAGCTCGCCCAAAAATGAAAATTCTGTCATTAATTACTAACCCTTGTTCATCTGCGGAACACAAATTAAGATGAAATCTGAGTGCTTTCTGACCCTCCATAGACAGAAACGCAACTGACACGTTCAAGGCCCAGAAAGGTAGTAAGGACATCGTTAAAATAGTCCTTGTGACATCAGGGGTTCAAACGTAATGTTATGAAGCTACAAGAATACCTTTTGTGCCCAAAGAAAACAAAAAAAGCTTTATTCAGCAATTTCTTCTCTTCCGTGTCAACCGACACGAGTTCACAAGATGAAGATAAATGAAGGTCTTATGGGTTTATAACAACATGAGGGTGAGTAATTAATGACAGAATTTTCATTTTTGGGTGAAGGAACATTTTAAATAAAACGGTTTCATATAGAGGGGGAAAAAAAACAATTTTATTGATAAATTTAAAATACAATAATAAAAATTCCAGGTTTGCTGTTCTTGCTTGTAGAGCTGCACAATTTGGCCATTGTGTTGTGATTATATATCAAAATGGCTTTAATAATATTAATAAAAGAAGAAATAATAGTAATTTTTACAAAATTGTAAAATTGCAATACTAATATTTATGGCTGTCCTAATGTAGTTACACTACCAGTCAAACATTTTTGAGCAGTAAGATTTTGACTGGTAGTGTATTTACAACCATTAAACCATCAAGTAATTAAAACCCAATGACAATGAATTTGTTACCTGAAATATACTGGTTTGGTATAAATACCAAAGTTTGCTTCCATTACATTTTGGTGAAATTACTAAAGGAACAACATCCTTAATGCTCCTATAGGCAGTATAGTTTACTGTATGTCTGTGAGTAACACGTCATGTCATGGTTGTCTGAGTGTGATCTGTATAGATGCCAATACATTTCTGTGTCGCACGTTTGAAACGGCCTCCACCCAGAATGTAAATCAAGTGTAGGGTTTTATTGTTGCTGGGAAATAGTCTGCTTTGTGTGTAATAAAAAACTAGAAAGCAATGCAGTTGTTTTTTATGTTCTGTCTACTTTAAAAGTGTTGAAACTTTATGTGCTCTTTAAAATTAAAGTATGCTATTTATTATTATCAGATAAGCATTTAAGTGGTATTGTGATTTGGACATAATTGACAGGATTTTTGACAGTATTTGTCCACCAAAGCATCCTTAAAAACCAGGATATTTTGTAAAACTAAAAGAAGAATCACATATTTCTTCATGATTGACGAAATGTTCTCAGCAGTAGGTTAGCCCACAGTAGCGTTAGCCAATATTTCTGGTATAACTACAGACAGACTTCCTCCTCTGAAGCGTGAAGTAAAACCATAAAGGTGTAAAGCCCGGGATTGACCTGTATTTTTTATATATATATTTTTTTAATTGAAGTTATGCTACAGCGTAGCAATTTAAACAATGGCTGCTGTGTGTAAGCTGTGTAAATTGGCTTTGTGGGACTTTGCCAGGTTTTTGTTTGGACTGGTTGGTTCTGTTGCTGGTTGTGATTACGTACAGTGTGTTTCTAGTGTGCAGAAGGATTATGATGGTTTTCTCTGTCTCTCTCAGGCCATGTACGTGTACATGAAGGCGGCTTATCTCAGCATGCTTCCAGACACAGAATCCCGGCCGTTCGGGGATAATGAAGTGGATCTCTTTAGGTAAATAGGCTCACATGAATTAACACTGCCAACACAGGAGCAGATATAATAATCTCTTTCCTGATGTACATCTTTCTTTCAACTGATACATAAATTGATGGATGGATGGTTGGAAATAAAGTATTTTTTATTCCTGTTCCCTTCCTATCTCTCTTTATCTGTCTCTCAGACAGGTGCCAGCATACAAACAGAAGATAGCGGGGAAATCTCCACCCACAGAGAAGTTTGCCATTCGCAAAGCAAGACGGTACAAAGCCAGCAATCCGATCAGACTTCCTGTTCCTGTGCTTGTAAGAATAACGCAATGCATTCAATAGACTTCTTTCTAAATGTTGTCTTTTGTTTTCTGCTATAAGGCAATGGTTATGCTTTAAAATAAAGTCAGTGACATTTGCGCTTCATGTTTCAGGAGATGATGTACATGTGGAATGGTTTCTCCATGATCAGCAAACAGCCTGAGTTGACGCAGGGCATGATGGAGACGCTGTTAGAGGCAGAGCGCACCCTACAGGCCGGTCCAGGTAATGCTACACAAAGTCCTCTGTGTTAAAGGAGAAGTCCACTTCCAAAACAAAGATTCACATATAATGTACTCACCCCCTTGTCATCCAAGTTGTTCATGTCTTTCTTTCTTCAGTTGTAAAGAAATTATGTTTTTTGAGGAAAACATTTCAGCATTTTGAACTTCCAAAATGCAGTTTAAATGCTGCTTCAAACGATCCCAAATGCGGTTGTAAAGGATCCCAGCCGAGGAAGAAGGGTCTTATCTAGTGAAACGATCGGTTATTTTCATAAAAATAATACAATTTATATACTTTTTTTTTTTTGTCAAATGCTTGTCTTGTCTTGCTCTCCCTGAGCTTGTTTTTTTTCCGGTTCATGACAGTTAGTGTATGTCGAAAAACTCCCATCTTATGTTCTCCCTCAACTTCAAAATCGTCTTATCTCTGTTTACCTTTTATTTATTTTTTTTATTTTTTTTTTTGAGGGTGTTTGATATTCTTTGCATGTTCACTTTGCAAAGACTGGGTCAGTACTTCTGCAGTGATGTAGGATGATTTAGAAATTATTTTCGAAGTTGAGGGAGAAAATACGGTCAGAGTTTTTCGACATACCCAAACTGTCTTGAACCAGAACACACAGAGTTCAGGCAAAAAAAAAAACATGTAATTGAAACGTTTTATTTTTTTGTTAAATATTTTTGTTTTATTTATGCATTAAAATATAGAGAATATAGGTGAATTTAATTTTCTAAAAATGCATTTTTTTTTTTTTTTTTTTTTTTTTTTTTTTTTTCCATATAATATAGTTGGATATAACATTTACGTTTGGCCCACAGCCCTCAATCATGTTTAGTATTTGTACTAAAAAGTTTGGGCACCTATGCCAATAGATTTAGACGAATCAAATTTTTAAATCACCAGGTGCTCAATTTTAAATAACATGTTTAAAAACAAATATACCATAATTTCTATATTATTAATTTTAATATATTGCATGGTCAGTAGTTGTTGTTTTTTTTTTTTTAATCATTTTTATTACGTATTAATCCTTGTATAGATATTTCATCATTTTCATAATATTTAATTATTTTTAATCAATTTCTCACATTTCTATTCATTTTAAATGGGCTCCAGTTTTTCCTGAGTTACCGATAAGTGCCGCCATGGATATATATCTTCAAAAACACACAAATAAAACTATTTTACCTTATTTTAGTTAATGCCAAAGAAACATTTCTTGTTTTCATTTAGTTAAAGTTGATATCTTGAAAATAACTGAAACTGCCCTGCTGAAAAAAAACAGCTAAAACCAGCCTAAGATGGTTGGTTGGTTTTAGATGGTCATCCAGTCTGATCTTGGTTGGTCATAGCTGGTCAGCAGGCTGATTTTAGCTGGTCAGGCTTCTTTTAGCTGGTCGTTTCAGCTGATCTCCCAGCCTAGCCTGGCTGGGAAACCAACTAAAAATCAGGCTGCTTAGGCTGGTTGTAGCTGTTGTTTTTTTCAGCAGGGCAAAATAAAAATTAATAAGACAATTCAGACATATTAAAAAAAAAAAAACTAATAAAAATGACAAAAACACAATAAAATTACTAAAACTTTTACAAAAGTTAAAATGAAAACAAAATATAAAATTAATTCAATCTATCAATAAAAACTATAATAGTATCTCAATGATACTAAAACTACACTGAAGTAAGATATCACGGTAAAGTAACTGCTAATGATCATAATTTTTTAACCACTCCCCTCAGCAACCTTTTTGGTACAGTTGCAGTCAAAAGTTTACATACACCTTACAGAATCTGCGAAATGTTAATTATTTTACCAAAATAAGAGGGATCATACAAAATGCTTATTTTCTTATGTAGTACTGACCTGAATAAGATATTTCACATAAAAGACATTTATATATGGTCCACAAGAGAAAATATTAGTTGAATTTATAAAAATGATCCTGTTCAAAAGTTTACATCCCCTTGATTCTTAATACTGTTTCTTACCTGAATGATCCACAGCTGTTTTTTTTTTTTTGTGATAGTTGTTCATGAGTCCCTTGTTTGTCCTGAACAGTTAAACTGTCTGCTGTTCTTCAGAAAAATCCTTCAGGTCTTTGTTTTTTTTTGTTTTTTTTTTTTTGTTTTTTTTAGCATTTTTGTGTATTTGAACCCTTTCCAACAATGACTATGATTTTGAGATCCATCTTTTCACACTGAGGACAACTGAGGGACTCATATGCAACTTTTACAGAAGGTTCAAACACTCACTGATGCTCCAGAAGGAAACATGATGCATTGATTGCCAGGGGTTAAAAACTTCAGGGTAAATTGAACTTATTTTGTCTTCTGGGAAACGTAAGTATCTTCTGTAGCTTTTGAATGGCAGTACTAAATGGTGGAAAAAAAAAAAAGATATTTTGGCAAAATAAGAAAAATGTACATATCTTCATTCTTAATGCATTGTGTTTCCTTCTGGAGCATCAGTGAGTGTTTGAACCTTCTGTAATAGTTGCATATGAGATCTCAAAATCACAAAGTCATTGTTGGAAAGAGTTCAAATACACAAAAATGCTGAATAACTATCACTAAACAAAAAAACACAGCTGTGGATCATTCAGGTAACAACACAGTATTAAGAATCAAGTGTATGTAAACTTTTGAAAGGGGTCATTTTTATAAATTATTAACTATTTTCTCTTGTGCACTATGTATAAGTTTTTATTTTTTTATTTTTTGGTCTCTTATTTTGGTAAAATAATTAACATTTTGCAGATTCTGGGAGGTGTATGTAAACTTTTGACTTCAACTGTATATATTGTTTATGACCTTCCTATACGGTAGTATGCTGTATAGTATGTAGTGCTTTATGTGTACTCTTTCTGTATGTGTAGAGAATGAATACTCTGTGGATGACGTGTGTGTAATCCTGCTTCTGAAAGGCCTGTGTCTGAAAAACCAAGGACAGTTGCAGGCGGCAGAGGACTGTTTCAGACAGGTTTACATCAGGCCAGTGCTTCTGCGTTAATGGATATGCCTTAGGAAATGCTTGCTTATTCTATCTCAGGATGGTGTTTGAGATGTTTTGTGTCTTTAACAGTGAAAAGAAGTTGAAGTTTGATCATTACCTGGTTCCTAATGCTCTGCTAGAGATGAGTCTCCTGTTCATCGACACGGGGAGAAAAGAGCAAGCCATCAAACTACTGCAGAAAGCCAAGTGAGTTCAGTGTAGGACAGAATCATTGTTTGCTGTTGTCATTTCTTGGCTTCAGGCTGATATGATAGAGGTTGCAAACTGCATTATTGTCATGAAATGTTCTCCTCATCTCTCCTGTCAGAAATAACTACAAAGAGTACTCAATGGAGTCTCGTACGCAGTTCAGGGTCCACGCAGCCCTCACCAAACTTAAGGCTGACACCAGCGACCAAGATGAAATAGCAACATCGTGAGGAAACATGATGCTAAGTCAATGGCGTCTCCTCTCTGAAGACCAGAGCAGTTACACGGTTCCTTTTTGGGGAGAACGAAAGACACAATGTGGTTTTCATGCAGTGGTACTGCCCACAGTTATCCCGTCTCACTTTATTGGGCGGAAACATAGGAGACACTAAAAACTTCATTAGTATGTTCTCCAGGAGGTTAGATGCCAAATTGATGTTTATTTTAGTCAGGTAGTAAATAGATGAATGGATACTTCAAATGTAAACCAGGGGTTTAGCTCCTTTGTGATAAAATGTAATAAGCTGTACATTTTAGGGAGCATTAGAAATCAAATTATTATTTTTTTTCTGTATTTCTCAGATCCTGTACAGGTTTAATAAGGGAAACTGACAGTGTTTACAAAAAAATTAGACGAACCATTTTACACTAAGTTGTAATGATGATTAAACGTGTTGATTATTGTAAGGCTGAGTGTGGGGTTGAATACTTTAATATTATTGATTATTATATTCCTTTCTTGAATTAATCAAGAATGTTTATAATAATCAAATGGTTCAAATATACCATCATAAATATTTAATTGTCAAATGCTATGGTTATTTTTTGTAATGAAATACATTTTATTAGTAGTTAATATTTAATCAATTATTGATATTAAAATATTTTTGAAATGTATAATTTATGCATAATTTTATAGTAAATTAAGTCGTACAATCAATGCAGTTATTTAGCAATAAATGCTATGGGTTACTGTGTGAATAAATCAGTTTCCATGACAAATTACAAAATTTTTGCTTTTCTTTTCTTAACCTAGAACTTTTCAAAATTCAATGAGGAATTATTATACATTATTAAATTTAGCTATTTGAATCAGTTTTTCATTCAGAAATGCATATATGGGCCATTCTGAAAAAAAAAAAAAGTGCCTTTTTCCAAAAAAAATTGTATTTGTGCACATTGTATAATATCCAACGTACACATTTCTAGTAATTGTGTAGTTAATTCTCATATTGTATTTTTGGAAAGTTTTGGAATATTTGTCCTCTCTCCAAATTTGTCACTAACAAAACACAGTAGTAATAATTTAATTAGAAGGGTTATATTGACCTGTTAAGATTTTGCTCAAATCTACATTGTAAATATATATTTTTTTGATGTTTTGAGAGGTAAATCAATAACAATTACATTTTTAACAATATTTCAAGTGTAATTTATGAGATTTGTTTGGCAAAAAGTTGATCATACTGATTTCAAAGTTTAGGATTCATTAGTTTCAATATACATTGAACCAAACACTATCATAATATCTTAGTTGATAATTCAGTATACTTTATTTTTGACAAAACATACCATGTTTCAGAAGTGAAAATAATGTTTTGGTTTACTTACAAACTAAAACACTACTAAAACATATAAAGAGTTCAGATTCAAAAGCATCTAAATCCATCTGACATATTTCTTTAAAATGAGCATTTCTTTCTGGATACTTTATATAGGTTTCTATGTAAGTACTGGCACTTCTGATGGGGCTAAGGCTGGAATTTAGTGAGTTTGAAGTAAAAGTATTTGATGATCAGCACATGGTTAGCTAGCAGAGTTCTGAACAGTGGTACTCATTAAAAACTAAATGTTATTGAGTAACTCCCAAAAAAGTGTGCTAAATTGCATAAATAAGGTGTTTGGTAGTGACGTTCCTTAAAGTTACAAACAGATTTTTCAGACTTTTGAACACATTTACCTCAAAATGATGGGGGCTATCTATTTTTTTTTTTTTTTACTTTACTTTTTAAAAGAATCAAAAAGATACTTTTAAAAACAACAACGGAAAAAAAATACAAAAATTATTTCATTGTTTTCATAAATTGAAATTAGGGGTTATGGTTCGGGACAGCCACCTCCCAATTGAAAGTACCCAATAAATGATTATTTTAAATATATTAAGCTAACTAATATTTTCAATATTATTGTGTTTTGCAATAGATAATAAAAGGATCTTAGTAAACATCTAAGATTTGAAAACTTAAATGCTTTTTAAATGTGTTTTTTGGTTGTGGGACAGTAGTTTGCACCAATTCTGTAAAACGGCCTATATACTTTCTGAACTGTTTATTCTGATGTATTATCACATACATGCATGTTGTTTCAGTGAGTGATTTTATTTAAATCAAACAAACTGTGAGGCAATCACACTGACACTCATATTAGAATAGAATAGAAACCAATTTTACAATATAATACAGTAGCACTGTATAAAAGTCCTTTTTCTCTGACAGTTATTGGCTGGATTCTGCTGCTGCTGTTCCCGCTGACCCCTGCTCTTCCTCTCTCTTCCTGCGTTTCAGTAGTTTCCTCTTCTTCTTCTCCTCTTTCTCTATTTCAGCGACCATCTCTTTGAACTTGGCGCTGCGGGGGTCCAGCGCATAACCGAATCGCTCTCTCGCCTCAGCCAGCAGTTTGTCCCGCTTAATTTTTTCCTCTCGTTGTTTCTGTTTGGCCTCTCTTTTCTGCTTTTTCCAGTCAGCGATCATCTTGGGCATTTTGGCCATGTTTGCAGCGATTATTTTCTCTCTGTGTGGAAACGAAGTGAAAAGCACATTAAAGCTGTGTAAAAACCAACATGATCAGGTAATGAATGCAGCATAAAGTTTAATAAGAAAAGTGAATTTTTTTTGTGATCATCTACTACTTCTCTTTTTTTTTTTTTTTTTTTTTTTTTTGGTTTTACAGCAGAAACAAAACCAAGTTTATTGGAAAATACTGATATATAAATAAAAACACTTAAGTATTTTGAGAACATACAAAGATTTTAAAGATAATTTTAAGACTGTTGATAACCAAACAATTGCTAGCATTGACTTGCATAGTTTTTTTTCTTCCATAGCTTAAAGGCAAGAGTTAATACAGATATTCTTGTGAATACACATCGAAGACTGGCAAGGAAGAGAAGAAATTGCTAAAAACTAATCCTTTAAAGATGGCAGCCAGCGGCTACCATTTTTCAAAATATCTTCATTTATGTTTAACAGAAGGAAAAAAAAAAAAAAAAGGGTTTGGAGCAACTTGAGGGTGAGTAAATGATGACAGAACAAATCCATGCTTGGCAGCAAATCTATCTTGAGGAAAAATTAAAGACAAAACGAACGAAAAATACACCAGCTGCAATAAACTAGTAAACTGATGTTATTATAATACACTAAGATTTATTATATATATATATATATATATATATATATATATATATATATATATAAAAAAATTATAATCATTAAAAAAATCGGTCACGAGACACGCGAGAACCAATAACGTTAGACGTCAAAGTCCTTGTGCGTCTTAACGGTTGAATTTGAATGTTTGAAGGAATTTTTCACTGAATAACGACTTCAGTTTCGCTCCGTACATCAAGCAAATCTATCATAAACAGGTTCATAAAACTTGCAAAATAGCCAGCAAGTCATGTAGATTAATCTACCAGCATAAGCTTGTTTGTCAACCGCCATAAAACGTTAAAAAAAGACGATTATTACTTCTAAAGTTGTCATAGTTTGATAGCACAAGTCGCTATCCAATTTCGTGTTATGGAAAACAGAAGCTCGGACTTTGAAAGACACACAAATCAACGTTTGCAACAACGTGAGGGTGAGTAAATGATGACTATTTTCATTTTGGGGTGAACGGTTTCTTGTTTATGAACATGTAAGTTACAGTTAGTTACTGAACAGGGTTGATAAACATCCAGTAGAGACTAGTCAGGTTCACTTCACCTCTGCATCCGCTTCTGCTCCTTCTCCCTCTGTCTGGCCGCGATGTTTTCCAGCATCACTTCTATCGGAGGGTGCCACTCTTTCTCCTCGGCCATCAGCTCCTCCAGCCGGGCTTGAGAGGGCCATAGTTTGGCCGGGTCCACTCCAGACGCGCTTCCATAGCGGCCGAACAGTTTGCGCTCATACTTCTCAGTCTTCTGCCATTCTGGCGTCTTCTCGCTCTCTTTATTCGGAATATAAGGACTCTTTATATTGAGCCAGAGAGGTCTGGGGTTATAGTTCGCGATCTGCTGGACTGCAGCCGGTAGAAAGGAGTTTAATTTAGTAAAGCCAAAGAATAAGGCTGTCCTCCTGCTTAGCAAGGAGGCCGCCATGTTTGATGACAACCTAGTGACCTCTAACGTCAAATTTTTTTTTTTGCACGTGGTGCTGACGTCACGACGCCCTCTGCTGGTGAATTGAAAATTTAAAGTAGATTCCAATGCAATGCTATCTGGAAATTATTGTGTGTGTTTATTATTTTAATAACTATAATTTTACTACATAAAAGATATATAATAATAATAATAGTAATAACAGCTTGAATAACAGAATTATTATTATTATTATTATTATTATTATTATTATTATTATTATTATTATTATTATTATTATTATTAATAGTTATATTAAATAGGTTTTTCAGAGTTTGTTGTCCTTCTAGGTTTAGGGTTATTATTATTATCAATATTTAGATATAAATATTATGTCTAATAATAATTAAGAATATCTAATTTTATAATAACTATTCATTTATTTATACTGGGATTATCATTATTAATAAATATTTGTTGTTAATTTTACTGATTTGTATAGATTTTTATTGACTTTGATTTGTTTAATTTTTATAATTTAAGTAATGATAAAATATTATTTTAATACTTATAATTTTAATAGATAAAATATTTGCAATAATAACAACTATTATTATTATTATTATTATTACAAATAGTTTATTTATTTTATATCCTTCTAGGGTTAGGGTTAGGGTTAGGGTTAAGGTTATATAATATTATACCTAATAATAATTAAGGAATAAGTATATCTAATTTTAAAATAACTATTAATTTCTAATGTTTTATACTGGGATTATTATTATAAATAAATATTTGTTGTTACTTTTACTAATTTTTATAGATTTTAATAGAAGTTATTGATTTGTTTAATTTTTATAATTTAAGTAATAATTAAAATATTTTTAATAACTATAATTTTAATAATTAAAATGTTATAATAATAATAATAATAATAATAATTACAATTAATAGGTAAAAATAAATAGGGTTTTCAGGGTTTTTTGTCCTTCAAGGGTTCAAGGTTATCTAACATTATATCTAATAATAAATAAGGATATCTAACTTTATAATATCTATTAATTTCTA
This sequence comes from Cirrhinus mrigala, assembly GCA_036247105.1. Classification (NCBI taxonomy): domain Eukaryota; kingdom Metazoa; phylum Chordata; class Actinopteri; order Cypriniformes; family Cyprinidae; genus Cirrhinus; species Cirrhinus mrigala. The sequence continues at coordinate 2,587,423 of CM070009.1, read as the reverse complement.
ATGTTTTATTTATACTGGAATTATTATTATTATTATTAATAAATATTTGTTGTATTTTATTGAATTTATTGATTTTTTTGTTTATTATTATTATTATTATTATTATTATTATTATTAATAGTTACATTAAATAGTTTTCAGGGTTTTTTTCCATCCTTCTAGGGTTAGGGTTTGGGTTATATAATATTAAACCTAATAATAATAATTAAGAAATAAGGATATCTCTATTCATTTCTAATGTTTTATTTATACTGGAATTATTATTATTAATAAATATTTGTTAACTTTACTGATTTGTATAGATTTGAATTGATTAATTTAATTTTTATAATTTTGTTTTGTGTTGTAAATGGGAATATGTACTGGGAATCATGTTATGTTTATAGGTGTTCAGCTTGTGTGTTGTCTGTACTGGTGTCGCTCCTCCCTGATCATTTTCGTGTGGAGTTTAATCATCACCTCGGGGGGCCTTTAACAATGCTATTTCAATCCTCAGAGTTTTTGTCTGTCCTGAAAGCCGGACCCTTGAATCTTTTCCGGTAGTTTAACGGCACAGCGGGATACTATTGTTGGAAATAAAGGTCTTAAATGGATCTGGTCCTGCTGGTATTGTTTATCCCAGAGTCCAAACCATGCTAGAAAAACAAAGATGATAGCCTATTTTAAATCTCTGGTCATATTTTTGGCCACATTGCTTATTTATTTAATTTAATTACTTTAATGAAAGAGGAAAATAATATAGGATAATTTAGGATCCTTATAGACACAAGTTTTATGATTAAAGCTGAATTAGATCAACTCTTCAATTGTGTACAATTATATTATGTTTCATCTGTTCATTTTCCTTTTGTATTTAATTCTAAGAATTTTCCATAATTAGCAAATCAGTAAACAAGCAGATAAAGCAACATCGCTTAAAATTATTATCAGTCAGTTTAATTTGATGTTTATTTGAATTATGTGATCAAGTGAATGTTTAGAATGTGAAGCTTTATAGAATCAATAGTTTTTTTTACAGACACACTGAGAGTTCCTCTCCTCACATAATTTGTTGATGAATGGATGAATTATCATGTTTGAAGAGTCTTAAGGGGGCTTAGTTTTTTCCCTGAGCATTTCTTTCACCCATAGGGCTGCATGCGGTCTACTTCTGTTCTTATAAATGGTCCATGCCAGCTTCAGTGAGCAGATGAGCAGAAACTCCACTTTGAATTTCTGGAACGCAGCATGGGAGGGTTGGATTATTAACCAGCAAACACTCGGAGGAAGAAAAAGCCCTTTGTTTTAAATGCTCCAGCCCTCCCTCTCTATCACAAACCCCTCCCCTCCTTCCGCTACTCTTCTTTTAGTTTTGATTTCTTTTCAAAAATGTAAAGATGGGACAAACAAGCAGCTTTAGAATGCGCCTCTCGGAGAGACAGATGTCAGAGCTTTTGTCTCACGACGAGCGCATCATTATAACTCGAAAGTTCCCATGGCGGGGGGTTGAGGGTTTGAGAGGGGTCCGCGGCGTGCCGTGTGCGACACAGGGCTTAATTTAGACACCGGTGATCGCTGCCAACTGAGAAGCTTTAAAGACACAACCATCTGAGAAAATCAGGTCTGCTGGCATTAATGCAGAGGTTTCATCAGTATAGATGTGTTTGCTAAGGCTATAGCATTACTATTAGGCCTGCTGTCGTTCATACTTATGGTCAGGATTCAAAAACGTTTAAAGTATTAAACTTCATCATCATATTGTAGATAGAAGCTATAGATTTTATTGCATAAATTTAGTTGGACGTAAGTTAATGGGACCAATTTTTTTTCCGGAATTTAAGAAGCTTGCAATTGTATTTGCACTCTTACATTAATTGCTATGTTAAATCTTGCGTATTATTTGAGCTGAAAAGTTGTTTAAATCATAATTTTTAGAGTTGTTTTAGTGTTTTAGGATTTGTGGCATTCACTTGTCTTGGTAAAAGAGTTACACCGAAAACGCTAGTTAGCAGATTTTTCCGACACTAAAATAATGTTAACACATCGTATGGTTAACTGTTTGTGTTGAATGTTATTATTTGAATTTTCTGTAATATTAACATTAATTTAGTTTTATTAAAATGGAAAAAACACAAGTTTATGATTATCCTTGAATTTTATCAACCATGTAGTTATGTAAAACTACATATACAGTAATGATCTGTTTATTTTCACTTTGATTTAATTTTTTTTTTTTAAATTAAGGATTTAAAAGCAGAAATGTGAAGCTGATTTTATACAATCAATTTAATTCTTCTGTTAAAACTTATGTTATTCAAGCTGTAAAGTTGTTTAAATCATTTTACAGTAGTTTTGGCGTGTAAAGGTTTATAGCCTTCAGTTTTCATTGCAACAGAGTTGTAAAATTGAATATAACTTTACACAGAAAAGGTTAGTAACACATTGTTTGGTTATGTAATTTTAATTGGCCCTATTCATTTCCATTGTAAGTGCCACACATTTAGAAAAGGAGGGACAAATGAAAACAAATTTTTGTTGTCACTGACACTATGCCACATATGCTGTGAATTAAGATTAATTTGCACTCCTAGGGGTCGATCGATTATCGGCGCCGATATTAAGCATTTTTATAGTTATTGTTATTGGTCATTTTAAAAACTAATTTGCCGATAAAATATTTTAAAAGCATTTAATGAAAGTTTTGTCAGAGTCCTTGTTACTCTTCATTTTGACATTCATTTTCATTTTTACACCAAGCATATATCGGTTCAAAATATCGGTTATCTGTCTGTTTAATCTGATACTTAAATTAACTGTTATGTTAAAACTTGAGCTGTAAAGTTGTTTAAATCATATTTTTTTACAGTCATTTTAGTGTTTTAGGATTTATGGCATTCACTTGTCTTGGCACCCGGTCTACTTGATCTGTAATAATCGGTCATCAACCCTGAAAAACGCATATCGATCGACCCCTAATTATTTCTTTCATATCTCAGGACAACATTGTCTTTTGTCATGTCTAGTTGTTATAACCGCTAGTCAGGCTCCTAGTAGACTAGAAAGGTCAGTTATATAGGCACTATGGACGGGGTTGTTTTCTTATAACTAACCATTGTATTTGCACTCTTAAATTAATTGTTAAAACTTGCATATTTACGGTCATTTTAGTGTTTTAGGATTTATAGCATTCACCTGTCTTGGCGACCGAGTTGTAAAATTTTCGTTTATCAGTCTATTTGATCTGTAATAATCGGTATCGGCATTGGCCTTGAAAAACACATATCGGGTGACCCCAAATTATTTCTTTGATATCTCAGAAATTGTCTTTTGCCATGTGTAGTTGTTAAAACAGCTAGTCAGGCTCCTAATAGACGAGAAAGGTCAGTTATATAGGCACTATGGATGGGTTTGCTCTTTTATGTTGCTCTTGTGAGTTCATCCAAAGAGACCATCCATATGGCCTTATGATTAAATATTAACAGGCCACCACATTTCCAACCAACTCATGTGAAATTAATGGAGATGTTGCATTATGGGATGGTTCTATTCCCGCTCGCTGCTGTTTCTCCCACCCACAATAACCGGAGTACAGCTTAGGGAATGTCCAGATGCCATTTTAGTAAACATGATGTCTCTCATGCTTTTAATGTGCACATGATGACCTGTAATACATACATTACAAGCGCTATACATATGTGATTTTAATTGTAATGATGCTTTGTTCACTGATTATGTTTAAATTTAGTCATTTAGCAGATGCTTTTATCCAGTGCAGCATACAAATGAGGAAAAACTCAAGCAATTTATCAGCTGAATTTCTAAAGTAAACCAGAACATTATGGAAGCACATTTCTGGTAACTGTGACTTTAATTCCAGAGAATGTGACTTTAAATTGCATAGTGTGTCTTATAGCTCACAAAATGACTATATTTCTTACTTTAAATCCAAATATTTTAGGTCTTTCATTGCATTTTACTCAGAACTAGATGTTTAGGATTTGCACTAATCTTTTAAATATACATTTAGCAGCCCAAGTCAAGAAGTAGGTGGTTTGAAGTTGATATTAGTGGTTCGTTTCTAAGTTTGGAACTAGAAAGTCAAGTTGAGCACCTTGCCTGTCTTAAGTAGGACGGGTATATTTGTAGCAATAGCCAAAAATACATTGTATAGGTCAGAATTATCGATTTTTCTTTTATGCCAAAAATCATTGTTAAGTAAAAATCATGTTTCTTTAAGATATTTTGTACATTTCCTACCGTAAATATATAAAAATGTAATTTTTTTTTTAGTAATATGCATTGCTTCATTTGGACAACTTTAAAGGCGGTTTTCTCAATATTTAGATTTTTTTGCACCCTCAGATTTCAGATTTTCAAATAGTTTTATCTCAGCCAAATATTGTCCTACCCTAACAAACCATACATCAATGGAAAGTGTATTTATTCAGCTTTCAGATTATGTATAAATCAAGAAATTGACCCTTATGACTGGTTTTGTGGTGAAGTGTTAGCCTTCCTGTTCATAATATGCCATAGAGAAATAACAAGAAGAACATTGAAGTGCCGTAAACAGTAAAACAGTTTGCACTACAAACTATTGTGTTTATAATTAAGATAATACATTAAAATAATATGGTAAGACACACCAATTTGCAATATCAAGCAGCAAAACAAGCTGTTTTGTACAGATAAACATAGCTGGACGTGGATGAGACCGGAAGCCAGACGCATTAAATTTACAAACGGCCGCTCTCACTCTTACGGCAAAAATACGGTGGATAGTATGGTAGTGTGCTAATCTGAACCTAGCCATACTGTATACAAGTTTGACTGCTCCATAGGCCCTACAAGACAGAAGCAAACGATCAGCACACACACAGAGTGCGACATTGCTCATGTTCTCATCCTGCGGGCGGATCTGGAAGTCTCCATGTCATTGTTTAAATGATTCCCCTTCACTAAACTGGGAACGAACCCAAGCGAGAACTACACGTGAAAGCACCTCAGGAGGGGAGCATGTTCAGCGGGGAGCTTTTCAATAATGGATGTACCACATTGAGCTCCCGTTAATAATGTGTTTCTGTCACCGCGGGAGACAGAAAAACGCATTTTAGAGGCGGACGAGAGAATAATGGGATGCGAAGTTAGGGAAACTTAGTCATAACTCACTCTGGCTCCTTTTCAGACATTTTCAGTATCTTATGGCGTTGTTTAACAGGTAAAAAAAAACATATTAGCGTTGTGATTTTTTTTTTTTTTATTTATTTTTTTTTATAAAGAACAGTGGCTTGTTAACCCCTGAAGCTCATTTCATTGTCCAAGCTGCTATTACCATAAATGTGTTTTTGATTACAGTGTTTTCATCAAACAAATTATGGATTGAAGCAATGATCCATATGCCAGTGTTTATTCTGGTTAGAAACAAGATTTAAAGGAATCTTTCAGGCTCAAACAAGTCAAAACTGTGGAAAAAATGAAAATGATGTGCATTACTTAATTTTTCCTTAGTTTGTTAAAACACAAAAATGCACTTACTGTACATTGGAAATTTGCACTGTACAAAATTGGTGTAGAAACAATTTTTTACTCAGAAATTGCTAGTAAATTTCACAAATAGCTGCAAAGAAACACAAGTAACACAAACATACTGCAATATTTGCAACTTCGAGAAATAATTTTTTTACAGTGTAATGGCCATGTTTAAAAGCAGATATGTGAAGCTTATATTTTTATTAAATAACTCACATTCATTTTTCTCTTCAAAAATGTGTAGTTTGAGCTCTGAAGTCAAAATCATCCTTTTAGTGCTGGGAATGCTTTTTTAAGTGCATGAAGTGAATTATCCTAGTGCATTTTGTGCAAAAATGATTTGGTTTATAATTTCACTTGAAAAAAATTGGATTTAACTTTGCACAGACAATGTTAGTAATTGTTTTTGTCACACTAGACATGTATAGTGTTGAAATCCTGTGGCTATGCATTTTAAACAGTGTCCTTTAGAAAATTAAACAGTTTATTCTCATTGACTTACATTACTTTTTGTCCATACAATGGAAGTCAGTAGAAACCAAAACTATTTGTGACCCTGGACCACAAAACCAATCATAAGGGTCAATTTTTTAAACTGAGATTTCATTGATGTATGGTTTGTTAGGATAGTACAATATTTGGCCGAGATACAATTACTTGAAAATAAAGCAATCTGAGGATGGCCTTTAAAGTTGTCTAAATAAAGTTCTTAGCAATGCATATTACTAATTAAAAATTAAGTTTTGATATATTTACGGTAGAAAATTTACAAAATATCTTCATGGAACATGATCTTTACTTAATATCTTAAAGATTTTTGGCATAAAAGAAAAATTGATAATTTTGACCCATACAATGTATTTTTGGCTATTGCTACAAATATACCCATGCTACTTAAGACTGGTTTTGTGGTCCAAGGTCACATTTGGTTAAAAAAGAAAAAAAGCAATACAGGTTTAAATAGGTTTAAACACTCTTCCTCACAAACATTGCTGCCTGTTTGTGCCACTCTCAAATATGAGAGCAGATTTTGTTCCCATGGCTGTGTATGTCCACATTAATAAGCGATTTGACATTTGTGTCATGCTCTCTGTGTCCGTCTCTTGTGTCTTCACCCATTAGGGACCGAGCAGGGCTCGTCGTCCAATCAGAAGCTGAGCCCTTCTGCTGATGCTTTGAAAACGGATGCCAGAAGCGCTAAATACAGTTAATGGTCAATGAATTCAAATGTCATCATTATCTGAGCGGTTCAGAGAATAAATCCATGTCCTCTTAGTGCTTCCCTTTAGCATTCAAACATTATTCAAATACATAGTGTTAACATTCAACAATACATTTGTAAAGGTCTTTTTCAATACATCATAATGTTGTAGCACCTTGAACATTTGAAAACATTTGAAATTGATATTGCAGTATTCGATATTTAAAAAACTGGACATTTCAAAATAAATCATATTACTTTATTTTTGCAAAATAAGTCAATACCCAATTCCAATGTTAGATAATTCATACCGAAAATGAAATCAATGCTGAGATGTAGAAAAAAACCCTTCGCTTTAATTTCATTGATATAGAAACTGTCCTTATGCAGAGATCATATAAGGAGATCTTAAACAGATCTGATGTTGTCACCTTTGTTGGGGTTGATCTGATCTCCCTGAGAGCTGACTCATCACACACACAGAGTGTCCATCCATTGCTGCGGGTATGGTAGACTGGCAGAGGGGTGCAGGTGGCTCTGGATTGGTGCAGACACTGTCCCGACGCTCCCGTGCCCGTGCCAGTGCCATCTGTCATCAGCTACAACATCTGCAAATCCAAGGTGCCCTTGATGGCCGGTGCCACGGTGGCCCGCTTCGGATTTCTGCAGGGGGACGAGTGGGTAGAGAAGCTGCTCCCCAAACACTAATCACATCTTCATCACTAATCATCACGGTTTGGGCTTTTTTATAATTGTTGCAGTGCCGTTCCAGGATTGTTTGTCTGCTTATTTATCCGTATCTCATATCAGATGTCGACGGCTTACCCCATGCCACACACACAGTTCAATTCACAGCAAACCAAAAGCAACTGTGACTAGAAAAAAAAAAAAAAACAACTAAGATGTTTAGATGAGTTTAGATGAAACTATTTTATCCATTTGAAACGAGGAGAGTTAGTGAACACTCATAATGGAGTATGCTGAGGTCTTGAAAGTCTTCCATACCTGCAAGGCATCCATTAGACCACATTGCAATTAACATTCTTGGCTAGGATCCTGATTACTTTGTAAGCAAAGCTCTATATTGATTTAGCAATAACGTGTAACTAGATTTCTAAAGTGAAGTGGTGTCTCTGCAGCTGTCACGAAGCTGGGGTTGTCTGAGGAGGTTGTCAGGCACTGCTATGCAATTGCTCCAGTGTTTTGAGTGGTTATTAGTGAAACAATATGAGACAAATATGTCTCAAGCTTTGACATCTAGCAGATTCAACTTTCAATGTGCTTATTTTAATTTAAACAATCAATTTTATTTTTTTCCTCATGTAAAACTTGTGTGGTTGCCAGGATGTTTAGAACAGATTATTGCATTTGCTATGGTCAGAGTGATTTGCTAGCATGTTATGCTGTTTCTAAAATGCTGAAGGTTGCACTTTTTTACACATTTATTTTCTAATGCACATTTCTTTTCTTTTTTTTTTTAATGGGTTCATGAATTTTAAAAAGGTCTTAATATGCCTAAAAAGATCTTAAACCAGAGCAGAAAGTCTTTGAAATTCATGAAGTAACTGAAATGTCAATATCTTGAGTATTTTTGTCTCATTTTCCATACAAATATCTACACATACTTAAATCAAGGTACATACTTGAGATGCAAAAAGAAGATAGAAAGTCTTATTTTCTGAAAAGTTAAACAAAGTTTAGTAAATTCATGCTGAATTCAAAAGGGAAAACAAACCCCACTGACAGATGTTTGCTCTTATTTTAGGTTTCTTTTTTGGCATATATTTGTTCATGTTTAAATTATAAAATCACTTAATTTTTATTAGTTTCTCAGAAGACAAGATTTATTTTGCTTCTCAATTAAATGCATCTTGATTTAAGAAACTTTAGACATTTGCACTGGAAAACAAGACAAAAAATACACTTTTCGCAGTGGGATTAAGCAGTCATTTGTTTTTTTTTTGTTTTTGTTTTTTTTTTGCAGTGATTGAGAGGTATTTAAGTTAAGACTTTATTTTTGTAAAATTACTTAAAAAATAATGTCGATTTGTTGGAAGTTGCATTTGGAACTTTGAAGTGTTGCTAATAAAACTCATCATATTCTCTTGACATTTACATTTAGGGAACATGCTGACGTATTGTGTTCCCTTCAGTTTAAACTTAATTAACTTGGTCTTAAAACTACATTAAAAAGCCATCTGGAATAACATTAACAGTTACCAGTTTATGCAAGACTTGTGTCAAAGTTAATTTGTAATTTTATGTATTGCTGTTTTTCCCTTTCTTGAATTGCAGAGTAAAATTTCCTTTAGAAATAGACTATTTATGCACAAGACAAAAGCAGTTTATGACTTTGTTACAAAATAAATATAATATGAACTTCAATATGTTCATTTGCTGTGAGATTGCAGGGGACTAAAGCAGCCACTTGGAGGAAGTGACATTTAAAATTCTGAAGAGCACCAGAAACAGTCATTGAGGACAGAAATCTGAAAGAGAAAGAAAAGGGGGCGAACACGTCTGTTTTGTTGGCTAATAGACGACCGGAGGAAAAGAGGCCTAAATCAGAAAGAGTGAAGCTCTGAAAAGAGTAGACAAACAAACTAAAAGCATCGGCACCAAGATCTCGACGAGCCGCGCCAAAATTGTTTGGCACTGGTGGTTTTTAAAAGGAACACCTGCGAAGCGGCAGTCGCTCCTTTACATTCTCCCGAAACCCCGCTGGTCAGCGCTCCACTACTTGGCATCTGATCCTTTGGCCCGCGCCATCAGGCGCCAAGAAGAAAGGAAATCGCTCAAGACGTAAGCTCGCGTTTCTGCGGTGATAAAAGATTCAGTTCCCCCCGCACGATTTGTCACCTGCGTGTTTGTTTTCCCACCCCCGAGTCGAGAGCCCACCTTAATCTAAATGAGCTCATTAGTTGGCAGCGTTCGCCGCACAGGTTCACATAATGAGGCTCATAAACATGGGCGCCATCCACTAAATGAGGCCTGTCACCTCACGTTAGGCCAGTTTGCATAAAATACCGGCTCATTTAAATGAAAACATTTTCATTCGAAACTTTGCCCGGAAAATGGTTGTTTTGATGAAAAATATTTTCAGCTTCAGACTTCATGGTTCTGGAATGTGTAGGGTAGGCGGCTTTATGCTGAATTCCCCAGAAGAAAATAGAGGTGAATTTTTCGAGGTAGACTATTGTGCCTGTTGGATGCGGCTCAAAGGAACGGTATGGAGCATAAAGTTCGGGTCTTCTCGGTTTCCTGTGTTTGGGTTGAGGTCCCGTGGCGCCGTGCGGCGTGTTGGCAGCGGCCCGGAGCGTGCGTAGCGCTCCATAAGGTGATTTGTGGATGGCTTTCCTCGTGTGGTGGGCAGCCAACGCCGGGTTCAGATCAGGACAGCACAGATAGACTGAGGAAGGCCCTGAGCGTTGACATGTTGAATTATTGCGGCCTTGTTTCGAGTTCTGTTTTGTCAATCCCTGAAGGGGAATAAAGAACAGTAAAAACAAAAGAAGATTTACAAAATGGTGATTTGAAAGTCTGAATGATGTATATTTACTCAGCTAACAGGGAACGTTCTCACAACTTTCACTAACGTTTTTTAGAAGTTACATCAACGTTGGGACAAAACATTCTTATAGCATATAGAATATTACAAATAACACTCATAAATAATGTTATATTTTAGGTGAAAAAAAAACAGTAGAATGTTGTAAGAAACGTTTTGGAACTTACCGTTTTAATCACAACAAGAAAGCTGGGCATTTTAACGTTCTCAAAATATTATATAATGTTATATTTTAAATGAAAATAAACATTAGAATGTTGTAAGAAACGTGTTTGTAACTTGATGTGCTAATCATAACAAGAAAACTGGGCATTTTAACATTCTTGGAATATTAAAAGTAACCGCTCTAATAACATTATATTTTAAGTGAAATTAAACAGTAGAATGATGTAAGAAACGTTTTTGGAACTTGACGTTCTAATCGCAACAAGAAAACTGGGCATTTCCACGTTCTTAGAGAATAATGTTATATTTTAGGTGAAAATAAACAGTAGAATGTTGTAGGAAACATTTTTGTAACAATGTTCTAATCACGACAAGAAAATTGGGCATTTTAACGTTCTTATAATATTAAACATAATCCCTTGAATAATGTTATATTTTAAGTGAAAATAAACAGTAAAATGTTGTAAGAAACATTTTTGTAACCTAATGTTCTAATCACGAAAAGCAAACTGGGCATTTTAACATTCTTAGTATATTTAAAATAAACGTTCAGATAACATGTTTTAGGTGAAAATAAACAGTAGAATTTTGTAAGAAACGTTTTCGTAACTTGACATTCTAATCTTGACAAGAAAACTGGGCATTTTAACATTCTTAGAATATTAAAAATAAACGTTCAAATAACGTTATATTTTAGGTGAACATAAACAATAGAATGTTGTAAGAACAATTTTTGTAACTTAACGTTTTTTGAATAGCTTCATATATTAGGTGAAAATAAACAGTAGAATGTTGTAAGAAACATTTTCGTAACTTAATGTTCTAATCACGACAAGAAAACTGGGCATATTAATGTTCTTAGAATATTCAAAATAAATGTTCAAATAACATTATATTTTAAGTGAAAATAAACAGTAGAATGTTGTAAGAACAATTTTTGTAACAACGTTTTTTGAATAACGTCATATTTTAGGTGAAAATAAAGAGTAGAATGTTGTGAGAAACATTTTTGTAACTTGATGTTCTAATCACAAGAAGAAAACTGGGCATTTTGACATTCTTATAATATATATATAAAAAATCCCTCGAATAATGTTACATTTTAAGTGAAAATAAACAGTAGAATGTTGTAAAAAATGTTTTTGTAACTTGACATTCTAATCATGAAAGGAAAAATGGGCATTTTAACGTTCTTAGAATATTAGAAAATAATCGCTCAAATAACGTTACATTTTGGGTGAAAATAAATTTAGTAGTACGTTGTGAGACATTTTTGTAACCTTTAAAAAGTGTTTAAAAAGTAATGTAATATTCAGGACAAGAAAATGGGACATTTCAACATTTTTTGGAAACATTTCAAAAGAATGTTCCCACAACGTTTCTATAACCTGAATTTGTTACCTGGGTAAGAGAAAATGAAAACTGTGGACTTGCTGTTCTCTTGTTCCTTAACCAAACCAGTAGGCTTTTCTATATTAATACTTTATTGCTGAAAAATTCCCTTGTTTTGAATGTTTTTCCTGTGTAAAACTTTGGTTGCTAGGGTGTTACTATGGTTTTGCATTGCTATGCTGTTCGCAGGGGAGTTCTAGGTGATTTCTAGGCCATTGCTTTGCCATTAAAAAAAAAAGTGTTTTTTAGCTCGTTGCTAGGGTGTTATAAACCGTTGCTACCCAGTTGCTAGGCTTTTGCATTGCTATGCTGCTGCTTGTAGGTGGTTGCTAGGCCGTTTCTATGCAGTTACTGACGTATTGGAGCAGCTCTGGGGTTGGATGCATGTAGGAAGGAGAGCTGAAACTCAAAGCAGATGGTTGTGTTGGCACCTGTCTTGCTCTGAAATCTGTTTGGAGCTGTTTTCCACATGTATAAAACAGTCAAGACCTTCATGTGCCAAAAAAATAAACACCTCAGATTTAACCCTACTCACACTGAGAGTCTGTCTCTTACAGTAACGCTCAAAGTCATTAACGTCATTTGAGAGTGCATGTCTTTCTCAGACACGCTACACGTGTCATATATTTAAGATGTCTGGTCTCAGAGACAAAAAAAAAAAACAACTATTTGCTTGCTAAAATAAAAAGTGTTTGAATTCAAATGCCGCTTTATCTCAAATGCTTCCATCATTAATCTGCATTACGAATAAACTTCATGAATGAGTTTGTCATTAGATTCTCATTAGTTGCTGAGTTTTTATGTGCTAAACAGTAACATTTAGTCAAACCACAAATTGTCACCACATTTGAACAGAAAGCCAGTTACAATCCCAATACATTTGAACTGCATTTATTGCAAATTAAAAATGGGATTGAACTTTTTACAGCTTTTGTTTTGCATCCAAAAACGCTATAATTGAACTAGGTTTTTACATGCCATAATGCAAGGGTATAGCCATAGTATTGTTTTGTGGTTGTTAGGGTGTTCTGAGTGGTTGCTAGGTGGTTTCTTACTGACTTACAAGTCAGATGAGTCCAACCTCATGTCTATGTGATATTTGGACTGTAACACATTTCTAGGCTTTTATTGTTATGCTGTTTGCTAGGGAGTTCTAGGCAATTGCAAGGACATCGCTAGGCAGTTATAAGAGTGTTTTTTACCATGTTGCTTTTTGGCTCCTGGGTGTTGCAGACAAGGACATTGCTAGATGCTGACCGACGGATTGGTTTCCCCAATTAATCTGCACTGATAGTGAATTGTTGGAACAATCACTTATCTGCAAAAATTTTGACAGGTAGTTTTTCCAGGTTGCATCCATTGCGGGAGCGGTTGAAAAGGTTCCGCTTTCATTATCGACCTTATTTTTTCCATAACAGTGGGTGTGGCCATTTGCAAATTTTATGGGTGTGGCTTCCTGTCTCCTCCACATCCAGCTATTTTTAGCTGTTCAAAACAGCTTGTTTTGCTGCTTGATTTTGCAAATTGGTGTGTCTTACTATGTTATTTTAATGTATTATCTTAATTATGAACACACTGCTTTGTAGTGCAAACTGTTTTACCTTTTAAACCGAATGTCTCGCCCATAGGCTTACTTTTCGCGTTGAAGAATGTGGATACAGTACGAAAGCGGCCTCTAGAGGCGGATATCACTAACACCACGTGTTGTTGGTTTTGACACGTGACACTGCGCGCTGCACAGCGCGGAATACTTTAGATGCGGATTTAAAACATCGACAACCAAACGGTATGTATGCTGTACAGTACAGCACGTTTTTTATATTATTATAAAGTGATTAATTTGTTGACTAGATATTAGTAGAGAAAGAACATCAGTATGTTTGCCGTCAAGTCTGAGAGGATGCGAACATTGTTTTAACCGCTTGCGTTTTGTGACAGAATTTCACGCAAGTCCGACCCAAATGTTTAATGGAATAATTGTTACCATCTGTTTATATTAGTTCATGTCCAGCTGGTCAATTTTATGCGTTAGTTAGCCAGCAAAGTTGCTTATTTAAAGCTAGTTATGTAAGAAAGCATATTGATATGTTCATATGGAGCTGACAGAAACACATAAACAAATCAGAAACGCATCCGATTTCAAATTTTTCCCCACCGATTCTATCGAAGTCCCCACTGGAAATGCAAATAGCTAACCAGTTTGTATAGGCTAGCGCCAACTCTGTTTACATATTTATTCAATTTGAAACTATTTTATTTTATTTTTATTTATTTATATTTTTTTTGTGGTAACATCCTCCTTTTTCCTGAAAGCGGTAGTCTTGCCCGACCGAAACAATGCTTTACATTTCCGGTCTCTGATGTTTCTAGTCAAATTAACGTATTTTCTGAGCTGATAATATAACCTTAAACCTATGAAAATTATATTTTAACTTAAGGGCTGCGAGCAGGGTTGCCAGGTTTTCACAACAAGACCCGCCCAACTGCTACTCAAAACTAGCCCAAAAGTAGCCCAATCGCATTCGAGGGGGTCCCCCATTAAAAATCGGATTCTGTGGGGTAAAATACACGTTTTTGGCAGGGTTCCCCTGGTCAAATTCATATTCCAAGAGGATAAATATCACATTACTGGGGTCGCTTCAACCCGTGGGCATAAAAACAACCCCGCAACAGTGTTAAAGTAGCCCAATTCCGCAGTAAAACCACAGACTTGGCAACACTGGCTGTAAGCCATGCTCGTTTTCTTTTGTCATCGTTTATGCAAGGCGTGCAGTGCCCGGACATGGACAGATTTGCTGGTATGCAAAATGAGTGTTTTACAGGAATTGCTTATGCAGGAAAAAAGCAAATTGTTCAGTATTGTATTACTTGGGTCATTATGTTTGTTTTAATTTTAAGTCATTTTAAAAACATCGGTTGATTGATCAGTATCAGCCAGTGCAGTTATCGGTATATCGGTAAAAATCGTTATGGAAAGGTAAAATTATTTAATAATGAAGTAAATTCCTAGAAAAATATATACATCTTTAAAAAAATAATAATAATAATAAAATAAAAAATATTGGCCTGTAACAAATTTACTGATTTACAGATAAATAAGATTTTATATATTTACAAACATATGTCTGACTGAGATATGTGACTGATTCAGGTCTTTTTCAAAAGACTTGTTCAAAATAAAAAGCCTAATACGAACAGGAAAACTCTGTTCATCTGTACTCGGGCGTCCTGAGTGACCCGTGTGTCATATAGGGTGAGACATGCTGCTTTGCGATTGGCTGACGTTGAGCAGCACTGCGGTTCAATACATGTAGGAAAGAAAGGAGAGGAGAGCTGAAACTCAAAGCAGATGGTTGTGTTGGCACCTGTCTTGCTCCGAAATCTGTTTGGAGCTGTTTTCCACATGTATAAAACAGTCAAGACCTTCATGTGCCAAAAAAATAAACACCTCAGATTTAACCCTCCTCTCACTGCAGGCTCACAGTAACAGACGTCTGATGTGATCAAGAGAGAGCGCTGTAGGTTACTCATGCTGTCTCATGCATAGACATTATTTCAATTATCATATGTGTGAAATTAGATAGAAGAAAAATGGCAAAGCATGTGGCTGCTACAAACAACTGGGGCCAGTTGCATAAACATAGCCACTATGTTAAGACTTTGTCTTAAGAGCTAGTTTGACCAACTAGCAGTTAGCCAAGAGATAATCAGTCTTACTGATTCAGATTGGACCAGTGTATCTTTTTGTAACTGACTTTATAACCAGTTCTGAAGAAAACAAATTAGATGACTAACTTCCTAGGATTAGATTCAGCAGTTTATGAAACCAGCTCCCGATGGTGCAGCTTTTCTAAGTCTATTTTTTTGCTCTTAATTTTACCATCTTTTATAGATGTTAATATCTTTTTGTGAAATGTTTTTTTTGAATAGTGTACATGTGCTTTCTTTACACTTGCTCACTTCTGTCTTTTGTTTTGTTCTTTTGTTATCTAATTTAATGACATTCATTATTTTTTAAGTTTTCATATTTTTATTTTATTTTATTTATTTATTTATTTATTCATTTATTTATTTTTTGGAGCCACTGAATATCACAAGCTAGGAAACATCAATTGGAAAAATAACTCATTAGGTTTTATCCATAGACTGTAAAAAACCTTTTGCCACTGTCATTATAATGAACTAAAAATAAAAATCAATAAATAATAATTAATTAAAATATAATGTAATTAATTAAAACATTTTATTTCAGCTATTTGCAAAAGCAACGTTTCTTATTTTCTTTTAGTTTAACAGGAAAAACTAAAACAGAATTAAAATGAATAAATGTCAAAAACACAAAATTGCTAAAACTTGATATAACTTATGTAACTATATAATTTAATGACACTCATTCATTAAGTTTTCAAATAACAAGTAAAACATTTTTGTTACTTAAAAATACAATAAACATCAACTGAATAATAAAATAATAATAAATATGTATATAAAAGCAGCATTTATCATTGTCATTTAGATGTACTAAAATAACTAAAACTGAAATAATAAAAGCTATATAAACATAAAAATAATAACATAATAATAACAAAAACACAGCAAAATGATTGCATTTTTAACAAAAATTTAAAATGAAAATGTAAAATGCAGAAAACTAATTCAAAATATATTTTTTAAAAAAAACTAATAGTATTTCATACTAAAATGACACGTCTTTAGCATTTACATTTGATATGCATTTAGTTTAACAGAAATATCTAAACTTAAAACTAAACATTAAAATGAATAAATGCCAAAAACACAAAATTGCTAAAACTTGGTATAACTTGTATAATTATGTAATTTAATGACACTCATTCATTAAGTTTTCAAATGTTTTTTTCCCAGGTTTTGTTACTTAAAAATACAATAAACATCAACTGAAATTAAATAAAATAATAATAAAAATGTATATAAAAGCAACATTTTTTTTTTTTCATTTTAATTTAGATGTACTAAAATAACAAACTGAAATAAAATAAAAACTATATAAACATTTAAAAAATAATAACATCATAATGACAAAAACATCAACAATTATTATAGACTAAAATTGAAAAACTAATAATACAGAAAACTAATTCAAAATAAATTCAAAATGTTTAAATAAAAACAAAACTAATAGTATTTCATACTAAAATGACACTTCTTTGGCATTTACATTCGATATGCATTTAGTTTAACAGAAATAACTAAAACTTAAAACTAAAAATTTAAATGAATAAATGTCAAAAACAAAACAAAATTGCTAAAACTTGATATAAGTTTTAAATTTTGATATTATCTAATTCAATGACATTCATTAATTTTACTTCAAGTATTCAAATCCCTTTTCCCCAAGTTTTTTGTTACTTGAAGTAAACATTAACTGAATGAAATAAAATAATAGTAAAAAATTATATAAAAGCAACAATTCTCATTTTCATTAAGATGTACTAAAATAACTAAAACTGAAATAAAACTAAAAACTGTATGAACATTTAAATAATAATAACATAAGAATAACAAAATCACACAACAAAACGATTACGGTTTTAACTAAAATTTAAAATGAAAACGTAAAATACAGAAAACTAAAATATATATTAAAAAATAAACTATTATATTTTATTATTTCATAATATCATAATATTTACCATTATTTTATTCACACCGTAACTTCATATTATAAAAATAATACATAATATTTTATTCCCAAAACAAATTGCGCCCAGATGGATGGATAAAAAAAAAAAAAAAAAAAAATCTAACATTTAGTTCCTGCTCCAACTCTATCCTTCAAGGGGTTTTCATAAAAAGAAACGTGTGAATTTTCGTATCCAGCAGAGGGCGCTGCAGCACACACTTGTCATGCACGCGCACCTGTCCAGCCTGACTCTTGCTGAATGTTTATGTACTATAACAGCGACAGTGAGTCAAACCACTAATTGTTACCATGTTTTCACACATAGTAAGTCGTGTTTCAATTCCAAACACATTTAAATGTGCGCTTTCATTGCGAATTAAAATGACATGGAACATTTTCCAGCTTTTATGTCCTGAAAGATGAAAGATGAAAGATGAATGAAAGAACTGTATTTAACTAGACTGCATTAAACAAACAGGCATGCAGTGAAACGATATAAATAATAGTGACAGTGTAATTTAGTGTTTTAAAACACTACACTACTTGGAAACCTTTTAATCACAACGTTAAATAAACAGTGCATAATTTAATAAATAGTAAGTTAATCAATCTTTATTTATTGCAGGTGATTTTATATAGTAATTTAATATGTATGAGACCTGTCCTGGTTAAACCCTCAATATTAATATGACTTACTGTGAATTAAAGTACTTCTATTTTCAGTTGACATTTTCCCAAATCATTCAAAAACGTTGAATCTCAATGAGAGCAATTGTTTACATGGAGGTTTTCTGTCTTCGTCCTTTATTTTGAATATTTATCCAAATGTTTGTCATCAGATTTTGCAGGAATTTCCACATGATATGTTACACTAAACATGTGCCTTTTGCTTTGTAGTGATTATCAACACATGAGAGATGCATTAGCCTGTATTAAAACCAACTGAAGAATAAAACGGCATGATGAACTCCTTATGCTGACCTGTGTACTGTTACTCAAATCTATTACCTAAGCGTTTCTAAGAAATTGATTCTCTTGATTTAATCAGAAACGCCTCCCTGAAAACATTTGCTTCAGATACAAGGGTGTTTTTGGAAACAACCCTATTCAATTCAATTCTATTCACATCCTTTTTTTCACTTTTAAGATTAAGAAATTTATCCAAACATGAGAAAAGTCTGCTCTTTATTATCGGCTATAATATAGGACATGCTTTCTTTTTTTTTTCTTTTTTTTTTTTTTTAGTATATGTATGTATTATATACTTACTTATGATTGATAAAAGCTAAATTTCTCAAATGTATAACAAATGTCCCAAGTGCATGCAGATAAATGATTAATTTAAAAGAAGAACTCTTCAGCTTTTATCCAAATTTTATAATTCAGAAAAACAGAGGTGGTTTTATTTCTTTGTCTGATGTATTCACATCTGGTTAGACGGTCAGAGGTCAGATGTGTGGAATCTTGTGCTAATAAACTGTCTCTGTGAGGACAGATTTGATGGAAAGTGCATTGTAAATGGCTTCTCTCCCTTTTCAATAATGTGAACGTTTTCTGTGGGTTGGCTTTTAGGCTGTTAGCATGAAATGCAGCGTGCAGCTTCTGTTTTATTTTCAAATTGCATATGCGTGGCACATGTTAATCAGAAACTGAAGTATTACTGTCTGATAAAATGAGCAAAAGTTCTGTGGAAAATCCAGATCATGACTGGAAGATGTATCTAATGTATTGTTATATAACTGCAGGTTGGTTTATAGGTGATGCTATAAAGGACAGAACTAAAAACTCTTTTATAAGTAAATACATAATTAATTAGTTAAACAGCTAAATATCTCATTATTACTTTTTCCTGATTTAACAGATGTCTAACGTGCTGTTTGATTGTCTCACAATTTAATTTTAGTTGCAATTTTAGTTTGTTTTGCACGTTTTATTTTACTTTAATTAATTTTTTTATTTTATTTTATTTGGAGTCTCTTAATTGTGTTGTTTAATTGTGTCACATAGTCCAAGCAAGTTACTACTATTCTGTGTATTAGCAGTGGAGTTAGAGAGTATGAGATTGAGACATTACCCTGGCTGATTTATTTGAATTTTCTTTTATGTTATATTTTATATTTTTATTTTATTTTATTTTACCCTGGCAGACTTGAAATGTTTAGAGGCTTGTAATTTCTACAATTAAATCGTTCCAATGTTGCATCATTAGAGCTCAGGTGTGCTCAACCAATCAGAAACATAATATTATCTTTTTTATTTTATTTTTTTTTATTTTATTTTATTTTATTTTATTTTGAGTCTTGAAATTTCTACAGTTATATCATTTCCATGTTGTAGCATTAGAGCTCAGTTGTGTTCAACTAATCTGAAATGTAATAATATCTATATTAATTTTTTTCTATTCTATTCTTTTCTATTCTTTTTATTTATTTATTCATTTATTTATTTATTGTTTGTCTCATGCATCACATCCCATGCAATTTTTTTCAAACATAAATTTAAGTATGACACACTTTTTATTTTACACTCTTTATAAATTAAGTATTTATATATATTAATTTTTATTTTATTTTATTTTATTCTCTCATGGGCAAACTTAAATATTTAGAGTGTTTTAATTTCTACAATTAGAATCATTCCCATGTTGCAGCATTAGAGCTCATTTGTGTTTAATAATAATACGTAATAATATCTATTTTTTTATTTTATTTTATTTTATTCTCTCATGGGCAAACTTAAATATTTAGAGTGTTTTAATTTCTACAGTTAGAATCATTCCCATGTTGCAGCATTAGAACTCTGTTGTGTTCAATTTTTTTAAGTCTTTTTAATTTTAATTTAATTTTATTTTATTTTTAATGTCTCGTACATCCCTTCACATTTTTTTTCTTGTGTTACGCACTTTTTATTTTACACTCTTTATAATTTACGTATTTTTATCTTCATCATTTTATTTTATTTTCCTCTGGGCAGACTTAAATATTTAGAGTCTTGCAGTTTCTACCATTATTTAAATTCTCATTTCGCAGCATTTATGCACCTCATTCAATTGTGTTCTTGCAATCTGATGGATTATGCATTATTGTGTCTGTTCATAATGCCATCAAATAAGTCAGCATTTTGTGGGATCTGTATAATCAGTTTCTTAATGAAGCAGGTGCTTGGACAGGTGCTGGACTAGCTGTGCACAGCTTACACACTTTGGGAATATTCATACTCGGCTTGAAAGCGCACCCTTTACATGCTTTGGCTGTGTTTACGAGAAATCATTGCACATACAAGGTAGCGTATATCAGAAATTCAGATTTCCCAGAACCTTCGGCTTTGCATAAAAAGAGCGCTTTCCTTTGCTGCGAGGTATTGCCCATCATTGATCAAGACTTTGGCTGGATTTCTTTTGACGTGCACTTTTATTAAATTGGTTTGCTGTTGGGTGAAGGCAGCTGGAGACAAATCAAGTGGCAGATGAGCTGGCAGGCCGTGCCACAAGTGTGAGGTGAGCGCTAGAGAGATAGACAGATGGACGGACAGATAGATAAATGATTTCCAGTGGAAAGACAGCAATGGTAAGCTAGCGAGGATAAGAAGCAGCCTGGCATTATCCCGTGCCCTTTAGTATTTAAAGGATGCTGGCATAACATTTAGGTATTTGGGGCGGCAGAGCCACGCAGAAAACACGCTCACACAAACCCCCCCAACAATCATTTGCTTTATGAGGCGCCTGCTGATGCCATGGTAACCCTCCTGTCCTGGGCACGGCGCGAGCGCCACCGTGCCAAACAAATGCCATGGTAACTTTTTTTTTTTTTTTTTTTTTTTTTTTTTTTTAACCCACGTTGCCCAGAAACCTTTGAGATTTAGTAAGTGAAACCAGTGGATTCACAAATTAGGCTCTGAGAGAGAGCAGACAGAAACGTGAAGTTTAGTGTTTACAGTTTCTATGCACAAATTACCCAGAAACACTGTGAATTATACGGTGACTTTAGTGCTTCTTTTTAAGAACCATTTCTATTGAGGTACATTTAGGGGTGCAATCCGTTGAGGTTTGTGTCATGCAACGCAAGCTTCCTTTCGGCCAACAAATTTTTATACATATATATGTAGATTTTAGTTTCTTAATGTACATTCCTGGTCTCATCATGAATGGTTGATCAGCGCACATTAGTCTAATTGCATAGTTTGTCTTTGTCTGTTTGTCTTTTATTAAATACTGACTCCACCGTGAAACAATTGACTTTTTCGAGTGACAAAACCCAAGCCTTGATTTACAATTTTTTTGTGATGCAATCAATTTCTGATGGATAAAATTAAGATAATATTTTAATATTTTACATGGATGCATAATATTTAGCATTTCTTCTTTTTTTAAAATCTGTTTCACACAGAAATGAGTCAAAATCTGCTAAGGGGTAAAAATGAAAGAAAAAAAAAAGTCGATTTACAACAGGATCTGGGTTTAGATAAAAGGTTTTTGTTACAAATTTATGACAGCTGCATGTAACATTTTGTCTGTCAAAAAAGTTTTTATATGAAGCCTGCGTCATCACTTTCCAAGAAAAAGGAATGAAATAACTTAATTTGACAGGTGATTTTTATAAAATGTAGACCACTACTGAGTTTAAAATGTTACTTTTTTTTTTTCCAAAATTTTCTGTAAAAGTTGATACATTTTTACATGATTTATTACATTTAAATATCCCTTAGCAGATTTTGACTTGCACAAATCAGATTGTTGTTGAAGTAAAATTTTACGTTCATGTTGAAAACAAAACACAATTTTTTCAGGTTGTATTTGCATTGAAGTTATTCAGACACCAGATATATAATTTTTTATATTTTTTTTACTAGTAGGTGCACGACTCTATAGTTAATTTATGTAAGTGAGATAGCAAAATAAAGTAAACTGTGTCATATTATGCCCAAAAATTCCTCATACAGAGGACTACCAGTAAAAAATAAAAATTTGGGACCAAAAATTATTCAGATCATGTTTGGCGTAAGTGTTTTTTTCTTTAAATGCGACCTTTTTACACCACAGACTGAACAAAATGGTTGGTAATTGGTCAACAAAGTATTGCTAGTTGTGTAAATATTGTCATACTAACAGTTATCTGATAATGAATTTGTTGAGTTCTTTTCCTATTTTGTTACCATTTTCTAAACTACAGTGAATAAACTGATAATGTGAGAAATGTTGAAGGTGTCTGAATATATTTTGGTTTGGCTGTAATTTATAGTCATAATGACAGGACCTATGTTTTGTTGATGTAATGTCCAAAATGGATCCTTACAATTATGGTTAGCACTTATTACACACAATCTACAATTACATCTATACTGAAACATATTTTAAACTTATTTAAACTTATCACAATATTACAATTAAGTGGACATAGTGAATTTTAAATCAGTTTTTTAATGATAATAGCCTCTTTCACACATAAAATCTTTACTTGTAAATTACCAATAAATTGCCGTTAAGAGATCATGTGTAAACAGGACCTTTTCCAAAAATACCGGTAAACTCGTTCCGGCAATTTACCAGTAAAGGAGGTTGCAACATTACCATTAAATTACCGGTAATATGCTCTGTGTCAATGCAGAACGAGATTGAGCACGTACGAGTTCAGAATGTGCTGACGTAAGACGTTTATTCTTGGCCAATCATGACATTCTGACACAGATGACATATTTATTCCGCCCTGTGTAGTAGCTTGTGTTTGAAGTCGACTAATACAATGTCTCTGGGCCAAAAGTGCTACATAAATGTGAATGTTTGACAAAAAAAATGAAAACATCAACAAAAACACTGACCACAATTACCCCTCCATGTTTACAAACACAACACCGAGAGGTGTGGCCGTTTAGAGGACATTTCTGGTTAATGATGTCACAGAATTTACCGGTGTTTTGAAACCGATGTGTAAATGGTTTGGTTGGTTTAACGGTAAAAAGGCGGTACGGCGTTGCCCGTGTAAACAGTGCAATTTTAGTATTTAACGTTAAAGTCGTTCTGGTAATTTTTTATAGCAATTTACTGGTATTACTGTGTGAAAGGGGCTATTATCTTCTAGTGGCATTTTTGGCGGGAAAACAACAGCATAAACATCAGTAGTTTTAGGAGTGGTTTATGTCACTTTGTAATGTTAGAATGATTAAAAATCAGTTAGATATTATGATTATTTGAGGAAATTCTTTAAATTTGAAAATAGACTTCGTTGACATCCACTTAAGATTTAAACTGACTGGCAATTCCTCCCTCATGGTTTGCTTCCTGGTACTAGAATATTTCATCCCTGCTTCAGTTCAGTTTTTAATGAAGTTCTATATTTATCATATTGTGTGCTTGTGCTGTTTATGAATGTAATGATGAACTGTTTTGTATTGCTTGTAATGTATAGTTGGACTGGCAAATATGTTTCCCAATTACAAGGATTAATAAAGCATTCTAATGTAACCTAACCTAACATTTTAGTGGCACCGGACGCCCTGTAACTCACATCCTAATCAGAAACATCAGTTCAGGATTTCCACGTTGTTTGATAAAACTGATTTGTTAATGAATTGCTGACACCAATGAATGAACAATTTGGCTGATAGAATAAAAAAGAGCCTATTGAAAAGAATTAAATAATGCTTATTAGTGTACATGTAGCATTATCATTCATAGAAATGTTAGAAAAATGCATATTTACTTTAGATATGGTCATTTTCATGACTTTTAAGATTTTATTTGTAAATCACTGTTAATAGGTGTTGGCTAAATTCATAAATCTAAATGTTTATTAAGATTTACATTACTATTCCAGGCCTGAAAAAAGGATTTGATCAGTACATGGTTTCAGTATCCCTGTATTACACTGTAAAATCCATCTACTCTAACTTAAAAACCTCAGTAGCTGGCTTAAATTTTTAAGTACAAGTTGTTTTAACTTAAATTATGACTTATGTTGAATTTTGTGTCACTTGAAATTTGACATTCACTTGAGTTAAAGTAATGGCAAACATGTTGATTTGACTTATTGATTATTATTTTTAAGATGAACTTTATTGTTGTAAGATAATAATTTCAGTTTCTGCACATGATTGATTATGTACAAATACACTGACATTCAAAAGTTTGGGATCAATAAGATTTTTACTGTTTTTTTAAAGAATGCTCATCAATGCTCTTTGCTCTCATCAAAGCTGCATTTATTTGATCAAAAACACAGAAAAAGCAGTAATATTATGAAATATTATTTCAATTTGAAATAATTGTTTTGTATTTTAACATACTTTAAAACATAATTTATTTCTATGATGTAAAGCTGAATTTTTTTCAGTCATTACTCCAGTCTTCAGTTTCACATGATCCTTCAGAAATCATTCTAATATGCTGATTTATTATCAATGTTGAAAACAGTTGTGCTGCTTAATATTTTTTATTTTTTTTTGGAAATTGTGAAGCTTTTCAAGATGTATTTTATGAATAAAATGTTAAATGAAGCGTTTATTTAAAATAGAAATCTTTTTTTTAACAATGTACACTACTGTTTAACAGTTTGGGCTCAGTCTTTTTTTTCTTTTTTTTTTTTTGATAGAAATTGATGCTTTTATTTAGCAAGGATATGTTTAATTGATAAAAAGTGATAGTAAAGACTTGTATTGTTAGAAATGATGTCTATAGGCGAGACACTGCAGGTGAATAGGGTAAAAAAAAAAAAAAACTAATAGTTATCACTTTACTTACCCAGTTGATTGAGTAAACTGATAATTGCAAGCATTTTTGTATTACAAGTTTTCTAACATGTTAGGTTTGAATATGCAAATGAGGCATTGTTTAATGTGTGTGTAAGTGCTACTGAAGTGGAGATTTATGGCTTAGCGTACACCGTAAAAAAAAACAAAAAAAAAAAAAAAAATTGAGTCAACTTAAAATGATTTGTTACCCTGCTGTCTTAAAATTTTAAGTTTAGTCAGCTGGAAAAGTTGTACTAAGTGACAGCTTAGATGTTTGAGTTGACTAAACAAAAATGTAAAAGCTGGGCTTGTTACCCAGCTGCCTTCAAATTTCAAGTTGAATCAACTCAAATATCTAAGTTGTCACTTAGTACGACTTAACATTTCTAAAAAGTTAACAAAACTTTTTTGAGTTAACTGAACTTAAAATTTTAAGGCAGCCGGGTAACAAAAGTATTTTAAGTTGACTCAACAAATAGTTTTTTTTACAGTGTAGGAGAAAAAACTCAATTTCAGAAAACGGCCTTTAAAAATATGTATTGTAAATGAAATCTGCTGACACAAATGGATAAAGTGCTATAAAAGGAAACATTTATCAGTGTCTTTTGGATGTTTTCTTTCCACTTGTCTAAAACAAACACTTAAAACACCAAAAATCACCCAAAATCTCCAACTTGAAAGGTGCATGAAAAAACTGTTTTTGCCTGCAGTGTCTCCCCTTAAAAGAAATGGTGTACTTTTAAACTTTTTATTAATCAAAGAATCCTAAAAAAAAGAAATACTAATAATAATAAGCAGCACAACTGTTTTCAACACTGATAATAAATCATCATATTAAAATTATTTCTAAAGGATCATGTGACACTGAAGACTGCAGTAATGATGCTGAAAATTCAATACTTCAGATTATATTAAAATACAAAACTGTTATTTTAAATTGTATTAATATTTCACAATATTACAGTTTTTTTTTGTGTGTGTATAGTAATATATAATAAATAACTTCAGTCTTGATGACCAGAAGAGATTCCTTTAAAAAACATTAAAAATCGTACCGATCCCAAACTATTTCTGGACCATAACAGGCTGCAGTATTTTTGTGCGTCTGTATGCATTCAAACAAACACATCTGTTTAAATGAGCTGAATCCTGTCGCCATGTAACATCTCTTCTCCTGTGATTTCCATATTACCCGAGGTTATCTAGATGCGTTGCTTTCTGCCCTCTCTCTTTCTCTCTCTTTCTCTCTCTCTGACGCCATGCCAGTTTAGTGCCAGTCCTGAATCACACAGTCTCTCACACGCACACAAAGAAGTCTTGTTTAGCGTGTTTTAATTCCCTTAAATTAGGGAGCCGTGCCAAGTCCTGCGCTAGCAGCCATCGCACCATAAGCAGACTTATAATTGTCCCTCATCTGACACGCAGGGTCCTCATCACAGCTTTGTGCGTCTCTAAAGAGCGCTGCTGCTCCCAGGACTGCATGTGCTCTGTTATTCACTTTCACACATTACATGCATGCATGACTGCACCGTTTAGATGCGGCTGGACGAGGATAATCAGATAATCAGCACGGAAATATTTCAATGAACTATTCGGAACTGAGGAATGCTACTTAATTAAAAAAAAAATAATAAGAAGAAGGAGTTGACATGCTGCTCCTAACTTAAAGAAAACCGTAGGACGCCTACTTGTTCTTTACATTTTTCATTAGCGACTGCAGCATGAGCATTTACCATGGTAACAGTCATTACTGCCAAAATAATTACCATTGTAGTTATTGCTTTCTCATCAGACTAAATTAATATGGGATCTCCGTCAAACAATGTGATCATATGTCATTTTCTTATTTATTTAGGATGACAGTGATCAACAGTTCTTTTATAGTATTTATTAAGTGTAATAAAAGCTATGGTAAATAATCAAAATAATTTTAAATAAATATTTTGTTATTTTTAAATAATTGAAGTATATTTAATCTTTATCATGTTTTTTTTTGTTTCATTTATATACTTTACATAACAGAAATAATAACGAAATGATGATAAAAGTATTTACAGTACATTTTGTATATTTGTATATTTATTGCATATATAATGTGTATTTTATTTATATATTTTATAGTTTAAATAATTTTCTAAATACATTTTGTCCTACCTATTTTTGTATTTTATTTAGATACTTTACCTGAAAGAATTTAAAGTTCATTTTGGCTTTGACTTTACATAATTTTATTTAATTTATATATTTTACGTAACAACAATAATAATAATAATAATAATAATAAATAAAATAAGTATTTATTAAGTGTAATAAAAACTATGGTGTTTATTTTAAATGGTAAAATAATTTTAAATAAAGTTTGTATTTATTATTTTGTTTTTATTTATATTTTAAATAATTTAAATACATTTAATATTAATTTTATAGTTTATAATAATTAATAATAATAATAACTGAAAGCATTTAAAATGCATTTTGTCTATGTTATATATTTTTTGTCATTTATACATGTTGAATAACAGAAATAATATTAAATCAATTTTCTTTTGTTTTATATTTTATTTTATTTATATATTTTATGTAGTTGAAATTATTTTCTAAATACATTTTGTCTTAATTATTTTTGTATTTTATTAATATATTTCAAACAACTAAAAGCATTTAAAATTATTTTGTCTTTGATTTTATATCATTTTATTTCATTTAAATATTTTAACTAATAATAATTTCAAATAAAATAAGTATTAAGTGTAAAAACTGGTATTTATTTTAAATAAAAAAATAAATAAATAAATAAATAAAGTTTGTGGTTATTATTTCGTTTTTTATTTATTTATGTTTTAAATAATTTAAACACATTTAATCTTAATTTTATAATTGTGTATTTTATTTATACATTTTAAACAACAGAAACAATACCTGAAAACATTTAAAATACATTTTGTCTTTATTTTATATATATTTTTGTCATTTATATATTTTAAATAACTGATATAATGATTTGTATTTTGTTATATTTCATGAAGTTGAAAAAAGTTTCTAAATACATTTTTTCTTGATTATTTTTGTAGTTTATTTACACATATTAAATAACTTAAAGCATTTAAAATTAATATTGTCTATGATTTTCTAACATTTATTTCATTTCATATATTTATATATTTTAAATAGCAGAAATCATATTAAATGTTTTATTTATTTATTTATTTTAATTGCATCTTTAAAACTAGTTTTACAAAAAAAAAAAAAATTAATTTATAAAAAATGTTTTATTATGTTTAATATCTGTTGATTTATTAGCCTAAAAATGTTTGACATGCCTTTAGACTGTCATTTGTAAATAATATATTTTAATAACACAATAATACAGGTTCTCAGTGTTGCTAAACTGTAAAACATACTTAAAGCTAGCCAAACGATCTGAAAAACGCACGTCGACTTCCAGTTATCATGCAAAAGAGGCCTCATCTGATCGTTCATAAGAGCTTGTGTCAAACAGCAACAATTAGCAAACACAATATGTTTGCGCTGTTGTATGGGCAATTACATTTCTCTAAAGTAAATCTGAGGCAGGTAAATGTATGAAGTGTGTAGATTGACAAACACGTCAACGCACATCCAACACGAAGTATGTTGCTCCTGTAAACGCTGTCTTTGAAGTCAATATTTGTCTGTATGTTCACATAAACACTCTGGTGACACCCAGAGCCCAGTGTTGGTTGGCTGTGTAGGATCGGTATGTCAGTGCGTCTGCTGATGGCAGGCAGGCGGGCGGCTGGCGCTGGCTCCGTATGCCTACAGCTGCCCGGATTGCACTTCCTGGCGTTTTCTATGTCAAAGTCCTCTCTCCCTCTCGCTAACACATACTCACACAAACACAGGCATGCATGCTGGCTGCATCCTGCCCGCACGCTCCTCCTGATTGGTGCTCGCTCGGCATTCTTCTTTTTATTTATTAATTTTTTCCGCCATCCCAGGAAGAGGATTTCTTCTGGCAGGAGGGCGCGGGAATGGCGCTGGACAGGCAGCATGACCCAGGGTTCAGGTGGCAGCTGTGTTATGACTTCTCTGCCAGGTCGTGGCTGATGGTATGACCACCCTCTCTTTCTTTCTGCTCTCTTTCACTTGCTTTAGCACAGTGCTTCCCACTTTTTTTAACACTTCCTGAAACTCATTTCACACCAGACTGCAATTAAACATCAGTTTATCATCTATCTATCTATCTGTCTATCTATCTATCTATCTATCTACTGAAGATAAGATTTTTTGCTGCTTGGATTTTCTTTAGATGAAGTTCATTTAAAGCTGCTGTAAATGAGTTTGTTGTCTGTTGAATTGCTATGCACTTTGGTTGGACTATTATTCTGTTGTAGCAAGCTTTTAATTTAACTTTTTATACCATTAATTGAATGAAAAAGCAAAAAAAGTACAATTTCTATTGCTTTCGATCACAACATTGTGTGGCCTTCCTAAATACTGGAGACTTTCAGCAAAACAAGTTGGCTTATATTAATTTATTATTACTTAATAATTCAAATTATTTATATTATTTCATATTAAATTATATTAGGTTAACTAATTTAATTTAATTTAATTTAATTAAATTTAATTTAAAGTCCACATTTCCACAGTGTAATATGCAGTTTAATTATATTAATATTCTAATTAAATTGGGATTATTAAAAACAATATCCTAATTAGGAACTTGGTTTGCCTCTTCAAAACTGCATCCCCCCCCCCCCCCAAAACATGGCATTATTATTGGTTCCACCATGTTGGATCTGAGAATATTTACATTTTTGTGCTACTTTTCCCCTTTTCAATTAAGCCTAATTAATCATGGAAAGCGATGTAAAGCACAACCCCTCAACACAGAGGGTCCTCAGATGAGGGATTTCAGAGACTTCTGTATACAGAGCCTTATCGGGGGATCTGACACAGTTTAAACCTCATGGGCCTTTCATAGAGACTGCCTGCTGTGCTACTGCCTATGTAGGGCAGCGAGAACCAGGCTCCCCATTTGTGGAGTTTGTGGAGTAAGACCGGTGGAGAGCTTAAGTCCTTTGAGGACAAACAGAGCACACTAGAGTTTAATGTTGAGGGGTGGCAAAATCTTGGGAAAAGCGGAGATTGTAAAGAGAATGGCTTTGTGTGAGGTTGAGTTTTCCAGAGATTGGTTTTGGTTCCAGTTGGAACCAAAAAGGCTTTTAGAGGCTGATGTCATAGAAGAACCTGTTTGAATTCCACAGAACTTTTTATTCTCAATCCATGTATTGGTGCTTTAAAGAATCCAGAAATCTACAGACTTGATTGGAAACATCAAGAGCTTACTGAACCTCCAAAGGACCATATTGTCAAATCAAAGGCTGTTCACAAAGAACACGTCTTTGCATTTCTCTGCACTACCTTTGTTGTTTTTACACATACAGTTGATGTCAAAAGTTTACATACACCTTGCAGAATCTGCAAAATGTTAATTGTTTTACCAAAATAAGAGGGATCGTACAAATTGCATGTTGTTGTTTATTTAGTACTGACCTGAATAAGATATTTCACATAAAAGATGTTTACATATAGTCCTCAAGAGAAAATAATTTGAATTTATAAAAATTATCCTGTTCAAAAGTTTACATACGCTTGATTCTTAATACTGTGTTGTTACCTGAATGATCCACAGCTGTGTTTTTTTTTTTTTTTTTTTTCTGTTTAGTGATAGTTGTTCATGGATCCCTTTTTTGTTCTGAACAGTTAAACTACCTGCTGTTCTTCAGAATAATCCTTCAGGTCCCACAAATTCTTTGGTTTTTCAGCATTTTTGTGTGTTTGAACCCTTTCCAACAATGACTTTGAGATGACTGTATGATTTCATACTGAGATCCATCTTTTCACACTGAGGACAACTGAGGGACTCCTGAAGGAAACACAATGCATTAAGAGCCAGGGGGTGAAAACATTTTGAATTTGAAAATCAGGGTATCTTATTTTGTCTTCTGGGAAACACGTACAGTAAGTAGCTTCTGAAGGGCAGCACTAAATTAAAAAAAAAAAAAAAAAAAAATATATATATATATATATATATATATATATATATATATATATATATAATATGCAAAATAAGAAAAATGTACACATCTTCATTCAGAAGTTTACACCCCTGGCTCTTAATGCATTGCGTTTCCTTTTGGAGCATCAGTGAGTGTTTGAAGCTTCTGTAATAGTTGCATGTGAGTCCCTCAGTTGTCCTCAGTGTGAAAAGATGGATCTCAAAATCATACAGTCATTGTTGGAAAGGGTTTAAATACACAAAAAATGCGGAAAAAAAAAGCCAAATATTTTTAAGGACCTGAAAGATTTTTCTAAAGCACAGCTTTAACTGTTCGGTTTAACTGTTCAGGACAAACAAGGGACTCATGAACAACTATCACCAAAGATAAAAACAGCTGTGGATCATTTAGGTAACAACACAGTATTAAGAATCAAGTGTATTTAAATTTTTGAACAGAATCATTTTTATAAATTCAACTTTACTATTTTACGGACTATATGTAAACATCTTCTATGTGAAATATCTTATTCAGGTCAGTACTAAATAAAAAATAACATGCATTTTGTATGATCCCTCTTATTTTGGTAAAATAATTAACATTTTACAGATTCTGCAAGGTGTATGTAAACTTTTGACCTCAACTGTATATATAAGCTAGACGGACATTATTAACCATTACGTTCATACCTCATGTCTTTTTCACACTGAAAAGGTGATCTAAAAACGTGGCGCTCGAGTTGAAACAAGTTCAAGTTTTAAAAAAAAAATGCATCTCATTTTTTCACTCCATTTCACTGCTCGTCTCTCACATTTTTCAATGCAAAAACGCTTTCTGTGTGAATGGCCCCCTAAAAATGGTTCTTCACTTTTACCATTGTTTTTCTGTATATAAGCGCTAGACGGATGTTTTTGACCATTGTGGTCACATCTTGTGTCTTTTGCAGTATTCGATGACGCAGCTTTCTAAAAACATGCTGCTTATAGTAAAATAAGTTCAACTTTTTAAAAACGCATCTCAAGACCTTGCTTTTTTAAATTCTCGTAGTGCTCGTATCTCCAGTTTTTCAATGCAGAAACCCTTTCTGTGTGAATGGTTCCTATAAATGGTTCTTCACCTCAAGGTGCTAAAAAACCATTGGGGAACTTTTATTAGTGTATTTTACGAAGACGGTACTTAGGGTGAGTGATCTGACCAAACCCTAACCTCATGAGTATTAAACTTAATTGTGGGGATTATTCTTCCTGTTCAATCATGTTGAGAGGTTTCTGTTATATCTCTAAATGCCCAGACCTACGATTTTCACTTGGTGGATGAATAAAACAAGAGAAAAACTGCCATGGATTTGCATTGAACAAGGGACTTGAGCTACATCTAGAGACCACAAGATCATGATGGTGGACTTTTTTGAACTAACAATTGCTAACATCGTGACAGAAACTTTTACATCCTGTTTTCATTTATAAAAGGTTCTTTTCTAGATTAAATTGTAGTTTATAATGGAAGAATCGCTATTAGCATATTCCACCGACTCCTCAGCACTTCATCTTTCTTCATTCCTCCAGCGTTCTCCTTCTCCCGCTCACTAGCACATCCCTGTCATCTGTTCAAATAATCCTGCTCCCTTGTCCTAGTCCAACTTCCTCTCTTTTTCCTTCTCGTCTCGCCTCTCTTCTTCATCCATCCAAGCGTTTGTCAATCCCTGGCTACAGATGTCCACACCTCTTCCTCTCGCCCGGTCCATATCTCTGTCTCTCTGTGCACAGATGCCCGCTTTGGCCTGCAACAGCTGTCCCGCCATGTGCTGCTACCAAGTGTTGATGCGCTGTTAGGAAAGGGGAGGGAGGGGTGGGCTCATGAATATTCATGTTAATTTGGACCCATTCTACCAAACAGAGCCTGGCACTGCCAAGGAAGCCCCTCCTCTCGATGAGATGGTGGAAGAGAGGAACCGTGAGACTAGGCCAGACTCTGTGGCCTGATTCCACAAAATAAGGAGTTGTGAAAGACAGCCGACAGAAAAGCCAGAGAAAAGGGAAGACGATCCCAGAAAGTATCATCGTTATCACACCGCCTGAGATATATGGTGAATTGTTGCAAAAAAAAACAAAAACAAATTTCATTCATAAAGATCTGCTAGATTTTATAGACTGACAAAAGCGGACCCATCATTTGCACATTCACAAGTGAGTTACTTTTTAAAAATAAGGTTCTTAAGTGGTTCTTTTTGGAACACATGGAAATTCATGGATCTTTTTAGATGATGTTTTTGATTATGCATTTATAGGCTCTTCATACTGACATAGTGATTTCTACCCACAGAAAATACTAATTCATAATGAGATCTGACAAAAATTGGCCCATAATTTGCACATTCATAAGTGAGCGAACAAAATGAACCAATAATCAGTTGAGATGTTTACATTTAGAAACAAGGTTCTTTAGTGGTTCTTTTTGGAACACATTTGGAATTCTCTTTATGGATTTTTGGGGGTTAAACATTTTTGATGATTCATTTATAGGTTCTTCATGTTGACATTTTGGTTTCTACCCACAAAAAATTAAAATCCCTAATGAAATCTGGCAAAAAATGGCCTATCATTTGGGTGTTTGGAGTTGTCGGAGGTGGGTGAACAAAACATTCCGATAACAAGTTGAGATGTTTATTTTTAAAGTTTCCTTTTGGAACATACTGGAATTGTGTTTGTGGTTCTTTGGAGATCAAACATGTTTTTCACAATAAATTTGTAGGTTCTTCACGTTGATAGATTGTTTCCACCCACAAAAAATTAAAATCCCTAATAATGATCCAATAAAATGAACCAATATTTGAGATGTTTACTTTTGAAAATAAGTTTTTCAATGGATCTTTTTGGAGCACATTGTAATTGTTTTTGTGGTTCTTTGGAGATCAAGCATGATTTTGACAATAAATTTATAGGTTCTTCATGTTGACATAGTAGTTTCTACCCACAGAAAATGAAAATCCCTAATGAGATCTGACAAAACTAGTCCAATCATTAGGATATTTTGTAATATTTTCATAAGCAAGCAAATAAAATGAACCAATAATCAGTTGAGATGTTTACTTTTAAAAATAAAGTTCTTCAGTGGTTCCTTTTGGAACACATTCAAATTGTCTTTATGGTTCTTTGGAGGTTAAACATGTTTTTCTTGATACTTTTATAGGTTCTGTATGTTGACATATTGGTATCTACCAACAACAACAAAAAATCCCTATTGAGATCTGGCAAAAAAATTGCTCATCATTTGTACATTTTGGAGTTCACAACTGATAATCAGATGTTTACCTTTAAAAAATGTTTCTTCAGTGGTTCTTTTTGGAACATACTGGAATTGTGCTTGTGGTTCTATGGAGATCAAACATGTTTTTGACAATAAATTTGTGGTTTCACCCAAAAAAAAAATTGAAAATCCCCAATGAGATCTGACAAAAATATTCTAATCATTGGGATATTTTGGAGTTTACATTCATAAGCAAGCAAATAAAATGAACCGATAATCAGTTGAGATGTTTATTTTTAAAATAAGGTTCTTCAGTGGTTCCTTTTGGAGCACATTGGAAATGTCTTTATGAATCTTTTTAGATTAAACATGTTTTTGATGATGCATTTAGGCTCTTCATATTGACGTGGTTTCTACCCACAGAAAATAAAAAAATCTTAATGAGATCTTACAAAAATTGGCCCATCATTTGCACATTCACAAGTGAGTGAACAAAATGAACCGATAATCAGCTGAGATGTTTACTTTTAAAAATAAGGTTCTTCAGTGGTTCCTTTTGGAACACATTCAGATTGTTTTTGATGACACATTTATAGGTTCTGCATATTGACATATTGGTTTCTACCAACAAAAAATTAAAATCCGTAATAAGATCTGACAAAAAAAAAAAAACAAAAAAAAAATAGCCTATCATTTGGATGTTTTGGAGTTCACATTCAGACGTGAGCGAACATAATTAACCGATAATCAGTTTAGATGTTTACTTTTAAAAATAAGGTTCTTCAGTGGTTCTTTTTGGAGCACAATAGAATTGTTTATTGTGGTTCTTTGGAGATCAAACATGTTTTTGATACATTTATAGGTTCTTCATGTTGACATTGTGGTTTCTGCCCACAGAAAATAAAAATCCCTTGTGAGATCTGACAAAAAGTATTCAATCATTTGGACATTTTGGAGATCACATTCACAAGTGAGCGAACAAAATGAACCGATAATCAGTTTAGATGTTTACTTTTAAAAACAAGGTTCTTCAGTGGTTCTTTTTAGAGCACAATGGAATTGTTTTTTGCAGTTCTTTGCAGATCAAACATGTTTTTGACAGTAAATTTATAGGTTCTTCATGTTGGCACTGTGGTTTCTGCTCACAGAAAATGAAAAACCCTAGTGAGATCTGACAAAAATGATCCAATCATTTGGATATTTTAGAGTTCACATCCACAATTGAGCAAACAAAATGAACCGATAATTAGTTGAGATGTTTACTTTTAAAAATAAGGTTCTTCAGTGGTTCTTTTTGGAACACATTGGAATTCACTTTATGGCTCTTTGTAGGTTAAATATCATATTGATGATGCACTTATAGGTCCTATTAACATATTGATTTCTACCCACAGAAAATAAAAATCCCTAATGAGATCTGACAAAAAATGGCCCATCATTTAAATGTTTTGGAGTTCACATTCAAAAGTGAGTGAACAAAATAAACCAATAATCAGTTGAGATGTTTGCTTGAAAATAAGTTTATTCAGTGGTTCCTTTTGGAGCACATTGGAAATGTGATCTTTATGGTCTTTGTGGTGTTTATGATGACGAATTTATGTGCTCTTCATATTGACATATTGGTTTCTACCCACAGAAGATAAAAATTCCTAACGAGATCTTACAAAAATTGGCCCATCATTTGAACAGTTTGGAGTCCACATTCACAAGTGAGCGTGCAAAATGGGCCGATAATCAGTTTGGATCAATAAAAAGTTCTTTATTGTTGTTTGAAGCACACTGGGATTGTCTTGATGTTTTTTTTGGAAATTAAACTTGTCTCTGCTGATGCATTTATAGGTTCTTCATAGTGACATACTGGTTTCTTCTCATAAAAAATGAAGACATCTAATAGGATCTCTTTAACATCTTGATTGTTTACCCAAAACAATGATGAGACTAAATTGTCTTTGTGGTTTCTTGGAGATTGAACATGGTTTTTGATGATGCATTTATATTGACATTGATATCTACCCACAGAAGATTTAATTTGGACATTTTGGAGTTCACATTCACAAGTGAGCAAGCAAAATGGACTAATAATGAATTTAGATGTTTATTTTTAAAAAATAATGTTCTTTATTGTTCTTCGGAGCACACTAGAACTGGTTCTTTGGAGATTAAACATGTTTTTGATAATGCATTTATAGGCTCTTCATATTGACATACTGGTTTCTTCCCACAGAAAATAAACCCCCTAATGTGATCTCTTTACCATCTCGATTGTTTCTCAAAAAAGTGATGAGACTAAATTGTCTTTGGTTCTTTGGAGATGTTTCTGATGATGCATTTATAGTTTTTTCATATTCATATATTCTTCATTTCTACCTACAATAAAAATCCCCAATGCGATCAATGACAAAAATTGGCTCATCATTGGACATGAGCAAACAAAATGAACTGATAATCAGTTTAGATGTTTACTTTTAAAAGCAAGTTTCTTCATTTGTTCATTTTGGAGCACATTGGAAATAAATCATTAGAAATGGAACATGTTTTTCATAATGCATTTATAGGCTCTTCATATTCGCATATCAGTTTCTTTTCACAGAAAATAAAATCCCTAATGAGATCTGACAAAAACTGGCCCATCATTTAGACATTTTGAAGCTCACATTCACAAGTGAGTGAACAAAATGCACCAATAATCAAAGTTGATACTCAGAATAAAATATAGCTGAGATCACCCTTCACAAGCTCATCCTTGTTTTTTGCAAGCACCAGTACAGTTTGCATTGTACATTTATAGAAAGTCTGTGTACCAACTGAAAAGTCTTGAAGGATGGAGACGGAAAGATTAAAAAGGCTGGAGCAGGTTTTAGCGCAGAAGAACTAAGCCGGGAAGGGAAGACAGATGAGGATTGAGGAAGAATGGAGGGAAGGAGCAGAACGGTAGATGGGGCAGGAGAGGTGTATGGTGATAACAGATGAGAAAGGCTGGAGCTGGAGGAGGGGGTCAGTCTCTGGTGTGTGTGTCCTCTGCTCTCTTTCATGAAGAGCCAGGGAAGCAGATTATAGCAGGCCTCCTCTTTCAGTCTCTCCAGGGGAGGACAACCCCTCTCCCCCAGCAGCCACTGGCTTTAATGCTCTGCATCCCCCTGGACCAGCCTGGATCCAGACCAGATGCAGCACTACTACACACACACACATACACACACACACTGGACATCCCAGCCAACCCATCTGATGGATTTGATCTTGACTTTTTTTTGACCCTGCTGCACTAATATGCATATTCGGGCCAATACGTTGCATTTCTTCTTGTTTTATGATTCATTCTAATCTTTTCTTTCTTCATAAGCATGCTCGAGCACACAAGACGTTAGATACACATAGTTTACAATGTACGTTTGTGGAGTTGCATCAATTTATTATTGATTTATTCACATTGTTATTTTAACTTCTTGCCTCGCGGATGATAAACGAATGAAAATGGGAGGCACTCGAAGGATATCTCTAGATCAGATAATCGCAGCGACATGAAGTAGGCTCTTTTGATTTGGGCCAGTGACCAACCACCCAGAACACCCTAGCAACTGCACAGCAACACCTTGGCAACCACCCACAGCACTCTAGCAACAAGATGGTGAGTTTTGCATGAGCAAACACCACTTATATTTCCTTAGAAAATGTATAATTGTAGTATTTCTAGATTACATACATACCAACATTTAAAACTGCTATTTAAAAAATCTAGACTGCATCTAAAAAATACAATAAAAACGGTAATATTGTAAAAAATTATTATAATTTAAAATAACTCTTTTCTATTTGAATATATTTTAAAATGGAATTTATTCCTGTGATGCAAATACTGAATTTTTAGCATCATTAATCCAGTCTTCAGTGTCACATGATCCTTCAGAAATCATTCTAATATACTATTTTGCTGCTTAATAAATATTTATTATTATTATCAATGTTATATATATTTTTGGGATTCTTTTGATGAATAGAAAGCTAAAAAAGAGCATTTATTTAAAATAGAAATCTTTTGTACACACTATAAATGTCACTTTTAATCTATTTAATGCATTCTTGATAATAAAAGTACACTGTAAAAAAACAATTTTTGATTCAACTTAAAATAATTTGTCACCCGACTGCCTTAAAATTTTAAGTTCAGTCAACTCAAAAAAGTTTAGTCAACTTGAAATGTTAAGTTGTACTAAGTGACAACTTAGATATTTGAGTTCATGCAACCTGAAATGTTAATGCAGCTGGGTAACAAGCCGGTGTTTAAGTTTAACAAACCAAACTGTATGTATAAAATTTTAAGGCTGCAGGGTAAATTTTTTTTTTTTTTTTTTTAACAGTGTATTGATTTTTTTTTTTTTTTTTCCAAAAACAAATCTTACAGATCACAAAAATTTAAACAGTAGTGTTATTTTTTTTAATATTTAAACTTAAAAAATAACTTTTGTATATTCAAATAATCTCCTCCTAATCAAAAGTGTGCATTATGATTGAGAAACAGAATATTTTTAGACATATATTATTTTGTCCCCAAAACACAGTCTCCTGAAGGTACACACGAGTTAGGTTCTCTCTCTCTTAATCGGAGGCGTAAAGCCCTCTTGCTGGTGTAAGATAAGCACGGCGCTTGCAGGCGTTTCCTCCAGAGACTCGCTCTCCTGCAGCAATGCTGTGCACCAACCTGATAAGGTGGGAGAGCTGCGTTCTGCTCCAATCCCGATGGAGCCTCACCACCGCTGACCAGTCACAGCGCAGCTTTCCGTTGTTTATTTCATCGTTGAGCATACGTGATCTACCTGACTTGCTCGGGTCAGGCTGAGGGCCTTAAGACTTTTTTTTACAG
This sequence comes from Cirrhinus mrigala, assembly GCA_036247105.1. NCBI lineage: Eukaryota > Metazoa > Chordata > Actinopteri > Cypriniformes > Cyprinidae > Cirrhinus > Cirrhinus mrigala. The sequence continues at coordinate 2,548,057 of CM070009.1, read as the reverse complement.
CATTGTGATGTTATATCCTGCTTCTATGATGTGTTACCGACACATGTACTAGTTTAGGTTATGCTATGGTAGATAATGGCATTACTAACCAGTGCTGAATCTTTAGACTTAAACTTATGAAACCTTTATTAAAGTATCTTCTGAAATATTGTAATAGTCAGATAGTTTGATCTTACCACGTTTTATCAGCTTCGTTCCACTTTTCAAAACGCTTTCAAAGTCAAAGCCTTTGCCAGATTAAGCGTGTGCTCTTCAGGGGACGGCAACATACACCTTTAAGATGAGAGGCACTTTGAACATTTAAATTAGGTACAGTTCCCAGGGAATTTTTCCCCCCCAAACCTACAAAGGTTAGCACACTTTGCTTTGAAGGTAAAACATTTCGGACATTTTGCTCTACTGCAGTCAGTCTGTAAATGTGCACTGCCGGCTTCACATCTGCTGTTTTATTTTTTTTATTTTATTTTATTGGGCTGTTTTGGTGAAATGAAGTGCATGTCAGTCATCTGCATTTTCTCTTTTACACAAATAAAATTATTATTTTAATAGATTTTAAAATTTCAATGTAATGTTATATATATATATATATATATATATATATATATATATATATATATATATATATATGTATATATATATATATATATATATATATTATTTCTGAAGAAAGTGTGAAATATAATGGTGCTTCAGTGTACAAAACATTCACACACAATGCTCCTCTGGGTGGTTGCTAGGGTCTTCTAGGTGGTTGCTAGGGTGATATTCTATGATATTCTAATGTCTAGATACGGTTCAGATCCCTCCTTTAATGAAAGTCTATGGCATTTTATTAGCAATAAAGGTGAAAAATATGAATAGAGATGCTTTGGTGTATGCACTACATGCTGTTGATTATGCGCTGTAACACGGCCGGTGTAATGTCAAAGCATGTAAAGTTATATAAAGTAGATGTTTAGACATGCAGAGCAATGGGAGAGGAGGTGTAATGGTTAATCCAGACATATTCATGGCTCAAATGTTTCTTTAGCTTTAGGTTGAGGGATGTGTGATTATAGCTGTGCACTACCTCAGTCGCTGGCCCTGTTCACCCGCCAAGGTCAGCATTCCTGGCCCCGGCCGTTGCTTAGCTGAATCTGAGCTTCACGGCTGTCTTTTCAGCTCCGAGTAGCCCTGCTAAATTAAAGACAGGCAGTCAGAAATTAAAGCCAACCGAGGAACAGGCAGCAGAGACTAAATTCAATCTGCACTGCGCAAAATAAATGACCCTCCTGTTTGAAGTGATGCAGGGAAGATAGAAACAGACATCTACTTCAAAAAAAAAAAAAATGTTTGAGTCTATATCAGAAACTTTATCTCTTTTTCATCATAAATCATACATCTTGAAGTTAAAATAAACCAGGTTTAAATAACATGCTCTACTACTGAATTTTTCCAGTATGCTTGTTCTAGTTTTAGCAAAGCTTATATTTTTATTATGGTTGATTTCTGAACTTGCAGAAATCGTGTGATGACAAATTTTTTTTTAGAAGGATTCAGCCTCAATTTTGACTGACATCTTCATTTTGTAACAGTCAACTGTAATATGGACTGTCTGATATCCAACAATAAAACGTTTTAAACTTTGGCCTGTTTTTGGTGAACCGTACATCAACCTTTGGCAGCTTTTTCTGAAACTCTCCCTCTAAATTAATAAATATATATTTTAGGTTAGAAGTCACACGGGTCATATTATATACACGATGAAAATAATCCAAAAGAGAAAAAAAGCTTGAAAGATTCAACTACGTTTTTTCCTCCAAGCTCTTTTTAGGCCGAAATGATACAAGAAATCATGTATTCAATAACACATTTTACATTTTAATGTAAATATTTTTATAATTTGAATATATTGTTGGTTTCAATGTAGATTAGTTTACTATCTTCTGGTTGTTGTAACTCTGGTAAATTACAAGCAAAGAAAAGCGTCTTTTTAGCGTTTGCAGTTGTGGTAAAATCAATAACGCGATGTTTACCCACCTGTTAGATACAAATATAAACGAGTGTCATTTATAATTACAGTATATATTTGTAAGCCATGTTTATAGAGGTTTTTTTCCCGGTAGAAGTTCTTTTGAAGTCCGTCTGAAACGCACCTGCACATCATCAGTGTGTTCTTCCCTCCGTCTAACGTTTATTTGTGATCCTACCGTTCAAAAATGTTTGGGAAAATATGACAACATCGATAGCCGATGATTCAGTCAGTGCTCATGTTTCCGGTGTTTTTCCCCGCGCTTTATTTAATTGTAATCATGTGCATTCTGGTGTTCTGATTTATTTTAAAAAAGGATTCCAAGACAAATTCACCTTTATGTATTCTCATGTAAACAATTTCAGTTGCGGAGAGTCTAACATTTGATTTTTTTTTTAAACGATGTCCGTAATTATGACGCAATTTAAATGCCATTTTTTAAGAGTTTGCCTGTTATTGCTTAAATATTCGCTATATTTTAATTCTACACAGTTCTACACAGTAGTCTATAATGTTACATGTGTTCTTCGTTAATTAGCCTAAATACTGACGCATATATAATATTTACGTTGTTTAATATAATTTCGTTTAAACTGAATTAGTAACACATTTGTTGATTTTCCTTTTTCGCCCAATATGTGGTTCAGGGCAGTTAGATTGTATAAATAACCGAGCTGATTCTTGTACTTACAAAACCTTTTAGCATGGTAAAGCCATAGCCTATATTTAATACATTAAATACAAAAACACAGTAAATTAAAAGAACAATAACTGCTCTTAATATACGGAGTGATTTGTCATACAGACCGTTTAATGTAATATTAATCTGTTTAATATTACTTTAAACTGATTAATATATGAACAGTGCTTGCAGTTCATTATTAGTAAGCTATATATTTTTATATACTGATATTGATAGTATTGCCATTCATTCATTTAATTTATTTATATTTAGAAATATTGTGAACTGTAAATGCTGTGAGGTTTTAACATTTTATTCAAAAGATGTTTTAAAGGTTCAGAAAGCTCTGATGCGCATTTGTGCTTCTGGTTTCATTTTTAATGCACCTACGAATATTAGTAACGAATACTTTTGAAAAAGTATTGATTACTTTTAATTGGTTTAATGGAAAATATGCTAGGTCATGTTTTCAGAAATGTCTAAAAACAGATAAATTGGTGAGGGATTTTAGATAAACCTAAAAGCTAAATTAGGAAAATAAAATTTAAACGACGTAAATGTGAATCAAAAATTGTTAAATAAAATATGCAGAACACGGTTTGCTGTTTAATGCTGTTTGTTAGATATTTCCCTGCTTTAATGCTTATATACTCGGTTTCAAACAAGCTTTTTTCTTTTTCTCTTATAGATTCTCTAAAAAGAGATTTATTGAAGAAAATTTCGTTTTATTAATCTCTTTATGTGCTTTGTTTCATCTTTTATCTGTTTTGGTTCATTGCATTTTTCTATATTTATATATTGTAGGCCTGTTTTGAGATACAAACGAAGTAAATTAAATTGCATTGTTTAGTAATACAGATAAAATATTAAACAAAAATGGAAAATCTACTACATATAAATTGGACAATTCTGAAAGCAAAAAAATAGATTAAAAAAATAGATTTTATACACAAAAATGAATTTTGCTAAGATGTGTCATCCACTTTAGATAAACGGGAATTTACACTTTCATTTTATTTGTTTTATTATTGCAATTATTTGACTTTGCACGTATTATTATGACAAACAGAGAATGTAATTTGCTTGATAATGCAGTTGGCAGGTGCATCACAGAGCGCATCAGGGCTTCACTGAAGGTCAACGCGTGTCTCTTCCAGGTCGTTTGGAGGTCTTTCTTCTGTTTTACAGCCCAGGTATGTTGAATTAATTAAAACAGCCGTAATTAACGCGGAATCCCCTCAAACAAGACGACCTTTGCGAGTTTACCTTGAAACACATCTGGCACACGTTGAATTAATTAAAAATGAGACGACAAAAAGAGCCTGACTACATAAACAAATTACCATTGAATGTATCAACGTGTTTTTATTCCCCACGTTGTTTGAAACTAGAGTTAGATTTTAAATTGCCTATAATATACCTTATGTCAAAATGAATTTGCATTGTTACTCAGCTAAAACATCACTTGAGATTTTACACTCATTTAATACTTTTAAACCACGTGAGTTTAATAGCAAATCATTTATTTGACTGTACGAAGATTTGCTGCTTAAATCTCAACAAAATTGATCGGTTACCAAACTGCACTACACCTGTCCACTCTTGCTAACTAAACAATTTCACACAAGTGCACAATTAAGGTTTAGTTTTTACTTAAGCACTCACTTGAATGCATGGAAATAACAAGATTTACGGCAACACACACAGAAATATCACTCTAAACACCTGAATTCGTGCATCGCTTGAAACGTCACCGTTTAACATTGTCGTTGCAAACAAAAACACACACTTAATACATCTCTTTCTCTCTCTCTCTCTTTCTCTCTCTCTTTCTCTCTCCGGTGAACGGTATAATCCCCTGCCGTCCCTGCTTCACTCCAAGCCCGTATTTAATTCCCTTAAACCCCCAGCTGCCGTTCTGGTTCCTCTGTGAACACGACAGACTGTGAAGCGCTCCCGGTTATTAATAATTCACCAGCCACTGCACGAATCCATCCACAGATCAACCCGACCGTTCTGCACGGGCCACGCAAGGGTAGCACGTTTATTTTGGCAACTACTCTTACACAGGCTACTTAACATACATTAATTAGTTATTTGAAACGTTAGCGCGCCGCCGTTCTTCGTTTCGGCGAGGTAAAAGTCGATATTCCTCTCACGCGTCGCTTATGATTCCGCAATATCCACTTTGCACGAAATGACGTCCTCTCCATAATAATTGATCGTGTAATCCGTGCACCGAGGAGGAGGAGGAGGTCATGGAGATCACCCTGAGGAGGTCTCCAGTGGGATGGATGGAGATTGAGCACCAATTCGCCCAGAGTCCGCGAGCTGAAACTGCGTAGGCAGAAAGTTGCTGTCGCACGGCGCGATCTCGACTCAAGCCACCGGAGAGACGCTCGAACCGGGAGGGATTCGTACCGGAGAGCTTCGGTGAAGGGAAGAACGGTCTTGCTGAATCTTCTCTGGCCGCGAAGGTTTTCGTTTGAAGGCGCAGTTTTTTCTACCTGCCGAAAGACTGAAAGAAACCCTGCGAAAGTTTCCGTGCGTAAAAGTTGGCCGTTTTCCGCGATCCACGGGCCCGTCCCGCAACCCGGTTCTTCTGCTTCCGGTATCAAAGGAGAAAACCGACTCATTTGCTTTTGCTCTCCCACCACGCTCCTTTTTTTCGGGGGAAAGTTTTTTTTTTTCTAAAGGAGTAAAATGGGTCTTTGAGACTGTTGGCAATATTCCCCGCTCCACAATGGTACGTGCTGTGTAAATCAACTTTGCTCTTCTTATTTCTGTTTTAAAATGCTGCTAAACATGGAGAGAGGGGTTTAGATTGATAATGTGCCAGGCAATAATTGCTCCAGAAGCATTTTTGGGGGTTTAAGTTTTGCGCAAAAACTCTGGATGTTAAACAGCATGTGCTCTAGTTCTCATTCGGCTCGATGCGCGTAATGCAACTGTGTGTAACTGTATGAGAGGAAAAGAATGCTTGAAGTTGTTCATATGGATTGGGAAGTTTGTTGGAAACTGTGCAGAATGTATTATTGCATTACGATATTTCAGTGCAACTAATTTATCACTTGATTCGGATGTAATATATTAGTCCTAAAGTGAGATGTGTGTATAATATATTAGTCTGAAGTGAATACAGTAGCCATGCAATATCAAAATGCGATATCATAGCTTAACTTTGACCCTGTGGCGCTCAAACTTTCAAAACAAATGTTCTAGATTCACCACGGTGGATAATGTTGTGTAGGATAGCAATAACCCTTCAGTTTACATGCATTTCAGTGTTATTGGGATTACAGGCGACACATGCACATGTAACATGCCATTACTGAAATTGTTCCACTGCGCAAGCTTGTCACAGGACGACAGTCGCCGCCCACATGTCGTCTGTCAAAGAGAACAAAAGCTCTGAGGGGTTAAATATAGAACAATAGTGCTGGATGCAACTTATTCCGTGTCTATACTAACTTTTTCCGCAGAGCGTGTTGCATGCACGTGTAAAAGTCATTGCATTGAAATGCATTTTGATTAATTGTATCGTTTGTGTTTTTTTTTTTTGTTTTGTTTTTTTTCCTCGTACAATTTTTATTTTTTTATTTTTTTATTTATTTTTTTTGCTTGCACAGAGTTTTTTAAACCTGTATGTAAACAACATTGAAATAAGAGTAGTAATTGAATTATCAGATTTAAATATAGACGAGGCGATAAATCAACGATATTTAGCCGATATCTGTGTGCACTTGGCTGATTAACAGAAACCATTCTGTTAATGTGTTTGCTTCTACAATTTCATGAAAATATTGAATTTTTTAAACTTATTTGTGTATGTGTGTGTGTGCCAGTTGCTATAATTCAATTGAATAGAGTATATGCATGTGTATTGACCATCCCACTCTCAAGTTTTCAGTATCGGCATGCTGAATATAGTGATACAAGAATATTAACATATAATAATACATCCAAAAAAGGCCATAGTGTAAATACAGTCTTAAAAGATTTGGAGATTGATATTTTTGGCATCTCTTTTAACCCTCATGTTGTGTTCCAGTCATTTTGACCCAAAATTTAGACTAAAACTTACTGACTTTGCATTTAATAACTCACAAATATGTGACCCTGGACCACAAAACCAGTCATAAGGGTCAGGGTTTTTTTTTTTTTTTAAATTGAGATTTATATTTCACCTGAAAGCTGAATAAATAAGCTTTCCACTGATGTATGGTTTGTTAGGACAATATTTGGCCTAGATACAACTATTTGAAAATCTGGAATCTAATGGTGCAAAAAAATCAAAGTACTGAGAAAATTGTCTTTAAAGTTGTCCAAATGAAGTTCTTAGCAATGTATATTATGGTAGGAAATTTGCAAAATATCTTCATGGAACATGATCTTTACCTAATATCCTAATGATTTTTGGCAAAAAAGAAAAAACAATAATTTTGACTTATTCAATGTATTTTTGTCTACTGCTACAAATATACTCATGCTACATAAGACTGGTTTTGTGGTCCAGGATCTATATATAAATAGCCAATAAAATGGCATCATTATAAATCTCTCATTCTGCTATATTATTACCAAATGGATTCAATCTTGTTTACTTTCCATTAGCACGTTCGTGTTCTTCATTTTAACTGATTGTAAACCTCATTGACCTGAGCTCATGCACCTTCATTTTTTGAACGATTTCCAAAATTATCCACAAATAGTGCTTTTTTTCCCCCCCACTTAAAAACTGGGGTGCATGAACTCACATCAATGCGGCCTATGAGCAATCGGTTGCTGAAAGAAATACAAACCTGTGCTAATTGAAAGAAAACGAGCTGACCGAATGATAGTATTGAAATGAGAGGTTTACAAGCAATTCCCATCATTTTTGACTGGGAACACCAAATTAAGCTGAGCAGAAGGGTTAAATAACACTGTATGTTTGCTGTATGAGGGCAGCTATGTGTAAAACACATATGCAGCCATTTCTTTGAATTTTTTAGCATTTACAAGACACTGGAGAGGAAAATCGCAAGCCAGATTTAACAGCTTTTTACAGTATATGTCAGTAGCATGCAGCCCTGACACGTGCAGCTATTTCAAAACCAAAAAACATGAGGAACTTGCATTTGAATATCATATTGGCTGAATTTTGGGATCTTCATGCAAGAACATCTGCTTAGCGTTAGCTCGACTCTAACCTCAGATAGCTTGATTTTTTTTTTTTTTTTTTTTTTTTCTACTTCTCACCAGACAGGCCACAATAAGCCGATCTGAGAAGACATCAAGCTATTGGCAGTCAACTAAAGCCCATTACCCAGGTGTCCTCATTTCAGAGTCTAAATGTTTGGCTAATTTATGCATCGGCCTTCTTTATTTTCAACTCGCTGCACACATAGCTTTCAGTTCTCCTCCACTTCGACTAGCTTCGGAATCCGGATTATATTTGATTGCATGACTGATGCAATATAGGTTTAAACTTGTTGATGATTTCCAGATGGGCCTGAATATCAGCACATTAATGTGGATAATTATTTGTTTACCCGCTCTCTTAAATGGCACGGACCCAAATAGGCCACTGCAGAAAGAAACGAGGGAATCTATTCAAAGCTGACTCCACATGGGATTAACGTCTTCTCTTAAAAAACGAATTTAATTAAGCTTCCAAACAACAATCAAAGATTTGAAGCAAGATAGTTAGAAAAGAGTTGACAGCTAGTTGCATTGCAGCTACAGCAGGCCTCGTTCTGACTAATAGATGCTTAAAGAGTAGAAATGCATCTGGAATAGACTTTGATGACAGTTGAAACAAAGTTTTACGATAACAAACAACGCATAGTTTGTTTACTAAAAAACTTGGACGAAGGTGCAGAATATGTAAATGATGTCAGAATTCTTTTTGTAGTCAGAGTAAGAGGAGGTATTAATGTTAGTATGAACTTAAAGATGTAAGACGTGCAATTTATTTCGAAGACCCAATCTGAAAAGCATATGTGCCATGTGTTAGCGCCCCCTGTGGTGGAGGGCTGTTAGTTCCCCTGTCAACTGGACTTGCTCTTATGACCAATCAACATTATGACCAAGTCATTTGACACAGATGTCCCTGATTAATTGGCTGTTGGTTTTAGCTTTTCCTTCTAATGCAAGCCAATGATGTGATGTTAATGAAACTCTGGTTATAGGTATGTTGTCATATACATGAGATCATTGTCATAACTGCGCATCTATGTGTTGCTAGAGCCCAGCATGAGTCTGATATTATATAGCATTTTCAATAAATACTGTAAAATGTCTGTTTACATTCCAACTGATCTTACAATTGAATGTATTGTGGATGTATAATATGTATAAATTGAATGTATATGTATAAAAGCATAAAATGAAGTTAAATTTAGTAACCACTCTTAGAGATTCAGTTCAGTGACGTGTCCATTAGACTGAATCAAACTGGGAACTCTTTTGGTTTGTTCAGGAATACAACTTCAGTAGTCATTTTGTATGTTTCTGGTATGTTACTAAACATACCAGTTCATATTACTAATTTGTTTGAGATTTACTGAAAATAACCAGTTCCTAAGTAATTTGTTTGAAAACTGGACTGCATTTTTCGCTTTTATATTTTGATTCACTAAAAAAGAACCAGCTCATGAAGCCTTTTGTTCAAGAATCAGACTATACTGGTCGCAGTTTATGTTTTTGATTCACTTTAAAGAACCAGCTCATAGGAGTCATTTGTTTGAGAATCAGGTTACACTGGTCATGCTTTGTATTTCTGATTCACTAAAAAGAGCAACCCATACGAGTCATTTGTACATTGGTCGTGCTTTTGATTCATGGAAAAGATCCAGTTTATACAAGTCATATATTTGCCAATCATACAACATTGGTCGCATTTTGTAATTTTGATTCGCTAAAAAGAACGGGCTCACATGAGTCATTTATTTAGGAATCAGACTGCACGTTTCGCTCTTATATTTTTTGATTCACTAAAAAAAGAACCAGCTCATAAGAATCTTTTGTTTAGGAATCAGACTATACTGGTCAAAAATTATGTTTTTGATTCACTTTAAAGAACCAGCTCATAGGAGTCATTTGTTTGAGAATCAGGTTACACTCTTAAAAATAAAGGTGCTTTAAAGGGTTCTTTGCACTGATGCCATAGAAGAACCATTTTTGGTTCCACAAAGAGCAATTCAGTCAAAGGTTCTTTAAAGAACCATCTCTTTCTTACCTTTTTATAATCTGAAGAACCTTCTTTCGCCACAAAGAACCTTTTGTGAAACAGAAAGGTTCTTCAGATATTAAATGTTCTTTATGGAACCATTTAGACAAAAAAGGTTCTTCTATGGCATCGTGAAGCACCTTTATTTTTAAGAGTGTACACTGGTCATGCTTTCTGATTCACTAAAAAGAACCCACCCATATGAGTCATTTGTACATTGGCCGTGTTTTTGATTCATGAAAAAGATCCGGTTTACACAAGTCATATTTGCCAATCATACAACATTGGTCGCATTTTGTAATTTTGATTTGTTAAAAAGAATCGGAACATATGAGTCACTTGTTTGGGAATCGGACTACACTGTTCATTCTAATATATTTCATTCACTAAAAACGAACCAGCTCATAAGAATCTTTTGTTCAAGAATCAGACTATACTGGTTGCACTTTGTTTTTGATTCACTTTAAAGAACCAGCTCATATGACTCATTTGTTTGAGAATCAGGTTACATTGTTCATGCTTTGTATTTTAGATTCACTAATACGATTCACACATACATACTTTTTTACATTGGTCACGCTTTTGATTCATGAAAATGTCCATTTCATATGCATAATATGATCAACAATCATAGAACATCGGTCACATATTTTGATTCGCTAAAAAGAACCGGCTCATAAGAGTAATTTGTTTGGGAATCAGACTACATGGTTCGCTTTTTTTATTTTTTTTTATTCACTAAAAAAAGAACCAGCTCATAAGTATCATTTGTTCAAGAATCAGACTACACTGGACACCAGCTGATAGGAGTCATTTGTTTGAGAATCAGGTTACACTCGTCATGCTTTATATTTTTGATTCACTAAAAAGAACCAACACATATGAGTCATTTGTTTGAGAATCAGAGTACATTGGTCACACTTTGTTGTTGATTCAGGAAAAAAAGACCCGGTTCATATAAGTCATATGTTCGACAATCATACTACATTGGTTGCATTTTATATTTTTGATTTGCTAAAAAGAACCGGCTCACATGAGTCATTTATTCAGGAATCAGACTACATTGTTCGCTCTTATATTTTCGGATTCATATGAGTCATTTGTATGGGAATCAAACTACATTGGCTGGGCTGTTTGTTTAGCATTTACTAAAAAATAATTGGATTACACAAGTAATTTGTTTATGAATCAGACTACACTGATCGCACTGTACGTTTTGAAGAAATAATAATAATAATATATAACTGGCTCATAAGAGTGAATCCACCTTATTCTTTGATGCAGAAGTAAGCCTATGAACAAGATTTTGTGTTCATTGGCCGATATAGGAAAATAACGAGAAGAATAACATTGTGCAGTAAACCGTAAAACTGTTTGCACTACAAACCAGTGAGTTCATAATTAAGATAATACATTAAAATAATATGGTAAGACCCACCAATTTGCTAAAAGCAGCTGGACGCAGATGAGACCGGAAGTCAGAGACATAAAATTTACAAATGACCGCGCCTGCTCTTACGGGAAAAATAAGGTGGAGACGGGGCTGATTTTAAATAGTCGTCAATGGAGAAATATGCTTTTTGCGTCCAGATGGTGTAGTTACGACATCTACCAGCAGGGGCTAACCTCTAACCATAAGTATTAAACTTCGTCGTATAACGGCTATGAATGATTCCTAGCAAACGAGGAGAAAACAAGGAACTCAAAACGCTTTATAGCAACGCTCTGGCAACCACATACAGCATCGTGGTAGAGCGTTTTGTCATTAGACAATGTAAATTTTAATCTAATTATTTTTAATGTCACTCCCCAGCCTTAGTTTTTTTTCAGCTAACACTAACAAGCCATTTAATTAATAACTTTAAATATCTTATATTTTGTATTTAATGTAGTAAAATAATGATTCATCCTGTATAATAGCCCATAATCAGACACGACTCTGGCTTGCAGTTCTTGTGCTGACAGAATCAATGTTTAGTGCCCAAACAGCTCTGAAAACAAACAATAAGCAAACTGACAGCCCACCCTCCTCCTCGGCTTCATTATTACTCCTGTTCTGCGCTCATTTCGCTCTCTGCGGCTCCTCTAGAGATGGAGGTATGAAATATCACATTTTTCCAGCATTTCTCCCTGAAGTGGCCCTGGCAAGCGTTCACACGGCATACATTTCTGCTTTCATATATTTTCCCCCCTCGCCGCTTTTAAAAAACAAATCCCCCTCCCTCCCTCGCTCGCCTTTGATGTGTCTGCCGTGTTACCTGGGTTTGTAGAGCGTTAACAGTTATGTAGAAGTTCTGTCGACTGTCAGTTTCTCTTATCTGTGAACACATGAATTAGGATGTAAAGGTAGCGTGCAGAGATGTTGTTGTGAAGTTTAAGTTTCTATGAACGTGTAAGCGTGCACCTCACCAAAATATACCCAGGTGCCATTTCACCCGAAAAAGAAAAGAAAAGAAAAAACAAATAAGAAATTATATTTTTGTATAAAAATAGCAATATTTTCAGAAGCATAAGAAATCACGCCTGTTTCTGTGACAGCGTTACAGAATCGGGAGCATCTGCGCTTTTTTAAGCCAAACAAGAAGATCAGCCAATCAGAACACACCTCTGCTTCTGACTTATCATTTTGTGCATTCTGATTTGCTGACATGTTTTTGGTGGGCGGGGTTTTCAGAGAAGGCGTGGATGACTTTAGCAAAATGGATGAAATTGCGCACAGTGATATAACGCTATATTTTACGGTTAGTATTGTCACATTATTTTCAGGTCTAGCCAAATTCATAATAATTATTATTAAATTATCATTGCTGCCATATTACGCAAAAATAAATCAGCAAATATTAAAAATTATATATGTGCTTTAATTTATATATTTTTAGTTATGTGACCCTGAACCACAAAACCAGTCTTAAGGGTCAATTTTTTGAAATTGAGATTCATATATTAATCTCAAAGCTGAATAAATAAGCTTTCCATTGATGTATGGTTTCTTAGAATAGGACAATATTTGGCCTAGATGCAAATCTGGAATCTTAGGGTGCAAAAAAATCAAAATAATGAGAAAATCACCTTTAAAGTTGTCCAAATGGAGTTCTTAGCGATGCATATTACTAATCAAAAATGAAGTTTTTATATATTTACAGTAGGAAATTAAATTTACTAAATATGGAACTTGATCTTTACTTAATATCCTAAAGATTTTTGGCATAAAAGAATTTTTGACCCATACACTGTATTTTTTTACACTGTATTTGCTATTGCCACTAATATACCCGTGCTACTTAAGGCTGGTTTTGTGGTCCAGGGTCACATGCACTTTCTTTGCAGTTTATTTAAGTAGTCCCGTGGTACAGGACTGTCAGATATATGTAGCAGCTCAAATGTTTTGTTCTTCTAAGATTTTGATGAGAAATAATTGAGTTCCTATTGAAGTTTCTGACTTTTGATTGAAGACTTTGGCATCCTGGCAAATGCAATCACAGTTGAGACACTTGAGATCTCTTGTGAAACTCTTGGAGACTAAAGAGAAACATTTAAGAAGCACAAGACTTCAACAAAGCCTCCACTTGCTTTCGATTTAATTTTATTGCTATTTAGCAGAAACATTTAAAATGATAGTCATGATGATATTTCTTTTCAGTTTTATTTTTCTGTTGAACACAAAAGAAGATATTTTGAAGAATGTAGGTAACCAAACAGTTGACGGTACCCATTGACTTCCATAGCATGGAAAAAAAAAAAAAAAGCAAGTAAATGGCTTCCGTCAACTGTCAACTCAAAATGCCAAATACCAGTCACATTTTCTTTTGTAAATGTAGAAATCTAGTCCATTCAGCCAGTTAAGTTTCTGTTTTTATACATTCTGAAAGTAACAACCAGTTCAACCACAATTATAGTCCTGATTATACAGTTTTAGTTTTTTTTTCCTACCATGATTTTCAAACAAACATGTCCCATATCGCTCACATTCATCACACTTTTATTGTGATTGCTACACGATTCACGTTTCACATTATGCGTTACTACCTATAATCTTCGTAGCAGGGTAATTTTGGGATCCCCCGTGAGCAGACATGAAATGTAACAGGCCCATCATTTCCCATCAGCAGACATTTTGAATATGGCTGTTTGCTGTTCGCCTCTAAATATGTTTGTGTTGATACTCAAGAGTTAATTATGAAGGGCCTAGGGAGCGGTTTCGCTCAGGGCTGGCCATATGGATTGGGCATATGCTGCGTATATATAGAAAAGGGTGGCATGTTTAATTGATACAGTACCACGCTCCATAAACATCCACAGCGAGGGAGAAGGGGGACAGACCTACAGGGAACTACATCAAACAATCAGCGTACACTCAAACAAACCATGTTACTTTAAAGTGCGAAGGCAAACCGAGCGGAAAAGAGGGACTCATCTGTCGCTTTGTCTGACCTGTCCCTGTTTCTCCGTCCATCGCTTTTATTCATTAGAAAAGCTGTTTGACGAAGAGTATTTTTATATATGAAGATATTGAGGACAGTTAACACAAATAAATTGATTTGAACAAACCTAAAGTCTCCATAAAATAAATGCTCTTCAGTGGCATTATTTTCTCCCAAAAATGAAAATTCTGTCATTAATTACTCACCCTCATGTTGTTCCAAACCCGTAAGACCCTTGTTCATTATTGGAACTTAAATTAAGATATTTTTAATGAAATCCTAGAACTTTCTGATCATAGACAGCAACGCAACTGAGACGTTCAAGGCCCAGAAAGGTAGTGAGAACATCGATAAAATAGTAAAAAAAAAAATTGTGAGCACGCATGAAGAACTGACACGGAAGAAAAGAATTTGCTAAATTAAGATCTTTATTTTTGTTTTCTTTGCACATAAAAAGTATTCTCATAGTTTCATAACGTTACAGTTAAACCACTGATGTCACATGGACTATTTTAATGATGTCCTTACTACCTTTCTGGGCCTTGAAAGTGTCAGTTGTGTTGCTGTCTATGCAGGGTCAGAAAGCTCTCGGATTTCATCAAAAATATCTTAATTTGTGTTCCGAAGATGAACGAAGGTCTTACAGGTTTAGAACAACATTTTTTGGGTGAACTATTCCTTTAAGATTCCCATGGAATCTTTCCATTCCACAAAAGTTTGTTGAAAAGGTTCTTTAAATTTTTAAAACGTTCTTTTTAGAACCGTTCACTGAAAGGTTCTTTTGAGAACCAGAAATGGCTCTTTATCACTGTGAAAACCCCCTTCTAAAACCTTTGTTTTTAAGAGTGCACATTCTGGAAGTAACAACCAGTTGGATCGGGTGAGTCTTAATTCTCGTTCTACAGTTTGTTTAGTTAAGCGCTTTGACTTATGGATGTGTTGTGAGAAGAGAGAGAGAGCGAGCGAGAGCGTATGCAGCCTTTCATTGCTGTGGATATGAATAGCTGGTGTTGCAGCCACATTTTGGTTAGCCAGTGTCTGGGATCTATTATAGTATCGTGTGTGTGTGTGTATGTGCGCGCGCACATACATCTATGCGTCTGTTATTTCAGTGCTGCATGTATTTTTATAGGAGTGCATTTTAGAGACAGGTTTAATCCAGGGAATGTGTGCAGCAGAGTTTGCTCCGATCTCAACTGTGCTGAAATACAGTATATATCTTTTTCTTAAGGACAACAGGAATTCTCCACATCTGGGAGGTTTCTTCAGAGTTAGAGAGAAGTTTCATTTGATAAAAAAGAAATAATATCAGTTTTTTGTTTTATACAGTTGAGGTCAAAAGTTTACATACACCTTGCAGAATCTGCAAAATGTTAATTATTTTCCAAAATAAGAGGGATCATACAAAATGCATGTTGTTTTTTATTTACTACTGACGTGAAAAAGATATTTCACATAAAAGATGTTTACAAATAGTCTAGAAAGAGAAAGAGAAAATAATAGTTGAATTTATAAAAATGACCCCGTTCAAAAGTTTACATACGCTTGATTCTTAATACTGTGTTGTTGTCTGAATGATTCACAGCTGTTTTTTTTTTGTTGTTTAGTGATAGCTGTTCATGAGTCCCTTGTTTGTCCTAAACAGTTAAACTGCCCGAAATCCTTCAGGTCCCACGAATTCTTTGGCTTTTCAGCATTTTTGTGTATTTGAACCCTTTCCAACAATGGCTATGATTTTGAGATCCATCTTTTTACACTGAGGACAACTGAGGGACTCATATGCAACTATTACAGAAGGTTCAAACGCTCACTGATGCTCCAGAAGAAAACATGATGAAAACATTTTGAATTTAAAGATCAGGGTAAATTGAACTTATTTTGTCCTCAGGGAAACATGTAAGTATCTTCTGTAACTTCTAAAGGGCAGTACTATATGAAAAAAAATATGATATTAAGCCAAAATAAGAAAAATGTACACATCTTCAAAAGTTTACACCCCTGGCTGTTAATGCGTCGTTTTTCCTTCTGAAGCATCAGTGAGCGTTTGAACCTTCTGTAATAGTTGCATATGAGTCCCTCAGTTGTTCTCAGTGTGAAAAGATGGATCTCAAAATCATACAGTCATTGTTGGAAAGTGTTTAAATACGCAAAAAATTCTGAAAAAATAAACAAAGAATTTGTGGGACCTGAAGGATTTTTTTGATGAACAGTGGGCAGTTTAACTGTTCAGGACAAACAAGGGACTCATGAACAACCATCACCAAAATAAATAAATAAATAAATAAATAAAAAATGTTAAAAATAATGATGATAATTCTGTGGATCACTCAGGTAACAACACAGTATTAAGAATCAAGCATATGTAAACTTTTGAACAAAGTCATTTTTATAAATTCAACTAAATTATTTTCTCTTGTGGACTATATGTAAACATCTTTTATGTGAAATATCTTATTCAGGTCAGTACTAAATAAAAAATAACATGCATTTTGTGTGATCCCTTTTATTTGGGTAAAATAATTAACATTTTGCAGATTCTACAAGGTGTGTTTAAACTTTTGACCTCAACTGTATATATTTAAACCACTGTTCTTTCTTGTCTTTGATTCTGATTAGCTAAAAGGAGTGTGATTTTCTATTCATTACAGAACTCCAGCCGTTTCACCGTTTGTATCACTCCGCTTGCATCATTTCTCACAGCGAGTGTCATGGCAGATGCTCTTGAAATCCACTATAATTTTATAAATAATACTGCTTTTGTGTCACAGGATGTAGTTTTGAGAGTTTTTTTTTTTTTTTTTTTTTTAAATAAGAACGTACTTGTTTAGGCTTCAGATATGCAGTTTGTTAATAAAGATAACGTCTATTTGAAAATTTGCTTTGATGTTTTTGAGAGATGTGATTCTCAGGGCATCAGCAGCCTCAGCTCGGCCAAATCTTCTGAAATTTGCCATTGGCTCTGAGGTCTCTAAACATGAGATATAATTTGTTTTGGGTACTTCTAACAATAATATATTATTTGTTCCAGAGCAATAGTTTTGGCTGAGGGCAAAATCTCATCATGTTATATTTTTTGTCACTGTATATCAGAGCGCTGCCTTTGTACTTTTGACTGAATTGCCTAGCAACTTTTATGATGGGTGTTGTTGTTTATTAGTTATTATTATTTAATAAATAATATTTGATATAAACAATAGTAGTATTTTAATAATACTGTATTATTTAGTATAGGGAAATGCTGTTTGTGTGGTCGTGATGGTGATTTTAGTTACATTAGATGGTGACATGAGACAATGGTCACGTTTTAATGAGTGATTCAGCAGTAAAGACTTTTATATTGAAAAAGACTGAAACGCTGTTGTAAACAAGGAAATTATTTTTACTTTCAACAACAGTTTGTTAGACAAAGCCAACAAATGCGCTGAGCAGCGCTGTCATCGGAAATCACCCTTAACAGATGAAAGGATAGTGCGACAAAGATATCGCTTTCCTCAGCAGACATTCAAACTAGAATCCATGGCAGAAGGAAGTAGTTCAAACAAAAGACACTCTGTTGTTGTTTCTTATGTATTTACACACTTTTGCCGTCAATTGTTGTATAAACGCAATATCACACTCGTAGCTATGCGATATGGCCGTATAACGGCATGCCGTGATTACCTACAACACTGTGCTTGGATTTTCCCAACACGGCAGTCTCCATATAAACTCCATATAAATCAGTGTGATTTTTAGGAGAAACATCCTAATACTTGATTTAGATCTCCATTAGGTCTCATTAAGATCAACCTGTGAGTGATAGATCTTTCCGTCTGGGTCTTTGTGTACTAGTTAATCACTTTTACTTAAAAATCAACTGGTACAGACCTCTTGCCCCATAATGCCACTGTGTGAACAGACTTTGCTTTTGCCCCCGGCTTTACTGTGTGATTTAACATCGTGCTACTAATGGATAAACTGGAATGGGGTCTTATTCAGTTCCGCACACCCAGTCAGTGCAGCTCCCAGCATACAAATGAACTGGGATGAATGGACACGACACTCTGAGAGAAAAAAAGAAACAAACCACCTTGGCGGTCGTGTCGGGAGAAAGAGTCGCTGTGTGAGAGGTTTGTGCTGAATAAGTCACGGATATACTGGGAAGTCAGGAGGTGTGAACGGGAACCAGTTTGGAGAGTCTGGTCTGACTGTGCGCCGCACGCAGAGCTTCATTGAGTTTAAGATGAAACCCGCTGATTACAGGCCGCATGGAGCCCAGCACTGCACAAAGTTTGGACAAGATGTGATGTGTTCAGTCACAACTTTAAGAATAGATTTCACTCTTTCTGAAGCGTGGTGTTTGCCTGTGCAAAATTCACCACCGTGATGCTTGCTTAGTTGTTTCATTCTTACTGGCTCAAATGAAAAGAGTTCACCTTTAAGTCTCTGTGTAATCTGGTCTATAATATATATGTTTATGAGTATTTATATATAAAATGCATGTAAATAGATCATACAGTGCAAGTATGTTCAGCTTTGCTGTTAAAGTCATTTCAATTTATATTACATTAAACTGGCTTACAAAAATGAACTGAACCTTGTACAACTTATAAATTAAAGTTGAAAATTGCTTACCTCTTTTTTGATAAGTTAATGTAAAAACAAATGTTTTCATAACTTATTGGTCATATTTTTTACAGTGTATAAATATTAAGTAGGTGCAGGATGAGTTGTATTTCTAGAATTATAGCTGTATATAATAAAATGAAATCTTAAACATTGCATGAAAAATTATATTTAAATTAAAATATACATTTAATATTAATATTATATATTATACTTGTGTTTATACTTGGTTTATATTTTTGTTTTTAAAATAAAGGATTAATTATTGTATGTTTTGTACCTCACATATATTCATATTTTATGCATTATTTGAAAATATTTACATGTAGATTTATATACATTTATTAAAAATACAAAATGTATGAATATGTAATTATATTTAGATTATTAAATTATTAGAGTAGATGTTTAAGATCAGTTATTTCATCTTAAATATATTTTAATATTTTATCGATCTGTTTTGTACTTTCATCAATACAATTGGCGAGGGATGAGCTGTATTTATAACAAAATTATAGTTGTATATCATAAAATAATATCTTAAAGCTTAAATATTCTGTGTATTATTTTAAAAATTATATTTCAATTAAATATATGAATATTGATACTTGCGTGTTTATGTATATATTAGTATTAATATTATATATTATACTTTTATATGTATTAATCTTTAAAATAAATAGTAATTGTATGTTTATGTATGTTACATGTATAAATATTTTATTCATTATTTAACATTTACATTTACATTTAGATTTATTAAAATACAAAATGTATTAATATATAATTTAAAAATGGTGCAGTATGAGTTGTGTGTGTGTGTGTGTGTGTGTGTGTGTGTGTGTGTATATATATATTATTAGACTAGATATTTAAATTCCATTATTTAATCATACATTTATTTTATCTGGTTTGTACTTTCAACAATAAAATTGTTGAGGTATATAAAATGTTATCTTAAATCTTAAATATTATATGTATTATTTGAATATTATATTTAAATTAAATATATAAATGAGTTTATGTATTATATCCATATAATATACAGTTTACAAATTAGTTTTTAAAATAAATAAAGAATTAGTAATTCTATGTTTATGTTGACATGTATAAGTATTTTATTCATTATTTTAAAATATTTGCATTGACATGTAGGTTTCTATACGTTTATTAGAAATAGATATTTACAACCCATTATTTCATCTTGTAATGTATTTTATTTTATCAATTTGTTTTGTACTTTCATCAATAAAACTGGTGAGGGATGAGTTGTATTTCCAAAAAAAGTTATAATTTCGTATTTCATAAAATAATATATATATATATATATATATATATATATATATATATATATATATATATATATATATATATATATATATATATATATATACATAAAAAATAAAGATTTAATAATTTTATGTTTATGTACTTTAAGTGTATAAATATTTTATTCATTATTTTAAATATTCACATAAACATAGTGTGAAAACAATGCAAGATGAGTTTCATTTTTGAAATATTTGTGATTTTATTTATTTATTTATTTATTTATTATTTTTTTTTTTTCCAATCTTCATAGTGTCCAAAAAAACTTTCAATTCCCCTAAAGCAGCAGAAACATCTTTATTTATTTATTTTTTAAGTTTTTAAATCTGATGTCATTGCACAACCGTTCAGTTCCACAAAGGGCTTTTTATTGTCTAGATCTTTTCAAAACCATCTATGATTTCTGTTTTAAGCCCAGAAGCTCAAACACTGATCTGAAGAATTTACAATATGATCACATGATTCTGATACCCCAAAATAATCATATAACCCTGCTAAAATAGTTAGCAAGAAGTAAGAACAAATGGTAAAAAGTAGCAAAGGCATTGTGACTGTAATGCTGATGACTGTTATTGATTATGTTTCAGGCCACCGAACCGTTTCTGGTGAATGAAGACCCGTCCAGAGGTCCTGGGATACCGGAGTGCTTCGTAGTGTCTGATTCCTACAGGGTACGTCTGCTTATTACGTCTTATTGACATTACGGAGCCAAAAAACACTGCAAAAATATACTGTTAGCATATTGTTTCCATATGCACATATGCATATGCAGTAAAACAAAGAAAAAACTGTGCAGAAAGTGAGTCTCCTAACTCCACCGGAGCCTGTTTTCTTGTGGGAAATGAAAATTATAACGTGCATACTTCTATAAAATGAGAAGTATACATGAGGGCAGGACTGCGAGGAAGGGAGGGCGAAGAAAAAATACAGCGAAGCAGAAAGAAGTGCAGCTTTTAAAATTCCACCCAGCGAGCACGCTGGATTTACAGCGATGGGAGTGAAATAAAACGGTCATAAAAACAGAAGGGCGGGACGGAGAGATGGAGAGATGGGAAGGGGAGTCTGTGGATGACTGAAAATGAGACTGTTAATGAGCTGGGAGCCGCTTTTCTAGTCCTCGTTTCCAGCGGATCGCTTTTGCCAACGTTTCGGGGAGAAGAAAAAAAAAATCTGGGTTGCTCCGGCGTCTCAGGGAGCAGGCGGTCGCAGAAATGGAGGGAAAATGATGAAACGCGATTGGCTGCGAGTACAGAAGGGGCTGAGGTGTAAAATATAGCCGCGGTGGATATCAGGAATGTGTCAGACGGTATCGTCCGTCGAGTTAATTTAGAGGAAAAGGAGGGCCTGGCTGGATTTTGTGCTGGTTTTTATAGCAGTATGCTTTTCTATTTTTATTTTGTGGAGAAACCAGGAGCAGTTCATTGCTGACACCAAAACAACTGCTAATGATGTCTTAGTTTGATGAAGTAGTATTTAGATTATGAACCTCATACCGAATCAGTGGTTCCCAGCTGATGGGTTTTGACCCAAAATGGGTTTTTAAATCGGTCTTGGACAGCAGAGGGGAAAACAATGCTAAATGCAAATAATAAAATGCAACTAACCATATAATCATGCATGCAGGTAGCAAAGTTAGGGATGAGAAATCTTTACCATACACTGCTACTCACCAGGGCTGCATTCATTTGATCAAAAATCCAGTAAAAAATTGTGAAAATTCTGAAATATTATTACATTTTTAAATAGCCGTTTTCTATCTGAATATATTTTAAAATATAATTTATTCCTGTGATGCAAAACTGAATTTTCAGCATCATTACTCCAGTCTTCAGTGTCACATGATCCTTCAGAAATCATTCTAATATGCTGATTTGTGGCTCAGTTTTAATCAGTTATTATTGGTTCTCAATTAGTAATAATGGTTCTTCTTATTATTATAATAAATGCTTACGTTATTTGTGGATACCAGAGCTCAAAAGTTCAAAAGAACAACATTTATTTGAAATAGAAATATTTTGTAACATTACTGTCAGTTGATCAAATGAATGCATCGTTGTTAAATAAAATTAAAAATTTTCAATGGTAGTGTCTGACAGTTTTCACAAAAATATTAAGCAGCACAACTGTTTTTACCACTGATAATAATCAGAATATTTTTTTAAGCAGCAAGTTAGCATATTAGAATGATTTCTGAAGGATCACGTGGCACTGAAGACTGGAGTAATGATGCTGAAAATTCAGTTTTGCATCGCAGAAATAAATTATATTTTAAAATATATTACAACAGAAACTGTCACTTTAAATTATAATAACATTTAACAAATTTTAATCAAATAAATGCAGCCTTGGTGAGCAAAAGAGACTTAAAAACATTTAAAAATCATTATTATTCCAAACTTTTGACTGGCACTGTATGTCTTTTGTTCTTGACATCTGTGCCTTTAAAATTAGTTTAGAGTCACTGAACCTGAACTTGAGAGCAAAAATAAACATGCAATAAATAAACCTCGAATCTCAGAACAAGTCAAGCTTTCACTTGCAGTTTTTCTCTTTTGTTTTTGTAGCTCAACTGGTAAAGCAAATAAATGTCACGGGTTTGATAGCCATGCATACAACTAGGTTTGCAAAGGGTGGAATTTTTAAAAAAATTTTGGAAAACTTTTGCAAAATTATGGAAGTTTTTGAACGTTTCTGGAAAGTTTCCGGCCCTTCGTAATGCTACATGCAACTGATCTAAAAACCTCTTCATTGTATCTGCCAAATAAGTAAAAGTAAATCTAGATGCAATGCTCTGTGTAAAGATATCCAGCAGCTGTTGATTTACTGGTAGCGTGTGGTTCTGTCATGTGTTAGTTTAGCAGTCTTGTACCCACTCAAACCACTAAATGTGGGGCACGTTGAGAGGTGGTACATGAGTTATCACGTTGTGCATGACGCTGTTCCTTCGGTTTGGAGAAACCTCCTCTCCTCTCACCACTGCAGGCCTTTGAACTGGTTTTGTGGCATTTTGGTACAAATCAGTTCAGGATCTCGGGGTGGAAAAGACTAGGAAATTCCCTTCGTTTTAAATCCACCTGCTTTCATGCACTACAACGGTTTACTAGTTCTAAAAATACTAACATTATATGGTAACACAAACTGCCAATGGGTAGCTGACATGAAATTTGTTCTGCAGTGTGACGTACTGTGCTGCATCTCAAACTGTTTTACATTTTTGTATTGTACGTAGTTTATATATTATATGGTATCACTTTACAGTAAGGTTGCATTTGTTAGCATTAGTATTAGTTAACATGAACTACCAATTAAAAGTAAAATAATTCCAAAGCATTTATCAATGTTAATGTTGATGTCAGTATCTATTAACACATTATTAAAATGAAAAGTTGTATCTGTTAACATTATTTAATGCATTTGAGCTGACACGAACTAACAATGAACGGTTGTATTTTATTAACTCTTATTTCAAGTTTATTTTTTATTTTATTCATATGTTTTATGTTAATTATTAATATTTGTGCTTTTAAATATTTATTTGTAACACTGCAGGGCCATTTAAGTAAACCTTAAATAAATAAATGAATAAATAAATACATTAAAAAAAAAAAAAAAAAAAAAAAGTTAGGTAACACTTTACAATAAGGTTCCATTTAGTTAATGTTAGTCAATGTATCAACTAATATGGACAGTGAACAATACATTTATTACAGTATTTTTTGATCTTTAAGTTAATGAAAATACAGTTGTTTATTGTTGGTTCATGTTAATTCCAGAGCATTAACTAATGTTAAAAAGCTCAACTTTTGATTTTAATAATGCATTAGTAAATGTTGAAATTAACATTAACTAAGATTAATAAATGCTCATTATTGTTTATTCTTAATTCATGTTAACTAAAGTGTTACCAAAAGTTAAAATGTGATTTTAAAAAAAGTGAAAACTAGTAAAATTATACACAAAATTACCAAAAAAAGTAGTTAATGCATTAACTAATGGAATTTTGTTGTAAAGTGATACCTATTTTGTATTATTATTATTATTATTATTATTATTATTAGTAGTAGTAGTAGTAGTAGTAGTAGTAGTAGTAGTAATAGTAGTAGTAATTTTTGTTTACATTTATTTAAAAAAACAATTATATTAAATTTGAATATTGTGCTTTTCATATATTAATTTGTAACACTGCAGGATCATTTAAGTATACTGCAATTAAATAAATAAATAAGTAAATACATAATTAAATAAATATATATATATAAATACATTTTTTAAAAAGTTTAAAGGTGTTTTAAAATATACACTGAAAAACTGTAAATAAATAAAAATAAATATAAATAAATAAATAAATAAGGATTTTTTTATGTAAAAAATAAAAGGATAAACATGTTTTTATTTTATAAATCTATTTTTAGAAATCTAAATTTAACACAATACCCAATTAATAAATACTGTAACAAATGAATTGCTCATTGTTAGTTAATTTTACTTAATGCATTAACTAATGTTAACTAATGGCTAAAATCTATTTCATATTAATTTTTCCATTTGTTAACATTAATGTATTAACTAACATGAACAAACAACAAACAATTCGTTGTCATTTGTTGTTAGTTCATGTTAGTTGACAGTACATTAACTAATGTTAACAAGCACAACTTGTGATTTTAATAATGCATTAGTAAATGCTGAAATTAACATTACAAAATTAACAAAATGCTGTAGAAGTATTGTTCATTCTTAGTTCATGGTTCATGTTAACTAGTGTAGTTAACAAATGAACTTTATTGTAAAGTGTTACCTTTCCATTAATAAATTGTATATTCATTTTGAGTGCTGTACTTCTGCAGGACCGTTTACTGTAAGTGAACATTTCCCTTCTATAAATCAATCAAATAGAACATAAAAAGTTGAGTTTAAGCACTTGAGGACATGTTATTTGCGAA
Organism: Cirrhinus mrigala; assembly: GCA_036247105.1. Taxonomy (NCBI): domain Eukaryota; kingdom Metazoa; phylum Chordata; class Actinopteri; order Cypriniformes; family Cyprinidae; genus Cirrhinus; species Cirrhinus mrigala. The sequence goes on along the minus strand of CM070009.1, from coordinate 2,522,853 downwards.
TTACCCTTAGACACATGCCAGGTCAAAGGTCACATAAGGTAACTGGTGAGCAGCGCTGATGATTCACGCAGGTATGCGTTTCCTGTGTGGTCGTCCTGAAGCGGCGCAGAGCACTTTCCTTTCTCTTCACTCCCCCGGCTTCCTCCCATCTGCAGTCGACTCTCCCTCCATCTCCAGCTCTCTGTCGCTCCCTGGATCCCTTGGCAGAGGGCTGTAATTGGCCACACAGTGCCGGCTCTCTCTTTGTTTCCCCTGCAGTGGCTTGCGGTGGAACTGCACAGGCAGTAGGGCCTCATAAATCTCCAGGCCTCCGGTGGCACATCCAGCCTTCAGCTCCGGTTCTGCTCAATGACTTCACCCCCACCAAAAATCCCCACCCAGGGACGCGCTCCAAAACTTTATACCTCCGCTCGCCGCCTGCTCTTGCCTTAATGTTCACTGCTTTCATGTTTTTCGCAAGGCACATTCATTTAGAAGTTTGGAAAAGGACAGCCGCTGCTATTACTGCACTGTGTGCACCCGTACTAGTCCAGGTGATTTTTCCAAACAGCTTTCACAGCTAATACAACACAAAGTACAATGCATCTGACAGTCATTTACAGACACAATTATAGCCTGTTCACTGTTTTATAACTTACATTAAATTGACCTTTTTTAAGGCAAAAACACAACAGTAGCATTTTTTTCACTTTTGCTTATCAGTGCATGTCAAGTTTGTTTATGAAGTATGTCTACATGCCATTGCAAAAGACATTCAGTCTTTCTTTATCATTTATTCAAAACACATTCCTTTATTCATGCATGCCATGAATGCTTATTTAATATATTCATATTTGCATTTGAAAATATTAGTCAGAACATTTGTATGTTTTTAAGACTGTAACAATAAATAAATAAATAAATAAATAAATACATACATAAATAGTAAAAAAGTTGTGATTAAAAAAAGGTGATTAAAAATGAGTGACGACTAGTAAAAAAGTATATGAATAACAAATACAAAATTACAAATAATAAAAAAAAATGTTAGTTAATTTTAGTTACTGCATTAACTAATGTTAACTAATGGAACTTTGTTGTGAAGTGTTACCTATTCTGTATTATTTTTTAATTTTGTATTATAATTTTTGTTTAGAAATGTTATGTATTTTTATTTTATTACATAAAAATAAATAAATAAATAAATAAATAAATAAATAAATATTATTGTAAAAATAATGTGAAAACTAGAAGAATAAACATGTTTTCCTTCTCTTATTTTTTATCTAATTTTTAACCTGTTTTTAAGTCTTTATATAATCCTATATAAGAAAATCTGTTAAAATTATTAATTAGTCTATTTATTTATTAGCTTTTAAATCTTAGACATAATTTTAACAAGTTTGCCATATTTTTAATCTAATTTAGTTTTTAAATTTTTTTTTTTTAAATTTATTTGACCATTTTAACAATTTAACGTTTTTAACATTTGTATGTTTTTAAGGCTGTCTTTAATCCTATGTAAGACAGTCTGTTAAAATCTGTTTTTTATTATTAATTAATAAATTAAGTAATTAAATTTGCTCTACTTTTTAAAATGTTTAAATACAATTTATTTGGCCATTTTACCAACTTAACATTTGTGTCTTAAGTCCTATATAAGAAAATCCGTTAAAATCTGTTATTTATTTATTAATTTATTTATAAGCTTATTGAAATCAAAAATAGGATTTAATGTGACAAAATCAACGTGACTAAAAGGGATTTTTGAGGGACATTTCATGTAAAAATAATTCAATAATTTATTCATTTGTATGTTATATTATTCATTATATATATTGCATTCCATATATAATGCTTAACATATCAGTGATTTCATTTACAATGAAGCCATGCTTGAAATGTCATGAACATGTCAAACATGCTTGACTAAGTATGCCCATTCATATATGAATATTGCATATTTAAAATATATCTTTAGTTTCAGGACATTTTTATCGTCTAGAATCCGCTAACGATCTGTTAAGCATTGTATAATATAAAAAGTGAAAATGTAGAATCTTAAAAATTACTCTTTCTTTATGTAACCTAGTCATATTTCTGACTTATGTCTGAAAAATGTATAAATTACCATATGAGGCACATTTTACTCTACCTTACTACGCTGTACTATGTAAATCTTACCTTCTAGAGTTCACGTATGCTCTCCACACACGCATTTACACTCATTTAGACGCATATCCGTCAGGCAGAGAGAGAGAGAGAGGGGGAGAGAGAGAGAGAGAGAGAGAGAGAGAGAGAGAGAGAGACGAGGTGGAAGAGGGAGGGAGGGAAGGAGAGAGAGAAAGTTTTTCTCTTCGCAAAACTTTGTGCAAGCTTTCACTTTCAGCCGCTTTAGGCGGAGTTACAGCAGCGTGCAGTGAGCGAGAGCGGGACGGCAATGCCACTTCCATCCCGCTTCAGTAACGCATCTCACATATAAGCATGTACTCTCCATACTGCCTCACACAGGTAAAGCATTCCTTCTTCTTCTGCTTGATTGATTCGCGTACGCGTCTGTCAGCTGTTCCCCTCGACCGCGGGACTGTTTCTGTTGTGCTAGAGCGCGCGTTTGGTGGCACATCTCCAGCTGACCTTCTTTTACGCGCTTTCAGTGCGCATGGTTTGGGCAGAAAATGGCGCTTCGCTGGAAATCGATTTAATATAAAAGGAGCGCCAAGGAGGTGGGCTGGATATGTATAGATAGACCTTGAACTGCGAGTTTAGCGCTTCGTGGCGCTTTTTTTTCGCTTCGTCCCACTCTGCATAGCTTCACTTGGAGAGACTGTAAGACGCGCGCGGGCTTTGGAAAGTCCAGTGTTTGACGCTGTTGCTGTGTAAGAGTTTTCAACTTGATCGGTTCGCTGTTTTTTTTTTTTTTTTTTTTTTTTTTTACTTTTTTTTTTTTTGGGAAATGTCAAAGGTCGCAAACATTGCCCCAAAATACCAGCTTACAAGTTTTTTTCTGATATGCTTGTGCATATATGTGCGTGTTGTCTTTTACATGCGAACTTTGACAAATGCATTTTTAAAACATGCATTATGCTTTGGGATTGAGAAATTAGTGAAATACAGCTGGATACGTTTATAATGTGGTTTAAATGCATCTGGTGTGAAATCCTAAATGCCTCTGTACTGTTTAAGTTAAAGTTTCTTGAAACACATAAGAGTTGCAAATGCATGCCTAACTTGTTAATTCACAGTCAAATACTTCACATGAAAAATAATTACAGTAATTTACTGTAGTTTACTAATAGTTTTATGTTCAGAGTGCAGCACTGCAATGTTTTTGTGCATTTTTGTCTATTATTATTTTAAATTAGCATTTTATAGAGAAATAATTGTTCATAGTCACATGTTCGTGTTGTTTTTGGCTGCATTTTATATGAAAAAGTCTTTTGGCACATCATGTGGTGGAGTAAACTGTTTCACGGTTACTTTTTCTCTAGCATGGAAAAGTCGTGCCATAAATTGTTTTAATACATCAAACCTTTATAAAAATATTATATTATATCTGGTTATTTGATACTTTTATGTCTATATATATTCAAGAGAGTTTTCCATACAGTCTAATGCCATTATAATTATTATTTTTAATTTTTAAAAAAATATTTAAAAATGTAATATATATACATAATATTTTGTGTATGTATGTATGTATGTGTGTGTGTGTGTATATATATATATATATAAAACATGGACCACAAAACCAGTCATAAGAGTAATTTTTTTTTTTTTTTTAAATTGAGATTTATACATCATGAATAAATCATCATGAAGCTTTCAATTGATGTATGGTTTGTTAGGATAGGACAATATTTGGCCGAGATACAGCTATTTGAAAATCTGGAATCGGAGGGTGCAAAAAAAAATCAAAATATTGAGAAAATCATCTCTAAAGTTGTCCAAATTAAGTTCTTAGCAATGCATATTAAGTTTTGATATATTTGTGGTAGGAATTTTACAAAATATCTTCATGGAACAAGATCTTTACTTAATATCGTAATGATTTTTGGCATAAAAGAAAAATCGATAATTTTGACCCATACAATGCATTTTTAACTATTGCTACAAATATACCCGTGCTACTTAAGACTGGTTTTGTGGTCCAGGATAACTGTTTTTATAGACAAACACAACCGCTTTCAAAACAGGTGTTTTCAGATATGCCGTTTCGATCACGTTAGAAACCGAGCGACGTCCTCATTCATTACGTCTATTTCCAACCTCGCAATCGTACATCATAGTGCAGAGTTGAACAGCACTGACAGCTATTTTTCCCTGGTTTCTGGAGATTCTTTGTCCTCGGCGATATAGCTGGCTCTAATTCCCGATTGTTCCTGAAGTTGTCCTGCGTGAGTTAGTGCAGTCTCTCTGTCATATGGTGCAGTTGTTTATATTTCTGCCATGGCGGACAGTTGGCTTGCGCTGCGTGTGTCATGTGTAATTCATTCCTGAGTTTTACAGTGGTTCTATTAAAACAATTTTACTTCCATGCCCCCACCGCACGCTTTGCAGAACCAGGGAGCGTGTGTTTTTCTTCGGGCATGCAAGCGCCGGCCTGTTTCCCATTTAAAATACAATAGTTACTGTGCACAGCCGTGTTTCTTAATTGATTGAAGCGCTGCAATTTTAGCAAGGAATTATTCTGTGATTTAATGGACATGTTGAGTCTGAAAAGAACTGAAAAGAATGTATGCCCATTCATCAGCATGCTTTCTACACTCTACAGTATGTCTGATATGATATGTGCACATTACTGTAAGTGTAGTGTAGGTGGTTTCTTAGCAAGCAGACTGCAACAGATTCATCTCTTGGGCCTGAAATCGACATATTTTCCTGTTTATATTGCACTGAATCATACCTGTGTCTGCTCCAGAGAAAACAACGGCACTGGGTCAGTCGCAACTGGAAAAGCAAATATGCAATATTATTATTATATTACTGGATGACTTCAAGCTTTTATTGGCTCGATCAAAGGCTTTAGAGCAGAAATAGTGCAGTTTTATCATTTATTTACTGTATTATCTATCTTAAGATGTTATTTTACTAATTAAAATAATATATATATTTTTTATTATTATTATTTTATTTAGCTAATTATTCATAAATGAGTTTTATATTAAATATTATTTAATAAATAATTATTAATTATCTTGAATCTATCTATCTATCTATCTATCTATTTATCTATTTATCTATCTATCTATCTATCTATCTATCTATCTATCTATCTATCTATCTATCTATCTATCTGTCTGTCTGTCTATCTATCTATCTATCTATCTATGTTTTTTGCATTAATTAAAGAATAATTCACTGCAGAATGTGAAGCAATTTCAATTCACATATCAGTATTTTATTAAACGTAAAGGCTTTTTTGGATTTTGTGAGTCCTTGCGCTGCGAGAGGAGAGAGAGCAGGTCTGCGTGTCTCCAGTTTTGCGCTTGAATTTCGGAGCTTTGTGTCTGACGAATAGATTTACATTTTGGCTTGTTTGCTGGCTGTGAATAATTAAAGCAAGCCTAGAAGGTCATTAACGATATTGAACGTAAATAAAAAGGTTAAATGAGTTAGTAAAAAAAGCTTTTTTTTAGGTGAACAAGTGGAGTTTTGGGGCTGCTGAGTAATGCGGCATATAGAAACGCACTGGCTACAGATCAGGTGGATCAGATGTGGATGTTGATCAAAATCTGAATGTACTTTAAATGATGTAAACACATGGCAAACAAGAATATTACTTTGTTTAAAATGGCAGAAAGGTACATTTATTTCACAGCTGTGGAAAAAATGCTATCCATGTCAATGCCTATTTACATTTTACTGCCGAAAGTTTAAAATGCTACTTACTGGAGCCATTGTAGGGGAAATGTTTAAAGAATTTTTACATTTTAAATTTAAATGACCATAGTGCCACTCAACGAGTTTCCTCTTATTTAGTAAAGAAATTTTACTCGCCATTGAAGGTCATTTTGAATTAAATTCATTTGCTTGGTGCTGAAAATGAGGGTCGACATCAAAAATTATATCTAATTATGTACTTGTGTTTTGTATAATTAAAAAGAGTGTGTGTGTGTGTTAGAGAGAGAGAGATTATCACATACAGCTGCAGGGTCACACCTGCCTGTTTTAAGCCTGGGTGGATGTGCAGCTCACAGTCATTCATTAACACTCCTGGCGATTTCAATATATGAATTCGAAACGTTCAACCCCAGTTAAGAGTATGCCTGCATAGCAGATATATGTTTTGCATTCAGTTTGCATACATAAATAAATATATACTGGTGGTCAAAAATGTGGGATAATTAAGATTTGTAATGTTTTTGAAAGAAAAAGTCACTGCTAAAAAAAATTCAGCACTGCGTCACAGGAATAAATTACGTTTTAAAATATATTCAAGTAGAAAACTGTTATTTTACATTGTAATAATATTTCACAATATTACTATTTTTACTGTATTTTTTTTATCAAATAAATGTCTTTTACGTAAAAAACATTAATAGTCGTAATTTTCAGATGTTTCTGGTAACTCTAAAACAATGCAGTACAAAATTCAAAATATAGGTAAAACACCTATAAAAAAATCAATACAGAAAATTATTTCATATATTATTATTATTATTATTATTATACTGATATCATTAATCGTTAAATCATTAACCAAATAAAATCGTAAATAAATTATCATTAATGAGTATCACTTTCTATTAACTGGCCACTAAACAATCAAAAGTTTTCAGCCAATACCAAAAAAAAGAAAAAAAAAGAAAATGGCCATATCAAATTTACCGTTTTTTTAACATTTGACATTTTAAAATTTTTTTTTTTAAAAAGCAATCAATTTATTTCTTTCACCTGGATTTGAAGAAAATCTGGATAACATTTTACAATAAGGTGTCATTTGTTAACATTAGTTAATGTATTAACTAACATGAATGAACAATATCTTTATTACAGTATTTATTCATCTTTTTTAATGTTAGTTAATAAAAATACAGTTGTTTATTGTTAGTTCATGTTAGTTCACCGTGCATTAACTAATGTTAACAGACACATCTTTTCATTTTAATAATGTATTAGTAAATGCTGAAATTAACATTCAGATTAATCAATGCTTTAGAAGTATTGTTCATTCTTAGTTCTAATGTAGTTAACTAACGAACCATGTTGTAAAGTGTTACCCAAACTCTGAATACTTCACTTCGCATGATTTTTAATTAACAGTCTACCAAGACTAGCAGCTGTGACTTTTGTGAATCCTGAGGATTTGATTCGCGGCCAGTTTTATGACCGTTGCGCGTCTTACGGCAACCGGTTCTGAATTTCACAGTGTTGAGGAGGAACCATTTCTATCTCGCTTCAGAAAACTTTAATCAGTAGCGAAGAATATCTGCGCATATTTGGCCAAATGACTATCTAGGCTGGGATGGATGAGGTCGTTCAGCCACGACAGGCTTAACTTTGTCCCAAACCTGACTTAGTCACTCTAGAGTCGCTCTAGATGCTCCGGTTTAGCTCGCTCGCTCCCCGGGCCTGGAAAATGAGTTGGAACAGCTGCTCTCGGGATTAAAATCTGACGGAGCCGCAGTCTGGATGCGCCCGGTGCTTTGATATTGCAGAATTTAACACTTTTATCGTCTTTCACTTTCTGATTCACTCACATGCAACTGTGTCTTCAAGCTTGAATTCTTTCTTGTTCGTTCGTTCACTTGTCCTTCTTTTTTTCTAATTGTAAAGCTCAAGTGGTTTTATCACAGGATTAGGGAGCATTGCAGGACCACAGTTAGGGGCCGGTTGTCCATTACGTTCTTAGCCTTTCTTAGCCCTTCTGAGACACAAGTTACTGTTTAAATACACAGCCACATTTAGAAAAAAAATGTTGTTTTGGACATTTTACCATTTTTTTTTTTTATGCAAAACTCTGCACATTCAAAGTGCAAGAGCAAACAATGTAAGAAATGTAAAAGAAAAAAGTAGAGTAAATAGCTTTTTTGCAGATATGTGTCAATATCATAGTAATATGAATATGGTAATCATTTAGTAGCCTGGTAATACCATCTGAACTATAATATATACATAAAATTGTTAGTATTCTAATTAATTATATTCCATTTTATTTATTTCATTATGTTTTACGTATATTTTCTGTATTACAATGTATTTGGGTGGGTTCTTGACATGTGTATTTATTTATTTAAACATTTTTTAAATCACTAGTCTTCACTAGTTTATTTTCAATTATCCTGAAGTGAAAAATTAATTTTTAAAAGTAAATTTACAGTAAAACTGCATGCTTTATAAATACGCAAGAATGATATATTTTGTCATTTAAATTTTTTTTGGATGAATTATATCATTTTGCATTGCTGGATCCTTGATTACACTGCAAAAAAAATATATTTTCGAAATCGTGTTAGTTGCTTTGTTAAATTTACTAGAAATTTCTGAATGAAAATTGTTTTCAAAGTAAATCCTACACCAAATTTGGAAATTGTTTCTACACTATGAATACTTATGAATAATACTGTATTGATAAATTGCGGTTGGGTTTTCGGACAGCAGTGACGTTTGAAGAGGACAACTAGTTGATCTTGCGTTTCACTTCAGAAGGCCGTGACGGTATTGTACGCTCATGTGCTGGTGAAACCAGAGTCTCCTGTTTGGCCAAATGGTGTCCAGTGGCATTGAGTTGAGCTGGTTTCATGGCACAGAGACGGGATGGTTACAATGCCAGACGGGCACAGGGACGCTCTGTTCCTTTTACTTATTCATTCTCACGGGGCGTCAGCCGTGTCCCCTAGCCGGCTGTCAAAGCTCCCGTTCACCCGCCGTACGGTCAACAATAATAAAAGACCACAAACAAAGACATTCCATAGCGGTGTTCAGAGACTACAGGATCATATCGTATTTATTTACCCTGACGTGCACTTACAGTCTTAGTTAAGAGCACTGAAACTTTTGTAATTTAGTTTACCATGACCCTTGCCGTCTTTGTTCCTTACAATTAAATGTGTTTTTGTTTCTGCTGTGCTTTTAATTGAATAGTTTTTAATTATGACATTTACACATTTCATTCCGAACCTGAATAATATTCCGCCTTCCGTTAAACACAAAAGGAGGAATTTGTAATAATGTTTCAGCTGCCCTTCATTTACAAAAAAAAGAGAAAGCAAATATGAAAGAAGGTTGTCAAACTATTTGAACTGCACATAAATTTGCATTCAAAATGGAAAGTTTTACTTAATTTTTGAGCACCAAAAAGGCATTTTTGCGGAGTTAGTATTGAGGGTCATTAATATATAGTTTAGAAATCCAATAAAACAAGACACTTTTGCAGCTTAGTTTTTAAAAATTGGCTTTTTTGTACAAAAAATACCTTATAAATTATGTTCATGATTTAGTTGTTCGTGACCATATTTCACAAAACAACTTTCCAATAACGAAATGATGAAATGTTTTAGCTAATGTTTAAAAAAAAAAAAAAAAGGCTGTCAAACCAAAAAAAAAAAAAAAAAGATTTAAAAACAACATCTCAAAAGTCCATACACTGAAAATATTAATAATAATAATTAGGTCTAAATTTAGGGTTTATGTATTTGAATTGCATATAAAATGTCCATTCATTTCGATTACAGTTTTGCAAACTAATAAACTTAATGTGATGCATATATGTGTAATAAAACTGCTTAGAAACAGGTAAGATTTTGACTTGTGCACTATATTCTTAGTCTTCTAAAGTCATCTGATACAGTTGTGGAGGAACGGACAGATATTCAAAGCATTATTTGCTTAAAAACTTCGATACAAAATCTTAAAATGCAAATGAGATTGGAAGTAAACATTTTCAGGAAATAAATCTATCATATGACTTCAAAAGACTTAAAATATAACAGGTCATATATAGACTCATTTTGAGTACTAATTTAGTCATTTTTACTCATGTTTATTCTTTTAAAATTTAAAAAAAAGTTTTTTTTTTTAATTTACATTTTATGATATTCTTAAACTTTTACAAATGCCTTTTAAGTTTTTTGAGCACTAAAAAGGCATTTTGTTTGTTTGTTTGTTTGTTTGTATTTGGGTTTTTGAGATGAAAAATCCTATAAAATTAGACATTTTTGCAGTTTAGTTTTAATAACTGTTCTGAAAAGTATGTTTGCATAGTACACTACCAGTCAAAAGTTTTTAAACAATATGATTTTTAATGTTTTTAAAGAAGTCTCTTTTGCTCACCAAACCTGCATTTATTTGATCCAAAATACAGCAAAACAGTAAAATGTTGAAATATTAAAATATTTAAAATAACTCTTTTCTATTTGAATATATTTTATTATTTATTCCTGTGATCAAAGATGAATTTTCAGCATCATTACTCCAGTCTTCAGTGTCACATGATCCTTCAGAAATCATTCTAATATGCTGATTTGCTGTTCAAAAAACATTTATTATTATTATTATTATTATTATCATCATCATCATAAATATTTATTTTTTTGTTTCTCTGATGAATAGAAAGATATAAAAAGCTTTTGTAACTTTATACACTATACCATTCAAACGCTTTGAGTCAGTATAAATAAGAAGAAATTTTAGAATTTAATACTTTTATTTAGAAAGGATGCTTTCAGTTGATCAAAAGTGATGAAAAAGTACATTTATAATGTAACAAAAGATTTCTGTTTCAGATAAATGCTGTTCTTCTGAACTTTCTATTCATTGAAGAAACTTGAAAAAAAGTCTACTCATCCGTTTTCAACTTAATAATAAATGTTTTTTGAGCAGCTAATCAGAATATTAGAATGATTTCTGAAGGATCATGTGACTGGAGTAATGATGCTAAAAATTCAGCTTTGAAATCACAAGAATAAATCGCATTTTAAAATATATTTAAATTGAAAACAGTTTTTTTAAATAATAAAAATATTGTTTTGCTGTACTTTGGATCAAATAAATGCAGGCTTGTTGAGCAGAACAGACTTCTTCAAAAAACATTAAAAATCTTACTGTTCAAAAACTTTTGACTGGTAGTGTATGTCATCCTATTTTATTCCAAAAAAACAAGGAAAATGTGATTTTCATCATATAACCCGTCTAAAGTTATTGCCACTTATCACATACTCTCTCAACTCATGCAGAAGTGTTTTCAGAAGTCATTTCCTTACTGGTTTTTCACACAAAAAGAGCCTTCAAACGAGCATGTCAAGGTTTATAGACAGACAAACACCGTAGGAAATTTTCAGTCCATAATGAACATCATAAATGTGTCAAAGAGCCGTTTTATTCTGCCGTTCACTATATTAGGTGGTGGGAAACACAAAGCCGGCCTGATGATCAAATGCGTGCTGGCACGGAAGAGGACGGCCTAGAATAAAGTACCTAGTTTTTATCTTAAGCTTTAATGCAGAAAGGCCCAAACCAATCGGCTCTCATCTCCTATCTGCACAGCTGTCCCAGTATCCGTGGAGAATGGATTCCTACTGCCATTGCCATGGGAGTCTCCAGCCAAAAGAATAGGAGGATATCCAGTGTGTGTGTGTATGTGCGTGTGTGTGTGTCCTCCTCCCTTTCCCTTCGCTCATGTCACTCCTGGCATGGATTAGGCCTTGGCAGCGGCCTGGCAGTGCCCGTAGCTCTGCTGTGGCTCTGTGCTTGCTGATATGTTGTGCGGTTGCGATGGCAACAGGACACACACTCGAACGCAAATTACATAATTTAGCTCGCATATACATAAGCCGTGAAACGTAGGTTTTGTACGGTCGCCTAACGTACGCTTGGAACCGATCTAAACCATCCTTGTGAAAATAGAGAAGGCCTCAGTCTATCAAACAGGAAGAAAGGCTTCCCATAGCAGCTGTTTGAGGGCTTGGCATAAAGATGGACCGATTGTGATCTTGCATTGTGCATTGCGTACAGGCAAGATCCATTTGCAACGGAAACCGTCGAAACTTAAAGATAAAGGTTCTTTTTAACATCCCTAGAAGCTTTCCTTTTTTTTTAAATGGAAAGGGTTCTTTAGAACATTTCAGAGTGGTTCTTTTGAGAGCTGCTCACTTAAAGGTTCCAAAAATGATTCTTTTGAGAACTGTTCGCTTTGAGGTTCCAGAAACGATTCTTTTTAAGAACTGTTCACTTCAAGGTTCCAAAAAATGTTTTATTTTTCTATGGCATCGCTTCCTTTTGGAACCTTTATTTCTTAGAGTGTAGGACGGTGTGCGTTTCGGACTCCCCTGCGAGGGGTTTGCTGGATTTATGGGTTGCGTCGGATGGCTATGCCAGCGTTGGCATGGGTTGGGTTCGCTGGTGTTGCTAGGCAAATTTTCCCGCTCTGGCTTTGCGCTCCATTGGTTCCATCTCTGTCTGAGCAGATCAGTTTCTCTTTGTTTTACTTTGTTTTTGTTAAAGTGCCACTCCATGACGGACCACAGCGGGACAGATCAAACGCCCTAGACGTTTAAGACCGACATGCTTATTATGAGACGCAGCCGGAGGTCAAGGCCATACGACCCTGTTGAGGGACGCTATAAAAGCGTGACGCAGTTATAAAATGCATCTAATAGAGACCGTGCACACCAGTCAAAATGAGTGTGTGATGTGAACAAAATGTGTTATAATAATGATTAATTATTATTAATTTGACTTGTAATTATTAATAAAGTTTATTTTTTAAATTATTTTAATTTATTAAATATTATTTAACAATTTATTGTAAGTGGGTTTTATATTAAATCATTGGTAATTATTAAATAGTGATTATTTTATTTATTTTACCGGGTTATGTTGGGCTTATGTGTGTATATATATATATATATATATATATACATATATATTTTAGGGCCGTCAAACGATTAATGGCATACAAAATAAAAGTGTGAGTTTGCCTACTATATGCGTGTGTACTGTGTGTAATTATTATGTATATATAAATACACACAAATTAATGTATATATTTAAGAGAAATATGTTATCTATGTAAAAAAATTGTTGTATTTATATATAATATAAATTATATAAAAATTATAATAAATACATATACTTGTAAATATTTCTTACATATGTACCTGAATGTGTTTGTATTTATATAAACATAATAATTGCACACAGTACACACACGTTTATTAGGCAAACTCAGACTTTTATTTTGTATGTGATTAATCGCAATTAATCGTTTGACAGCCCTAATATATTTATTTGAAAGTTTTATATTTATTTATTTATTTTTTAAGTTTTAAATTAAACTTCCTATTTTTGGATAATCCATTTTAATTATTTCCAAAAAGAAAAAAAAAAAAAAAAAAAAAACTTAATCCATTTTGATTATTTGATCTTAAGGTGAGACACTGCAGGTGAATATGGTAAAAAAAAAAAAAAAAAAAAGTAATAGTTATCGCCTTACACATTCAGTTGATTGATTACATTGATACAAGTTTTTTAAAATGTTAGTTTTAATTATGCAAATGAGGCATTATTTAATAAAATATGCACTGCTTCGCATACATTTCTAGAACAAAAACTACGCACTGGATGAAGTCAGTTTCAAAATTCTTGTTAATTTTTTTTTTTTGTTGACATATTAGCGTCAAAAGTTTTACAAAGGGAATCAAAGGGAATTTTGGGTATTTCATTTTTATCACTTCATAATTCAGAAAATGCGTAGAATGGACAGAAAACACAATATTTTCTCACTTTTTTGGGGGGAATAAAATGTTGTATGTAATCAAGCAAATTATATATGAACAAATCCCTCTGTAAAAACCTTCAGGATATAGACAAGAATAAAAATGTAAAGTTTGGTGTGTGTAAGTGCTACTGAAGTAGAGATTTATGGCTCAGTGTAGGAGAAAAAAACTAATTTTTGAGAAAACAGCCTTTAAAAATATGTATTGTAATTGAAATCTATTGACACAAATAGATAAAGTGCTATAAAAGAATGACTTAACAGTGTCTTTTAGATGTTTTCTTCCCACTAATCTGAAATCTATCTATCTATCTATCTATCTATCTATCTATCTATCTATCTATCTATCTATCTATCTATCTACCTATCTATCTTTTTTCTGTCCATCCATCAAAACTTTAAGGTGTCTTGCTTTTCTAGTTAGTAATTAGTTGTTTTTTAGTTAAAAATTCAAACTATTTTTAATTCTGCTTCCTTAGAATGGTTTTGAATTGCAATTCTGTATCATGTTTGCTACTTCAATTGAAATTCAGACAGTTGCTAAGCTCAAATTCAATTGAAATTTAAAAGGCATTGTCAATTCTTAATTATGCACAACTCCAGTAGACACATTTCCACCGTCGCAGATTATATAACTCCCCTTCCATTGTTTCTCTTAGTTTCCTTCCTCTATTTTGCATCTTTTCGTCAATTAACAACACAAATTTAAAACACTCCACCCTCATGCATAATGCATTTGGACGCACACACACACACACTCACACACACACACGTGTGCACCCCCTCGCACCTGCACACACTTAAGCGCATGAGACGCAGGTGTGCATTCTTTACTCATCCGTGTCAATCTGGTGGCGACTGCACGTATCACGGCCGGCACCGACAGAGCGCATGCGAGAAAACGCTGCCACGTGTGCCAGATCCTCGCCTGACTCTTAACCCATTTGGCCCCCACCTCTCACAGTCAACCTGCATCACATTAGCACATTTCCTGTCAACCTGGCCACGCCCACTGCTGCACATGTGCGTCACACCTTACCGGCAACGGCAGCTGCGATTGGCTGTTTATTGTTTAGGTTGTCAAGGAATATGACTGATTTAGATTTTCTGAGGAGTTCCAGATTTCTTTCTTTTTTTTTTTTGTGCTGCAAATAAGAAAAATCCCAAATGTGTATGTATCCCAACTGTTTCTCCTAGATGGTAATGTGATTTAATTTAGCATGCAATCAAAATGACCCTGTTTGCCTTTTAAATGCACATTCCTGTGCTTTTTGTATATGATTCATTGCAGCACATTAATCCAAGTCTTAATCTTTCATCAAAATGTAATAACTTGCTCTGTCTATGAAATGACTTTCCTTCTTCACAAAACTTATTCGAACTTATTCAACCCATTCAGTCACTTAGTATGTAATTTTAACTTTTCATCATTCGATTTTTTCCCAGTGGATGAAATGAAATCCTGTCTTTTATGTTTTCTTATTAAATGTCACATTAGGGAAGAAAAATGAGTTGCGAATTGCATTTCATATTAAGGTTCAGTGATTTTTTTTTTTATGCCTCCTGCTTCACAGATATTTATTTCCAGGAATAAGATCACAGTCGTCTCACATGGATCTTCTAGAATTTCAGAAGAGATCTTAACAGTGTCTCAAAGATTTGCAGAGATACCAAAGTTTGCAATCAAAAGTCTGATATTTCAGTGTTTCTCAGTATGGAAAAAATTTGAAAGAAATAAAGTCTAAATTGTGAGAAATTATATGCTACAAATATGATATAGAAAATCACAGTAAGTTACAATTTTAATAAAAATTAAAAAAAAATTATAATAATAATAAAAAAAAAAGTTTCCAAAAAAGTATTCACGATGTGAGAAAGTTGCAATTGTGAGAAATAAACTCACTTTTCTAAAAAAAAGTCTCAATGTGCGAATGTGAGAAATAGTCACAGTTGTGAGAAAATAAATTTGCAAATGAAAGAATTAAAGTCTAAATTGTGAGAAATTAAGTCGCAATTATGAGATTAAAAGTCACTATTACAAGAAGTGGCAGTTGTGAGAAATAAACTCACTTTTCTAAAAAAAAAAAAAAAAGCCTGTGTGAGAAAGTCACGATTGTGAGAAAATAAAATTTCAACTGAAAGAATTAGTCTAAACTGTAAAAAAAAAAAAAAAAAAAAAAAAAAGAAGACAAAAATTTTAGATAAAAAGTCACTAATACAAGAAATGAAGTTGCAACTGTGAGAAACTCACCTTTCTAAAAAAAAAAAAAGTCTGTGTGAGAAATTCCCAATTGTGAGAAATAAAGTTGCAGATGTAAAAAATACAATTGCAACTGAAAGAATTAGCCTAAATTGTGAGAAATTAAGTTGCAGTTTCAAGATAGAAAGTCACTATTACAAAAAATGAAGATACAATTGTGAGAAATAAACTCACTTTTCTAAAAAAAAAAAAAAAAAAAAGGTCTCTGTGTAAGAAATAGTCACAATTGTAAGAAACAAAATTGCAACTGAAAGAATTAAAGTCTAAACTGTAAGAAATTAAATTGCAATTATGAGATAGAACTATTACAAGAAATAAAGTTGCAATTGCGAGAAACTAATTTTTCTAAAAAAACAAAAAAAAGTCTCTGTGTGAGAAATAGTCAGTTTGGAAAAAAGTTGCAGTTGAGAGAAATAAAATTGCAACTGAAAGAATTAAAGTCTAAATTGTGAGAAATTAAGTTGCAATTATGAGAAATAAACTCACTTTTCAAAAAAAAAGTCTTAGTGTAAGAAATACTCACAATTGTAAGAAACAAAATTGCAACTGTAAGAATAAATCTAAATTGTGAGCAGTTAAGTCACAGTTTCCAGATAGAAACTCACTATTACAAGAAATAAAGTTGCAATTGTGAGAAACTCCTTTTTCTAAAAAAAAAGTCTGAAAAATAGTCAATGAGAAATTAAGTCAAAATTAGAAAGAACTTACAAGAAATGAGGTTGCAATTGTGAGAAACTCGCTTTTCTCAATGTGAGAAATGAAGTTACAAAATTTATGAGAAATAAAATTGCAGAGTCTAAACTGTGAGAAATTAAGTCAGAATTATGAGATATAAAGTCACAAATACAAGAACCGAAGTTGCAATTGTGAGAAATAAACTCACTTTTCTAAAAAAATAAGTCAATGTCAGAAATAGTCACAGTTGAGAAAAAATGTACAGTAAATAGTGAGAAATTAAGTCAGTTATTAGTAAGTCATAATTACAAGAAATAAAGTTTCAATTGTGAGAAATAAACTCACTTTTCTAAATAAAATAAGTCTTCATGTCAGAAATAGTCACAAAGTTGATAAATAATGTTGCAAATGAAGAATTACAGTGAAAAGTGAGAAATTAAGTCAGTTATTAGTAAGTCATAATTACAAGAAATAAAGTTGCAATTGTGAGAAATGAAATCACTTTTCTAAAAAAGTCTGAATGTGAAAAGTATTCACAATTGCTTTGAAATGGAAACAAGCTTGAGTATAAATGTACTTTAAATGCGGTAAAAAAGCAGTAAAACTTTAAGTGCAAAGAGTTTTAGAAAGTTTGTGACCTCTGATGAGCTACAGTCATAAACTCTCATCTCAGATAAGATTATTGAAGCCGAAAAAATCATTAACTAAAACATAAATGGGTTCAGAGCGGGCCGCTGTGTGCATTTCACCCTAAGGTATTTCTCCAGCGTGTGAGAGCGAGCGTCTCAGGAGTTAACCGTGCAGCCAGAGACGCTTTTCCTGTCTTGGGGGTTGGTGGGTGTGGATGTGCGAGAGGAAAGCTGCGTCTCTCTCTTTTTTTCTCTTTTCCAGAGTCTGTCAAAACTCAGTAAGTCGCTGCGCGGCAACCCAGACGATCTGCGCGTGAATGTTTCCGAACTGCGTGAAAACAGAAAGCAGCAGCGAGGAACGACGGCAGATCGTAAACAACCGTGTGTGGAGTGTTACTCCCGGCCACATGGCATGGCGCGCCGTGCTGTTTAGCCAACCAGTCCTGCAAGGAATCGCTGCCTGTTGCTGGCGGGAACAAAGCGCGGCAGCTCTCGTCGCCCATCTCTGAGCGAGCAGGAAGTTGGCCAACCTCCAGCGGTGGAAAATCTATACACGGTTGCATAATATAGCATATCTTTACCTCGCATGAACCCTGAGGAGGCCCGGCAGCTGTGAGCAAACAGAGCGGGAGCGCGCGAGCGAGGGAGGGTGTGTGTGCGTGTGTGTGTGCGTGTGTGTGCGTGTGTGTGCGTGTGTGTGTGTGTGTGTGTGTGTGTGTGTGTGTGTGTGTGTGTGCGTGTGTGTGCGTGTGTGTGCGTGTGTTTGCGCGGACAGGATTCCTGTGAGCGTCTGCTGGCAGTGGTTGCAGGCCACAGTCTGCAGGGCTTTTTCTGACAGGCCCTATGTAGGGTTGAATAAATGCAGTGAAAGTTGCCGCCCTGTACCGCTATGACATTGTGCGGCTCTACCAAACAGTCCCAAGTTTTACAGAAGGATGTTAAGACCAAAGTCCGTGCGGTCTCATACCTTGCATGCAAGTTTGGTTGCAATTTTTGGGTACTAGTTTTCAGTTTTCTTCTACATTGCAAATGACGTCAGTTAGGTGAGCCGTAATGGCTGTGTTCATTAAATTAAGCTCCCTCCATTAAAAACACATGCACAGCAGGACTGTGCAAATTCAGAATTACTTTTTTCAAATCATGAGTGTCAGCTTTAATCAAACTCACACATCTCACAGGAAGTTGCATTAGAACTGGAATGGGAATGGGAATGGGAATTTAACACAGGTGATTCATTCTGGGTAATTAACTGTTGTTCCACCCCAGTCCATAAACGTTTGTTAATAAATTTTTTTTTCAAATGTTATTTAGACTTTGAAAGAGTGACTAATAGACCTAGGGTTAGGGTTAAAGTTTTGGACTAGGCTCAGTTAGTAACATCAAGCAAGGACATAGACAATTCTAGCAACTACCTAGCAACACCATATTAACCAACTAGAAACACCTTAGCAGCCATAAAAAAAAAAAAAAAAAAAAATAAAAAATTTTTAGCAACCACCTAGCAATATAGTAACTATTACGCAAATTTCATATTATTTTATTTTATGGCTTTTTTTTGTATATGTAAATGTATAGACTTGAAAATGTCACCAAGTCAGATCTGTAGACTTTTAGACAACACTGGTGTCATGCTAGAAATTCTTTATTTTATTTTATTTTATTTTAAGCCATTTCTATAGACTATTAGATGTAACACTGGTGTCATGCTAGAAATTCTTTTTTATTTTATTTTATTTTATTTTAAACCATTTCTATAGTCTATTAAACGTAACACTGGTGACATGCTAGAAATTCTTTTCTTTTATTTTATTTTATTTTAAGCCAATTATGTGAACTTTTAGACAACAGATAACAGTGGTGTCGTGCTAGAAACTAGAAATTCTTCACTTCACTTCACATTTATTTATTTTATTTATTTATTTTAATTTTAAAAGTAAAGACTTGAAAGAGTCATCAAGACATATCTGTAGACTTTAAGACATAACACTGATGTCATGCTAGAAACTTTTACACAAATTTCACTCAACAAATTCTTTAGAAAATAAAACATTTATATATATATATATATGATCACATATAATTTAAATACAGATTTCTTTAGGTGGCATTTCGACAACTTTGCTTTTTTTTTTTTTAGTTGAAAATCAGTTATATGAATCTCTTTGAATTTAATTTGATTTAAATTCTACTTTTTTACATGTACATTTGCATTGCAATTCTGCATCCTGTTTGCTTCCTCAATTCAAATTTTTCCTCAAATTCAGAGAAAGTGGTTGCGTTCTTGTGTTTTAACACATTTAAGAATGAAAAATGGCATGAAGTTGAGCTTGCACAGCTGGTAGCGTTTGCATTTGTGTACGTAGTGTTGTTTTAATGCACACAAAAGAACAAACAGACTTTGCAGTTTGGTGCACATTTGTTAATGAGCTGCTCTGGGACAGATTCATGTAACGTCCCTCCACATATCATCTGGAATAGGATATGGACTGGACTCAAGTTAGCTCATGATATCGCATTTGTGGCTCCCTGTCGGCGATGGCGTGTGTGTTAGACTAATCACGGCTCTGCGCTTCAAACGGCTCAGGTAAAAACGCTCCGTTCCCCATCCGACCGTTTCCCTCAAAGATAACCAGATGTCCAGCTGTTTTTATTCCTGTTTTGGTTCGTCTCTTTAAGAACAATGTCTTTCTCATATGACCGTCCTCTTGTAGTTTTGTGGCGTTTTCCCTGTTTCGTCTTAAAATTTTAATGGGAAGAGGCTCCTGGGAACCAACAGTAACCTCACCTCGGTTTACCCGTCCTCCCGGCGGGCTTTGGGCGGTTTCAAGAAAAATATAAACGAAATACAAATCGTGCGGCAGCGTAATGCGGACTGACATTTACCATGTGCCGTGACTTACACAAACAAAGAGAGGACGGGCCATCCAAGAAAAGTTCCATATCTCCTTCCTTACATTCGCTTGTGTTTGCTTTCATATGTCATTTTTTTATTTCCATACTAAAGTTAGAACGGTATTGGCCGGAGCTTCGCCAGTCTCGCAGAAGCCAGGAAGTCATTTGGACCCTTTCGCTCGAGTCCCGTGGCCAAGTGTGCGGTTGAATTAACCCCAAGACGACATATAAAATGATCCGAGAACTGCAAACAACAGACATTTTAGGATTTCTAAGGTTATCGTATCCTCGTTTGACCTGAACTCGGAGATTATGTTATTCGAACGGGCTGTTTTTCTTTACATTTGTAGCTGAATTTAAACAAACCTCTGAGTGTGTTTGTGTAACTTGTCCTGCACCGTTTGTTTCCCAGACAATGATTGTGTTTTGTTGAAGAGAGGGTTTGCTGTTACTTTTCTATATTTTTGATTTTCACCTGGTCAGTAATAAACAAAAAATAATTCATATGAGCAACTGAGCCATATCTGTACACTTTTGGGCTTGTTTGACTTTCATTGGTAAGCAACCATTTAGATCATACTAGCATCCACCTAGCAACCACCTAGCACTGCCCCAGCAAACATTTAGAACACTTTAGGAATCATCCAACATTCTAAGATCTGTCTAGCAACAACATGTTAAACCCAGAACACTTTAGCAACACCCTAGCAACCATTCAGAATATTTTACAACCACATAGAACATTCTGGCATCTATGTCATAATGCCATAATAACCACCCAGAACACTTTAGCAACCATTCAAAACATAGCATCTAACAGGCAACTCCCTAGCAACCAACTACCTAACAATGCCCTAGTAACCACCCAGAACAAGCAACACCTTGGCTAACATTTAGAACATTTTACAGCCATCTAGAACATTCTAGCAACTACCTAGCAACACCACAGTAACCACCCAGAACAGGCAACTCCCTAGAAACCGACTACCTAACAACGCCCTAGTAACCACCCCAAACAGGCATCACCCTAGCAACCCTCAGACATTTTACAGCCATCTAGGACATCCTAGCAACTACCTAGCAACGCCATAGTAACAGAACAGGCAACACCATAGCAACCATTTAGAACATTTTAGCAGCTGCCTAGCAATGCCATAGTAGCCACCTAGAACAGGGAACACCCTAGCAACAATTTAGAACACTTTAGCAACCACCTAGAACATTCCAGCAACTACCTAGCAACACCATAGTAACCACTCAGAACAGGCAAGACACTACCAACTATTTGGAACACTTTACAGCCACCTAGAACATTCTAGCAACACCATAGTAACCACCCAGAACAGGCAACGCCCTAGCAACCACCTAGAACATTGTGGCAACTACCTACCAACGCCATTGTAACCATCCAAAGCACGTTAGCATTCACCTAGCAACAATCTAGAAGATTCTAGCAACTACCTAGCAATGCCTTAGTATCCATCTAGAACAACCAACACACTATTAACCATTTAGAAAACTTTACAGCCACCTAGAACATTCTAGCAACTACCTAGCAACACCCTAGTAACCATCCAGAACAGGCAATGCCCTAGCAGCCAAATACCTAACAACGCCTAGCGATGCAACTACCTAACGATGCCATAGTAAGCACACAGAACAGGCAGCTCCCTAGCAACCACCTAGAAGATTGTAGCAACTTACTACCAATGCCATAGTAACCATCCAGAACATTTTAGCATTCACCTAGCAACCACCTAGAAGATTCTAGCAACTACCTAGCAATGCCATAGTAACCAACTAGAACAACCAACACCCTAGCAACCATTTAGAACTTTTTACCACCACATGGAATATTCTGGCAATTACCTAGCAATACCATAGTAACCACCCAGAACAACCAACACCCTAGCAACCATTTAGAACATTTTACAGCCACCTAGAAGATTCTAGCAAGTACCTAGCAACACCCTAGTAACCACCCAGAACAGGCAATGCCCTAGCAACCATTTAGAACCTTTCAGCAGCAACCTAGAACATTTTAGCAACTACCTAACAATGCCATAGTAACCACTCAGAACAGGCAACACCCTAGCAACCATTTAGAACCTTTCAGTAATCACCTAGAACATTCTAGCAACTACCAATGCTGTAACCATGCAGAACACTTGAGCAACCACCTAGAACATTCTTGAAACTATATAACTATATTATAATATTTTAGCAACTACCTAGTAGAGCTTTAGTAAACACATAGCAATGCCCTAGCAACAATTTAAAACATTTTACAGCCTCCTAGAAGATTCTAGCCACAACCTAGGAACGCCATAGTGACCAATCAGAACAGCCAATACCCTAGCAACCATTTAGAACATTTTGCAGCCACATAGATCATTCTAGCAACTATCTAACAATGCCGTAGTAACCACCAAGAACACTTTAGCAATCACCTAGGAACCACTTAGAACATTATAGCAACTGCCTAGCAACACCCTAGCAACCATTTCAAACATTTTACAGCCACCTTAAATAGTCTAACAACTACTTAACAACATCACAACCATACAAAACAACAATTAGATTCAAAACAACCATTTAGATTCTAGCAACTACTTAGCAACACCATAGGAACCACCCAGAACAGGCAATACCCTAGCAACCATTTAGAACCTTTTAGCAACCACCTAGAACATTCTAGCAGCTACCTAGCAACACCATAGTAACCAACCAGAACAGGCAACACCCTAGCAACCATTTAGAACCTTTCAGCAACCACCTAGAACATTCTAGCAGCTACCTAGTGATGCCCTAGCAACCGTTTAGAACTTTTCAGCAACCAGAACATTCTAGCAACTACCTACCAATGCTGTAACAATGCAGAACACTTAAGCAACCACCTAGAACATTCTTGAAACTACATAAGAGCCAGTATTCACCTAGCAATCATCTAGAAGATTCTAGCAACGCCATAGTAACCACCCAGAACAATAAACACCCTAGCAACCTTTTAGAACATTTTACAGCCACAGAACATTTTAGCAACTACCTAACAATTCCATTGTAATTACCCAAAAGACTTTAGTAACCAGCTAACAACCTAAAGTGCCATAGCAACCACACAGAATACCCTAGCAACCGTAAAAGCCCCATAACACTCTGGAAACACACAACAGTGCGACTTTTGCGCAAGCACTCTCACATATTCTTGAGGAAATGTACAGATCTAGTATGCATATGCTGCTGTGGTCTCTTATTGTGGAGCTGTAGTATGTTTGGGCGGTGCTCTCCACCCAGCTGCTCTGACAAATGCATGTGGAATAGGAGCCATATGTGAAAGCAGAGGAACGAACGCACACGGCTCAGAAAACAGGCCCTTTCCACAGAAACCACAAGCCAGAGATCAAGTACAGCTACGAGCTCGCATGAAAGTCCTGTGCGAGGAATCTCCATCAACATTTCAAATGTGCAACAGCAACCCTGAGCGAAACCCGATCGGGTCAAACATCCTTCTAGTTCAGCCGCTGAGTGCCGGTTTCCCGCTAATGAGACGCAGCCTGTTAGTGTTCGCTAAAGCGCTGCATGTTTGGTCGGGTCGTAACACGAGAAGTTTATGCACGCCGTTGTTAGTTGATAGTATTACATTTGGCTTTGATCTGGAAAGTATACAAATACATCATAAGCGTAATACATCAGGGCCACTTTACAAAGTTTTGAAGACCAACATCTTCCTCCTGTAAGATCTGAGTGAAGTAAGAGGCACAAGAGCAGTAACAGCCAAACAAACGAGATGCCTTCGGCCTTCAAATACGTTTGTTGTGAGAATGGCATGTCGCTGGTACAATCCATCCACTGTAAAAACAATGGTGCGGTTGTGCTCCGTAACCCAATTACGCCCCTCTAGAGAGAGCGAGAGAGAGGGAGACTCTGTTACCAAGTCTTGATCCATGGCTTTATTCATTTCACTCTGTCGGTATTGCCCGCCAAACTTGAGATTATATTTGACTGATTTTTTTTTTCTTTCACAGCAGTACTGATTACTTTTTATTAATATGCATTGATTTTCTTTTTGATTAATCTTTTGAGGTGAACAATTTAGATGAAAATAAATGAATATTGTTGCTTCAGTTGCAAATTAAATTTCATTTAATACAGGTCACAACCTTTTAAAATGTGGTCAGACTGACTGCGTTTTGCTTATTTTGTTTTATCTGACCTTCTAACGATCTCTGACTCCATGCATCAGATTAGCAGTGTGAGTTCTCACGTTTGCCGGTTCCTTTGTTTTGTTTGCCTCCCACCGCTGTCTGTCGTCAGCCCGCTGCTTTCCTGGAGAGCTGAAGTTGCTGTATCTTTATTAATTCAACAGGAGGAAGTTTCGACAGGAAATGGGGAAAGGGATGTGGGCAGTCATATTTACCGATAGGAAGAGAGTGTTTAAGTTGAGTCGCTCCACTAAAATCTCTCACTCAAACCTGACCTCAGCATTTACACTTTTCTCTTTTAGTATCAGTCCTTTGTAGAGACTAGAAAACGGTTCTGTATGCATTTATGCACTACTACTGAACTTGTAAGTGAAAAAATGGATTATTGGTAGATAGATTCATGTTTAATAGCTCAGGTGTGTATGTGGTTTCCTGTGTGTGTGTGTGTGTGTTGGCACAAGTCTCTTTTGCCTGCATAAGGATGAATGCAGAGGAAGCGTCTATTTGGTCTTTATTTAGGACTTTCTCCTTTCGTCTGTCCCTCTTTTCTTCTCACACATATCAATGGCCTGCTTTTTTTTTCCCATGAATTCCACTTTTAATCAAGGTTTGTTGTACCAGAATAGTCAGAATTTAGTTTTCATGTTCATTTTCATCACCTAGTTTACTGAACATTAGGGCATGGCTACATAGTAGACCGAAGTCTTTTTTTTTTTTTTAAAAAAAGCAAGGGAAATGTTTTCCATGATATGGTCCCACTAATTTACCCACTTTGAGCACCATCCAATCAGTCCTGATGGACAAAATCAAGTCCTTTCCTACATTTGTTTCTTATTAAATATCTTATTTAATTTATAAATACATCACATAATGGAAGTAAAAAGGACTCATTTTCAATGTTAAAATATTAGCTTCCTGTATCCTAAGGCAATTGTAAGTAAGGCATTTATAGTTGTTGTTATTGTTAACTAAAACCAAAACTGAAGCTGTTAAAGTTGTTTTAATTAACTTAAAGCTGAAATAGAAAATAAATATAAGATGGAAAAACTTTTTAAAAAAGTAAAAAAAAAAAAAAAAAAAAAATAGAAATGTTTCCTTGTCAACTAACTAAAATTAAGTAAATTGACGTTAGAGTATTAAAATGACATAAATTAAAGCTAAATAGAAATATTAAAAATAACAGTAAGACTGTAAGATTCTGTTTGTTAACATTAGTTAACATGAACTAACAATTAAAAATACTTCTATAGCATTTTCAGGTAACAGTTTTCAGTAAGGTGTCATTTGTTAACATTAGTATTAACTAGCATGAACGAACAATAAATCATACATTTATTAAAGTATTTATTAATCTTTGTTAATGTTAGTTAATAAAAATGCACTCATTATTATTTGTTCATGTTAGTTCACAGTGCATTAACTAATGTTAACAAACACAACTTGTGATTTTAATAATGCATTAGTAAATGCTGAAATTAACATTAACTAAGATTAATAAATGCTGTAGAATTATTACTCATTCTTAGTTCATGTTAACTAATGTAGTTAACTAATGAAAACTTACTGTGACCTTAGTTTATGTTCATTTTTAACCCTTACTAATGCATGTTAAAATCTGTTAATATTAATTAATGGACCTGAGCTAACATGACCTGACAATAAACAGGTGTATTTTTATTAATACGTTTAACAAAGATTTATAAATACTGTAACCAACAAAATAACAAAATAACATGACAAAATGACTAAAATGTGGACCAAAATAAAAAAAAAAAAAAAATATATATATATATATATATATATAAATATAAATATAAAATAAATATAAAAAGATATAAAAAATATAAAAATAAAAGTGAAAAAATAAAAATAAAAGCTCATTTAAAATATTAATAAATACTACAATAGTATATTAAAAAAAAAGTGCTGCAGAATTATTAATCGCGTTGAAAATAAAGTTTATGTTTACATACTATATGTGTGTTTACTGTGTATATTTATTATGTATGTATAAATACATACACATTTATGTATATATTTAAAAAAAAATGTATGTGTATATATATATATATATATATATATATATATATATATATATATATATATATATATAATTTACATTATGTATAAATATAAATATTTTAGATATAAATCTAACATTTTTCCTTAACACACACATAGTATGTAAACATAAACTTTTATTTTGAATGTGATTAATCGCTACTAATCGTGATTAATTCAAAACATTCAAAATAAAAGATTAATCACGATTAATCGTTTTGCAGTCCTAGTTTTTTTTTTGAGCATCTCATCCAGCCTAGCACAGCTACATTGGCTGAGCCACTATTCGGGGGCGGGACTATCTGTCGGTCTGACCAATGGCAGAGGAGGGAGTGTTTGGAAAACCTGTTTGGAAGTCATTACTTTTCAGTTCTAGAAAGTACGCTTGACATTTCAAATACAAAAACGAGATATTCAAACCAGATTTTCGACATCTCGTGTTCAGGTTGCGTATTCTTTTTTTCCGGAGCGGCAGGAAGACGTGGCGCCGGCACACAGATACAGAAGGTGTTAAACAGAGACAACACAAGACTGCTTAAAATGACAGACAGAGTGGCACAGACCTAGCAGAAAGGAGACAGTAGGGGTTGTGATTTGGGGATGGCAGTAAAGCATTTGCATAAAGGGCAGGGCAAAGTGCCCGGCGGTGGAAAGCGTTGGCAACACGCCTCGCAGACTGGCAGAGGGGCGACTGAAGAGAGAAAAATAGTAGAGAGAGAAAGAGCGAGGAGGGGAGGGGGATTTAGTCAATAGTGCATCCCTTGTTCTGCGAGAGGAGGGCCCGGTTTGTTGGCAGCGGCGATGGGGAATCTCTTGTTTGTGTGCTAGATTGCCCCTTTATTTCTTTGATTGCGAAGCGTTCAACACTCGGCAACTGTAGTGCCTGTGTGAATTTGCGTGTATGTGTGCTCGCGGGGGCATCTGTTCCCGTTTCGGGGTCCCGCGCCATGCGTCTAAACTGTGTCAGGGTGTGCTTTAGGTTTATTTAAAATCATTTCGCAGCGATTCCGCATCCACGCCAATCAATTTATCAACGTATTCGGTCTAATACGTGATGCTAAAGCTATTAAAAACGGGTCTCTGGGTAATCTCCTTCATTCTGGGTTCTTCATGGGCACAGCTTTGGCACGCCGACTAATCCATTTGCATGCAACGTCTCTCTGCCAACCAATCAGAGGGTTTTAATCAAGGCAGAGAGCCGTGCCTTCGGCTCGACTCGCTCACAGCCGGAACGCCGCGGAGCCGGCGCAGCTGGATGATGTCATAGATCCGGCCTTCAAGGTGACGGTCGGCACTGGAAGGCTTTAGGCAGTTTGTGTGCTGGTTGCCATTTCCTGATATGCACGTCACTATTCAAGTGTAAAACTGAGCATGTACTGTTGCATTAAAAAGGCTGGGGTTAATAACCCTTTTTTAATAATTTATTGGATTAAAAATACAGTAAAAGGGTGAAATATTACAATATTTGAAACAACTGTAATCAGTTTGAATATATGTTAAAAAATGTAAATGCAAAGTTGAATTTTCAGCATCATTAATTAGTTTTCAGTGTCACGTGATCCTTCAGAAATCATTCTAATATGCTGATTTGCTGCTCAAGAAACATTATCAGTGTTGAAAACAGTCATGCTGATTAATATTTTTGTGGAAACAATATTTCTTAAGAATTTTTTTGATGAATATGAAGTTGAAAAGAACAGCATTTATTTGCAATATTTGCAATCACTTTTGGTCACTTTAATGCATCCTTGGTGAATAAAAGTAATAATTTCTTTGACAAACTTTTAAAAAGATGATCTATTTTTTGACATGTGGAAATATTGAGTAAGTCACTTAATTACAAGTTCAATATTTGCATGTTTGTTTGTTAAATTTATGTGACCCTGGACCACAAAACCAGTCTTAAGTAGCATGGGTATATTTGAAGCAGTAGCCAAAAATACATTGTGTGAGTCAAAATTATCAAAATTATTTTTCTTTTATGCCAAAAATCATTAGGATGTTAAGTAAATATCATGTTTTATAAAGATATTTTGTAAGTTTCCTACCGTAAATATATAAAAACTTAATTTTTGATTAGTAATATGCATTGCTAAGAACTTCATTTGGACAACTTTAAAGGCAGTTTTCTCAATATTTTGTTTTTTTTTCGCACCCTCAGATTCCAGATTTTCAGATAGTTGTATCTTGGCCAAATGTTGTCCTGTCCTAACAAACCATACATCAATGGATTGCCCATTTTTGGAAATTGAGATTTATACATCATCTGTTTTGTCGTCCAGGGTCACATATTGGCTAATTTGATTGTACATTAAAAATCCAAAAAAGCCTTTTAGCACAATGTAAAAATAAATAAATAAATAAATAAAGGTAGTAGTAAATTTCACAGTTAATACAAAGAACCAGCAAGTGACACTGAAATAAAGTAGAAAGACTGAAATAGTATTTTCTTGTCAAAAGTAATCCAACAATCTTACAACTTTAAAAAATACATTTTTACAGCGCATGCCTGAAGATATTTTGAAGCAAGCCAACAATACTGGTTCCCATTTGCTTGAAAAACATGCTGGAACATTTTTCAAAACATCTTCAACACATGAAAGAAATGTAAACTACATAATGACCGAATTAATTTTTTTAGTGAACTGTCTCTTTAAATCCACTTCTCAGAAGGAGACGTCTGCGGAGTCCGTCTGGGCCTGGTTATCAAAAGCAGAGATATGCAGGACTAATGATGTTTCCAAAGCTTTCCTGTGTTCTCCGTCACGCTCCGTAAGCAGCGCTAAGCCTCGGTTTGATTCTCGACGCACATGAAGTCAGTGGTGTGGCGGTCGTGTGCATCGAGCTGTGCAGATAACTTTGCGGTATGTCGAAATCGGACACAAGTTAAGTAGGCTCAAGATTTCTGATAATGCTACAGTCACAATGCAACTGGATGATCAAACGATGTCGACCACCAGAGATTTTCATTCTTTTTTTCAGTCGTGATCTTTATGTCATTGTAGTATTTTAGTATTTTCCAATTCATTTATGTTAATAAATGTTTTATTGTCAGTTTTATGTACACTTATGTATGTTAAACTTTTTTGTTTTTGTGTTAGGTAAAATCTGGGACTGGATCAGTTGTAAAAAAATGCAAACAGTTCAATATCTATGGAATAAGAATTTTAATTTTTATGTATTTCTATAATTATTTTTACTTCTAAATATCCATAGAATAATTGTAGAGAGTGTTCCAATCCAGAACCATTTTGTAATGAACATTTTCTGCATTTGGCAGATACTTTTTTCCCTCCCAAAGCAACTTACAATGCATTCGAGCTATATATTTTATCTGCACCTGCATTTCCTGGGAACTGAACCCGTGACCTTGGCGCTGCTAACGCTAGGCTCTGCCAGTTGAGCTGCAGGAACATCATTACCAGCTTGGGTGTGCAATCCTTCATCCATTATTCCTCGTGAAATCTCTCGCCGCTGGCTTTTTTTGTTGTTTGTTTGTTTTTGCTAAACTACATCCTGTGCTGCAACAC
This sequence comes from Cirrhinus mrigala, assembly GCA_036247105.1. Taxonomy (NCBI): domain Eukaryota; kingdom Metazoa; phylum Chordata; class Actinopteri; order Cypriniformes; family Cyprinidae; genus Cirrhinus; species Cirrhinus mrigala. The sequence continues at coordinate 2,492,911 of CM070009.1, read as the reverse complement.
CTACTCAAGGAATTATGCAGTAATGATTTTTATCAGCGAGCCATCATTGTTTAAGTTGAGTTTAGCGCAATTATGTGTTAGCCAAACAGGAAAGGAAAAAGCGTGGGTTCGTATGACATCACAGTTTGATAAGAGTTTTAACATAGTATGCTTGGAAAAACAAAAATTCAGTAGATTTAATCTGCCATGTCCTTTTCACCTTTCTTCACAATGTACATTAATTTAAAAAAAGATTTTGCAATGTTTTTGGAAAAAGTCTCTTTTGCTCAGCAAGGCTGCATTTATTTGATCTAAAATACAGTAAAATCAGTAATATTGTGAAATATTATTACTATTTAAAAGAACTGATTTCTAGTTGAATATATTTTAAAAGGTAATTTATTTCTGTAATGCAAAGCTGAATTTTCAGCATCATTACGCCAGTCTTCAATGTCACATGATCCTTCAGAAATCATTCTAATATGCTGATTTGCTGCTCAGTTATTATTGGTGCTCAATTATTAGTAACAGTTCTTATTATTATTATTATTAATGTTGAAAACTATTTTTCAGGATTCTAAAGTTCAAAAGAACAGCATTTATTTGAAAATAGAAATCTTTTTTAATACTATAAATGTCTTCAGTGTCACTTTTGATCAATTTAATCCATTCAGCTGACTAAAAGTATTTTGCTTTTAAATCTTTTTGAATGGCTCATCACAGTTTTGACAAAAATATATAGCAGCATATGTGTTTTCAGCATTGATAATAATCAGAAATGTTTTGCTTAAGGAGCAAATCAGCAAATTAGAATGACTTCTGAAGGATTATGTGACAATAAAGACTGGTGTAATGATGCTAAAAATTCAGCTTTGGATCACAGAAATAAATTACATTTTAAAATATATTCAAATAGAAAACAGCTATTTTAAATTGCAATAATATTTCACAATATTACTGTATTTTAGATCAAATAAACAAGACTTCTTTCAATACTATTCGTCCAGCAGTATGTGTAGTCACTTGAGTTTCAACGGCAGTGCCGCTGGTGCAAATCTGGCGCATAGCGCAGCACACCTTAACCATTTCCTCTTATTAGTCCCAGAGAATGTGTTGACAAATGAGCTGATGAATTTCAGCTTGATATTTTGCAGGCCTTAACCCTACGGTGCGGTTCTTCCCAGAGTGCCGTGCGTTCCGTGCAGCTCTTGAGTTCCAGTCTCTCAGGGCCCTCTGGGATACATGTGCCTTTCCTCTCTCTCGGCTGCCACAAATTGCTTGCAGATTTTTCACACGTAGTAATGTGCTGGTTTGTAAACTGGGGTAATTGCAAACACCACCAAACAGCTTCAGCTATCGTCATGCATCACTGGCTAGCCACGATCTGTACGGGCCTGGGTGCGTCCTCACGCCTCATGCAGTTTATGGTGATGATACGCTAGGATTCGGTAACTCAAAAAGGAAACGTGCATTCGTGCTATTAGCAAACGGAGACACATTTAAAGGAAAGAGACAGGAAGTGTGTGTTTTAGCTCTGTTTGCTTGTGTAAGTGGATCTGAGGAACAGTTAAACAGACATTCTAAATGATGGTAATACTTAGGAAAAACTGGGGTTAGTTGTCACGCTTTGTTCACACATATTTCTCAGTGTAGAATTATTTTTGAATACCAGTTGTATACAGACTACCATTCAAAAGTTTAAGGAACGTTGCCATTTTTAATGTCAAAGAAGTCTGTTATGCTCACCAAGGCTGCATATTTTTATGTATTTATTTATTGTAAAAACAGTAACATTGTGAAAAAATATTACAATTTAAAATAACCATTTTCTATTGAAGTACATTTTAAAATGTAATTTATTCCTGTGATGCAAAGCTGAATTTTCAGCATCATTGCTCCAGTCTTCAGTGTCACATGAACCTTCAGAAATCATTCTAATATGATGATTTGCTGTTCAAGAAACAATTATTATTATTACTATTATTACTATTATTTTTTTATTATTATTAAAGTTCATGTTGAATATAATTGAGCTGCTTATTATTTTTGCTGAAAACTATAATTCTTTTTCTTTCTTTTTTTTTTTCTTTTAGTATTTTTGTATGAATAGAAAGTTGAGAACAGCATTTTTTTTAAATATAAATCTTTTGTAACATTATAAATCTCTTTAATATCAGTTTTACCCAAATTAATAAAAAATAAAATAAAATTAATGTAATTATTTTTTTATATAGTAAAACCAGTAATATTGTGAAAAATATTACCATTTAAAATAACCATTTTCCATTGAAATACTTTATAAAATGTAATTTATATCTGTGATGCTGATTTGCTGCTCAAGAAACATTTTATTATTATTATTATTATTATTATTATTATTATTATTATTATTATTATTATTATTATTATTATCATTATTGCTATTATTAAGTTATAAGTTAATGTTGAAATCAGTTGAGCTACTTATTATTTTTTGTGGAAACTATAATGCTGTATTTTCAGGATTTCTTTTTTGTTAATAGAAAGTTGAGAACAGCATTTATTTGAAACAAATTTTTTGTAATGTTTTAAATGTCTTTACTGTCACTTTTCACCAAATTAATGCTTTGATGCTGAATAAAAATATTAATTTCTTAAAAAAAAAAAAAAAAAAAAAAACTAAAAACTTACTGACCCTAATTGCCCAAGTAAACAGATACAAATCATGTAACACACTTTTTTAATTAATTAATTTGTTCATTTGTTTATTCATTTATTTATTATTTAATTTTGATATTTATTTGATTTAATTTTATTATTATTAGTACTACTTCTACTACTACTACTACTAATAATAATAATAATAAAAGTAATTTTGTTTATTTATTTATTTTTATTTTAGATTTTATTTTATTTATTTATTTATTTATTTTTTGAATAGTTTGCTTATATGAGGTAAGTTGTCACAATGGAAATGAGCTATTATAAGGCCTACATAATGTATATTTTTCCAGGTGAAATTAAAGAGTAAAACAATTATGAAGCACAGAATTGTTACTGAAAGACCAAAAATAAGAAGTCAAAACACAGGAATACAGAAGTATTGTTTTGGCAAAATGAAATTTTATTTAATGAATTTATTAACATTGTGCAAAGCTGTAACAACCAACGCAACTAACATCTTTCTGTTAAAATATATTTTCAATATATATATTCTTTTATTTATGCCAAATATATATATATATATATATATATATTATATATATATATATATATATATATATATATATATATATGCTTTGCAATTTAAATGAAGTGTTTCTATCTGACATGCAAAGCCACTGCGTGTGACAACTTGCCCCGAGCTCCCCTGTTTCACAGCTGCTAGTATAAAACTGCACGTGTTTAGAATTGTATATAAATCTGCAGGTGTGTCTCTGATTGCGCCGACAGCCGCTGATGTCACTCGTCGCTGCGAAAGCTGAGTTTTTACTGCGCCTGACTCATCTCAGAATGTCTTTCAGAAATCAAAACAGACCTGCAGCATATCTGCACGAGAGGAGGGGCGAACCTCACCTGTGCCAGCACACACACACACACACACCTGCTCTAACCTCACGCTTACACACGTTCACACACGGCCCACGTCTCTGAGGTGTGAGGTTATACATGAGTGTGTGTGTGTGAGAGTGTGTCCAGTGTCAGACACAATAGATGGCCATGTGTGTGTGTGTGTGTGGGTCAGCTGTCTCTTTACCGCCATGGTTTTGTCCACGCTGGCACGCTGGCATGTCTGGACTGGCGTCCTCACGATAGCGTGTGTTAGCACATGATTCTCCACGGCCTCCACCTCCCTCAACGTCTGTCATGTTGGTATTTATCACATTTTTACTCTGTCTCTCACTGTCTCATTCGAGGCCTGCCTCCTTCCCCTTATGAAAAATCATTTTAACAGGCTCTTTGTCTCTTACTTTTTTGTATTGTCAGAGTGTCTTTCTCCTAAAAGAGGGCAGAATCAGCCATCACGGCTGTCTTCATTATGGCGTTACAGGGTCACGGTGGGTCACACCCACAGGGAGGGTTACGGACAACGGTTGCACAGCGGGCAACCAACAAACCCAAACCCCGAAATCTTTCTCATTAAAACTTGCCTGGTTTTCCCAACGATCTAAGGGAAAAACAACAAATATATTACAGAACAACAAATAATGATTAATGTATCTCAATAATTAAATAAATAATATTTTTTAGTAATCAATAATTCATTAACGTGCTTCAAATTTTATAGCTTTAAAGTTAGCAATCACTGTAATGAATTATAGGTTAAATCCTAATAATATTCAAATGCACTCTTCTTTTTCATTTGATTAAAAATATTTTCATGATATATGATGTTTCAGCCTAATTTTATAAATAAAATCTTTTTTAGAATAAATATATTTCATCTAGGAGAAGACAAGTTCATTTCTCTGGGCTGAAATGTAAAGACAATGATGCTTTTGGTATTTTTTTAAAGATTAAAGCTAAATTGGTTTCACACTGACCGAGTTTTAAATATAATATTTCACAATAATATATTTGTTTTCACTAGCTGAGTTATTTATTAATATAATAAAACAATATCACGCTTTGATAATATCAAAAAGAAAAGCCTTGTACACGTTTGCTATAAATATCAGCAAAGTCTGCTGTGCAAAATCAGTTTGCTGGCACTGAAAAGCGAGGTAAATGCATTATATATTTAAACGGATGTGTTTTATTTGGTTTTCTGTTTTTGTGAATCACAGTCGCATTTTCTCATTCCTCCGGTTTTGCGTATCTCATAAAATGATCTTATTTGCTGCGAGGATATTGATATTACAGGATATTCTATTAGCCTTCTATCTAACATTTCGTTTAAATCTGTTTCTTGTTAATATAATAAAATCTTATTTAAGCTAGACTAATCACTGCAGTTGTTAAGAGTTATTTTTAAAGCGCTGGACTGTAATCGAATTCGTCTTTCGTGCAGGAGCCTATCCAGTCTTCTCTCCTTTCCTCTAAATAACCTGATAAATGCGCATGGAATCGACATCATTATATTAAATCACCGAAAAAATAATCGTTGAGAGCGTTTTAACAGAAAACATCCGAAAGGAATCATCAGGAAAAATCATCAATATTCAATTACCACAGACAACTGCGCTTTCTTCTATTTGATTGAATCGCCAGTCGGAGATCTGAGACTCTTTTGTGTGTTTTTGTTTTAGGCTTCCAGTGTTTATGATTTTTTTTTTTTCCTCATGATTTTTCTTTATTGTCGCGCCAGCTCAGTAAAACTAGGGTAGCCTAATGATCACACTTTGCTTTATAGAACTATAGTGCAACTTTGCCAAAGTTTTCAATGTGAAATGTAGGCTGCTATTGTTATAGAGCTCGAATATCTAAGCAAAATAGTTGGAGTTTTTGATAAAGAAAGAAGTTGGAATAATAGGCCTTACAAAACAAGATTTCCTGCTTTATTTATCCTACCTCAGCTTGTCATTTTATTAGGCTACCGGTGTGAGCTGCATATGTATTTTGAACATTTTATGCCAAGAAAAAAAGCATTGGCTATAATAACATGCCAATAACTTACGCGACGTAGGCTAATTTTTGTAGTACAACCTACATTATTCAAAATTGTGCGTGCTTGGATGATCAAGTACTTTTCTTTGGCCAAACAGATTTTTTCTGCATCGATTGGAAGGTGGTTGGGTGTGTTTTTGTTATTATTAATTGATTTTACCGTCAGTGACAAACTAACACAAATGATTCTCTGGCGCCCGACACCAAACGCTCTTTCCAGCTCGTTCATTTCCATCCGACTGCTGGCACACACTTGAGAGATGATGTCTTCTCTCTTTTAAGCATTAATGTTGTAGGAACAGGCGAAGGGAGAAAAAATAACATAGCGATTATTTTTAATTGAGCTGGCAGAAATCTTGTGCTCCTCATCATTTGTGGTCAAAATGGCGGACGTGATGCGCAGGTGTAAAGCGCTGCTGATGTTACCTGGCTAATCGATAAGAAACAAGTCGCTGAACGTTAAACACAGCTTTGCTAGCTGTTAAACATATTTCAGGATTTCCCTGACCTCTCTAAGGAGCTTCGTGAGGGAGTTTAGGTGAGAAACCAGGCCATGGTTTGTGGGGTTTTTAATGACAGGACAAACTCAGGACGTTATGAACATTACTAAAAAACGTTATTCATTTAATTAGCTTATTTAGCTACGTTTGTGCTGAAACCGTGTCTTTTTATAAGTTTGAAAAAAGCTTGAAATAGATGACAGGCCCGTGCGTAAAATAGGCTAAAACAGGGTTTAACACTTCGTGCGTTTATTAAACGGCAGCAAGAGTGTGTGATTCAGTGCACAAGTGTTCAATAAATAGTTAGTTTTATTGATAATAATAATAATAACAACAACGAACAGTTCTTCCGCCAAGTCATATAGTTCATTAGCCTAATAACCGTGGGCTATTTACTGTTGCCAGGCAACCTGGCGTATTAATACAGCCGCAACTGTCAGTTTGATACTGAATATTTAGACCCGCGTCTTTGTTTTCACAATTTCACGGTGCTTCGCAAAACTAAAAACTGTAATATAGATGTTTGTGTATTTTATAATGTTTTTTGGCAGAAATAACAATCTGGCGTGTGTTACGGTCGTTACGTAGGTAAGGATTTTGGAGACTGGATATTTAAGGACAGTTTCAATATAGCTAACAGTTTAATTATTATTCTTAACTAATATTTATTTTAAATGAATGCTGTTTACATAATTGTAATTGTTTAACTTGCTTGTAATCAATTAAAATATTACTTTGAATATGTTTTTGATTTATAAAACGTGACCCTGGACCATAAAACCAGTCATAAGGGTCAATTTTTTGAAATTGAGATTTACACATCATCTGAAAGCTGAATAAATAAGCTTTCCATTGATGTATTGATGTATGGTTTGTTAGGATAGGACAATATTTGGCTGAGATACAAGTATTTAAAAATCTGGAATCTGAGGGTGAAAAAAAAAATATATATATATATTGAGAAATTGCCTTTAAATTTGTCCAAATGAAGTTTCTAATCAAAATTAAGTTTTGATAAATTTATGGTTAGGAAACTTTCAAAATATCTTAATGGAACATTTTTTTTACTTAACATCTTAAATCGATAATTTTGACCCATACAATGTATTTCTGGCTATTGCTACAAATATACCCATGCTACTTAAGACTGGTTTTGTGGTCCAGGGTTACATTTTTAAGTAATATTTATTTTTTAAATGAATACTATTTGCATAATTGTAATAGTTTAACTTAGTTTTAATCAATTCAGATATTACTTTGAAAAGTACTGATAAGTTTTTGATTTGTAAAACGCTTTATTCTCTGTCGCCGCCATTCTATAGAATAAGTGATTGTGCTTCAGGCAAGTGAATTTTCAAACGCACATGTTGATCAGAAGCTAATTATCTCATACTCACACTGGTAGCACTAGAGGAAGCCATTAAGGGCTGTGTTTCAAACAGAGAAGGGATTGTTTGAAATAAAGGTGCTGCTTTTATTGAAACAAATGCATTCATAAACAAATTCTGCTCTCCTCTGGTTGTGTGCTTCAATTAGCATCTTATTAGAGACCTCAAGCAGGTGTTGGTTTTGACACGTAGGCTCCGATTTGAAAGAGGAAGCACTAATGAAGAGTTTTACTGCGACGGGAGAGCGTTATCACCATACATCCGTCCAATGATGTTTTTTCTTGGTCTCTCATTTAAGAGATATTTGCATATGTTTGCTAATCCAGCATTTCAAATCAATTTCCCTTTTTTTGTGGGAAGAACAGCATCCAAGCAGTCATTCACTGATTTTTTTTTTTATTTATTTTTTTAGAGAAAACGTCAACAAGAATTGATCAACAGCTCCGTCTACGTCTCGTTTCGTCTCGTGGTTTCAGATCCGAATATCTCTAGGAATCTCAGCTCTAGTTTATGCTGTAAGCAGCTGTTGTTTTATATTCTTTTTGATCGCAAGATTAAAGTATTCCCAAAACTCAGATAGATGATTATGATTGCATGTAAAAAATAAAAGCCAGCAGTTACACACCCAGTCAAAGCAGTCAAGAAAATCATGACATTTGAAAAGCATTTCAGAGCGTTCATTGGCAAATTTCTGATGCGTATTAAAATTTGTGCAATTAAAATAACAAAACCGAGCTTGAAGTGATTTTATACACTCATTAGTGTTTGAGCCATTTTTTAATTTCTAAAAATGGCTTATGGTTGACTTTGGAGCTGACACAACTTGTTATAATTGATTTTTTTTTTTGCAGGAACAACTTTTCAAAGTTTTGTGAGCAGGTCCTTTGGCCTGCTGCATTCGGCCCGCTCTCCTTTTTTTCTCAGACAAACACAGCATATGTTTGTTTTAAATTAGAGATGCACACGGGGAGCGAGGGGTGCACGGTCGCTTTCCTCTTTGTCTCGGCCTTTAAATCCACGAGCAGCTGCCGGCTGCAGGGTCTGCTGGGAGTTTCGGAGCGAGCCGTGCGCTTTCTCCCATCGCCCTGTGCCAAGGTGGCATTACGCAAGCCGCGGCGACCGCGACCCAGACTTAAGAGCGCGGTTGCCATGACTAACTTGATGGGATGCTGAACTTTGCCTCGGTGGTGGATCGGAACTTGTCAAAGTGGCAAATTGTGCACCACCGGACTGGACTGCGTGCTTTCGCTCGCTCTCTCTCTCTCTCTTTCTCTCTCGATCTGCCACCAGCCCCCCTCCTCTCTTTCCCCTCCCTTTCAGCTCTTCAAGCTAACGTATTGGCTGAGCTACAGGCATCTTGTTGCCAAATAGGTGGGCCCTACTCGTGTTGGCAAAGACTCAGGCAATGGTTAAGGAAAGAACGCAGAGAGGACGAGAGAGAGCGAGCGAGCGAGCGATCGAGAGAGAGAGAGAGTTGGAGAGAAAAGGAGTAAAAAAAGCAGCAGCACTTGGGTTTGCCAGCGGTCCTGCGAGCTCGTCCAACATTGATTCGGTTCTCTTTTTTTTTTCCTGCCCGTATTCTGTGCTTTGCATTAGCCAGCTCCCCCCCCACCGGCCCCCCTTCGTCGCAGGAGTGTGCATGCATGTGCGCGCGTGTGCCTGCGTTATGTGTGTGCCGCGCTCTCTGAGTTTTCTGCCGGATCCAAAGATCTAAGAAAACACTCATTGCGCTTTGCCAAGGATTTTTTTTTTTCGGCATTGTTTAGATTTTTTATTTTTTTTTTTTAATTATTTGGAAAGCGAAAGCATTTATTTTGAGCGCTGTTTCTTTTCTGTTTGTTTTTGCTTTTTTTTTTTTCTTGCGCACACACCTTTGTTGTATTTCACTTTTACATTTTTTTTTTCCCCAGCAATTATTGTTTTTTTAAATAACCAAATTTACCTGGAACCGCAAAGCACAGCAAAAGAAAATTCCTGATCTTGAAATTAACTTCTTTCCGCCGGCAATTGGAGCGTCTCCAGACTTCTTTCCTTTTTACCCAAGTTTTTTTTTTTTGGTCGCCAATTCTTCGTCTTTGCCAAGCCAGCAGTTGTTGTTTCGGCGTGAGTGGCAAAGAACTGGTGCGGGTGGATTTTTTTTTTTCCCATCCTGAACGGCGTGCCAAATTTATGATGAGAGTGCAAAATGGTAACTACCAGCCTTTCTCTCTCTTTCTGCTCCTGTCTGCAGCGTGTGCTTTTCACCATGCTATCTGCCTTCTCGATTGTCGAAATGTGAACATGCCTGGATTTCTGCACGACAGCAGCCCGCAGAGAGGATTTGATGGCAGGTCTTGAAGGGACGCAGTTTAACCGCGGTCTTGTTGTGGCGAGAGTTGGCGGAGAGGGTCTGGGGCACGGCGGCCCTGGCACTGGGGCACCGTGGCGCGGTTTAGGCTTTGTCACTGAGCGTTGTGTGGTGAAGGTATTATTGGAGAGCTGAATGAGTCTTCCGTTGCCGTGGGGATCGCCAAGCTTTTCTTGGCCTGACTTGAGCTAAAGAAGCTGCTTTCTGTGAATTGCAGAATCCCGGAATTCCTGCACAGCCGCTGCGATGTTTAAACTGTCTGAAAAAGAGCCTCGTTTAGCTTTCGATTCGCATTTACTTTCATTTACAAAGTCTTTGCATTTAGGTAGAATAATTGCGTCTGCACTTAAAGGGATTTTGCATTATGCATGCTTCTATTGTGATAAATATTTCAGTTGAAAATAATGATTGATCACATTCTCATATTTGCTTTCAATTTCAGTCTTCATTTGTGTATTTTATTTATTTTTATGCTTGCTCAGCATTGAAAGAAATGTCAATATTGGATATTAAAAGCAGAAATTGGCATTAAAATTCATAACAATCAAATGGGTTTAATTGAATGTAAATTGAATGATGTAAGTCAATATTATTTCAATTGAAAATAACTCATATTTTTTTTCCAAGTTGGACCAAATTGATTTCTACACTGTCTCAAAATCTAAAAACAATTTTCTTAATCTGCATTTTTAGTTGTTTTCCAGTAAAAATATCCTTAAAACAAGATAAATGTACTTGAGGAACAAAATTGTTTCGGATAAAAAAATAAACTGATTTAAGTTTATTTTTTTTAATATATACCTCATTGGCAAATATTTTAATTCTTTGAAACCCGATCTATGATTAAAACCTAAAATCTATTCAAATGGACCTAATCCAGCATGCATTCTCTTTTATTTACGCTGTTTTAAATATTTTTAATGCAAAATCAAGATCAAATTGTTATTTGTGACCCTGGACCACAAAACCTGCCATAAGGTTTTTTTTTTTTTAATTCTGAAATCTGAAGCTTTCCATTGATGTGTGGTTTGTTAGGATAGGACAATATTTGGCTGAGATACAACTGGACTCTGAGGGTGGAAAAAAATCAAAATGTTGAGAAAATCGCCTTTAAGTTTGTCCACATGAAGTTGTTAGCAATGCATATAGGTAATTAAAAATTACGTTTTGATATACATTTACGTATTTACGGTAGGAAATTTACAAAATATCTTCATAGAATATGATCTTTACTTAATATCCTAATGAGTTTTGGCATAAAAAAAAAATATATTTTTATAATTTTGACCCCATACAGTCTATTTTTGGCTATTGGTTTTGTGGTCCAGGGTTATATTTGCAAATGAGCAAATGTGATTGCATGCAATCCTTTTCCAAAGTTCCACAAAAGTCTCTAAAATTAGCTGTTTTTTTTTTCAATCCAACAGGATGAATTTCATCCCTTCATCGAGGCTTTGCTGCCACACGTCCGCGCCTTCTCCTACACCTGGTTCAACCTCCAGGCCCGCAAGCGCAAGTACTTCAAGAAGCACGAGAAGCGCATGACGAAGGACGAGGAGCGCGCCGTCAAAGACGAACTCCTGGGCGAGAAGCCCGAGATCAAGCAGAAGTGGGCGTCCCGTCTGCTCGCCAAGCTCCGTAAAGACATCCGCCCGGAGTTCCGCGAGGACTTCGTGCTCACCATCACGGGGAAGAAGCCGCCGTGCTGCGTGCTGTCCAACCCCGACCAGAAGGGCAAGATCCGCCGCATCGACTGCCTGCGGCAAGCAGACAAGGTCTGGCGCCTGGACCTGGTGATGGTTATCCTGTTCAAGGGAAGCCCGCTGGAGAGCACGGACGGGGAGAGGCTGGTCAAGTCGCCGCAGTGTTCCAACCACGGCCTCTGCGTGCAGCCGCACCACATCGGAGTGTCCGTGAAAGAACTGGACCTGTATCTGGCCTACTTCGTCCACACGCCAGGTGAGTCACACACACACTGCTGCGTAACCCGGTTCAGGAAACACGGTCCGATTCAGTTCCGGGCTGCATTCCAGAAATGCACTCGAATGCAGATATATGCAAATGCAGGCTTTGTTGTGTATTTCTTTGTCAGTGGTGTAATTATTTGTGTGGTTGTGATGAAACTTGAAGGTGTGTGTGTGAAATTGTGACATTTTGCTTGACTTTTTGTGTGTGTGTGAACTGGTTTGCAGGTTATGTATGCTGTAGCGTGTGTGTGTAGCATAATGCAACCATGCCTTTAATAGTTGTGCGTACGTGTGTGTGTAAATGTCAGGTTGTGTATTGTGGCGGTGACAGCTGGCCTTCTCCCAGCTGGTGTGAAGGCCAACGACACACACACACACTGGTTAGTTACACTACTGTCTTTAAATACACACACCAGTAATAAGAACGATCACATTCTCATAGACAGAACATTTATTTTCAATTTACACTCTTAATTTATGTATTTTATGTAACTATTTGTTTTTGTTTGAAATAAATTAAAATAACTGTCAGAATTAGATATTAAAGTTAGAACATTCACATTAAAATTCTTAGCAATTAAATCACTTTCATGGAACTCAATGGTAAATACAGACTTAAATAGAATGTAAGTCTATAAAATGTAAAAATGTTTTGTTTTATAGCATTTTTTATATAAAATATATGTTTTTATTTCAGGTTTTCAAAAATATTATATTTATATATAAAACATTATTATTAATTAAGATAAGATAATTGCTAGCATTTTATTTTTAAACGCTTAATGCCTTCTGCACTCTATTACAACAATAGTTTGTTCATTTGCTGTTTTTATTTATTTAAAATATTTAATTATTTTATTTAATACATTATTGCTATTTATTAACAACAATAAATAAACAAATAAATGACAGATGTTATTTCTAAACATAACGTAATGCTTTCTGCAACTACTACAGCCTCTTACTTTAATTTATTATTATTATTAGTGTTTATTACAATTAAATAAATAATGATAGGTATTATTTCTAAACATGTTAAGTAATGTTTTCTGCAGCAGTAAGCTTGTTAATTTTATATGCATTTTCTTACTTTATTTAAAATATTTAATTATTTTATTTATTATTATTATTATTATCATTATTATTTATTTAAAACAATAAATAAATACAAAATAAATAATGACAGATATTATTTGTAAACATATAAAGTAATGCTTTCTGCAGCAGTAAGTTTGTTAATTTTAATATGCATTTTCTTACTTTATTTAAAATATTTAATTATTATTATTATTATTATTATTATTGTTTATTAACAACGATAAATAAATATATTAATTAATTAATGACAGGTATTATTTCTAAACACGTAAAGTAGTGCTTTCTGCAACTACTACAGCATTAAGTTTGTTTGTTTAATGTGCGTTTCTTACTTTATTTAAAATTATTAAATTATTTTATTTAATTAATTATTAATATTAACGATAATAATAATGAATAAATTAAATATTATTAAGAAATCCTTAGAGTAACGCTTTCTGCACCTACTACAATAGTAATAGTTTGTTCATTTAATACTGTTTTATTTGAAATATTAAATTATTTGTATTTATTTGTATGTATTTTGTTGGCGATGTTAGGATTGGTGACTGAGGTTTTGTTGCAGTTGCGAGCTTTTATTTGTCAGATGTACGGTATGTCGGTCACTGTACTGGCGTCAGTTTTTGGGAAAACACAAAGAGAGACTCTCACAAACAGCACAATATTATATTTGCAGCTATTTACCGGCAGCTCAGTTATTTAGCTATTATCTGTGCACTCAGAGTATGTGAACAGGCAACATTTGACGGCGGTTTTCGCCTTTGTTGTGACACAGAGCCATAATTCTGTTTGTTGGCAGGGGCTCCGAAAGAGATTTTGTTGCCCATGCCGAGTTTCCCTTTCGCTCCGTGTGGAACTCAGCGTCAGTTAGCCGGTTCACCATGCCGTTCTTTTCCTGTTTAACGGTATGCCAGGACTCAGATTATCTCCTGCTGACCCGGCCGAATCTCCTGTCCTAATCCGGACGCTATTAAAGCGGCCCGATGGCTCATTGTTCCGGCCACATCCGCTTTACCATATTGAGGGAATATTACTGCAACGTTTTAAACACTGACAGACCCTGTTTTTTACGCAGTCTGTATTTTGCAAAGATTATTCTCAAAGCAAACATTTGCATTTATTTTTTGACTCCAGTTTTAAACGGCAAGCGCCTGCCAAAAACCAGGCCTGGTTTAGATCACTCCTGCTTTTGCTGTCTCTGAAAATCAGCGTTTACATTTCGGCTCCAGCATTCGAACAACTAAACGTTCTGTGATATTTGCACGCTGTAGACCAGGAGGCACGACTCGTGTATAATTTACACTCCAGGTCCGGTTGTTTAGTGGTTTATTGACAAGATGCGTGTCGTATCGCCCCTCGGGAGCGATTAATGACGTTAAACTCCGCCGGTTAAATACCCAGGAGCACGATGCCGTAATTACGCTCGGTCTTCTCGCCGTACGTCGGCTGTATTAATGATGATGATTAATGGGAGTTTTTCACGAGCATCTCGGATCGGCCGTCTCGCGCCGCTCCAGAAAAAAAAAAAAAAGTTGTTATTTTTCTTCTCTGTTTGTCAGAATGATGGATGTTTTCTCTCGGGTTAGTCATCTCTGGAGCTCGCCACGTCATACGGCTTCCATTATCGCACAGTCATGATAAAAACATGTGCCTGCTCTCATCTCTAATCGAGCTGTGTCCAGCTCAGACAGCCGATAAAACGCCGGCCGCAATGCCAAGTTCTGTAGTCAGGCGACGGCTATCCAGCTCTGTGTTGTAAAGGAGAGAGAGAGGGATAGACGCTGAAAGGAGGGGAACTAATGGTGGCCTTTTCCTTTCAGAAAAGGAAATGGATGTATATAGTCGGACGACAATAGACTCTTAAAGTGCGGTCAAGCATTAAATCACTTGTTTCACAGCGAATCATCTATTCAGGATCGCTTCCACAGCTTTCAAAGGTGTTAGAGATATCACAGAGGTGTTGTGATTTCTAGCGGGAGTTTAAAAATAAAGACGGATTTTGTGCTGTGGGTGTTTGATGACGGTGGGAGCTGCAAACGTTACATTTATAATTAATATTTTCTGCATGGTTTTAGCTGAGCGTTTTGAGTCCCTACAGAAGTGACAAAAGCAATAAGTTTGCTTGCCGTCAGGCATTGGGCAGCAACGTTCCTTCTTGGCTGGTAATCGAGGTGTTGTGGGCCGCTAACAGATTCCCGCTGCTCCAGGCTTTGAGGCCCGTAACCAGACCGACAGTAGACAGTCACCCGCACTGACCGCTGACACGCCGCTCTGGTCACCTTCACATTTGATTTGATTTGGAGCTGGATGTACTTTGACTCTCTTTCAGCAATGTGAAGGTGTTGCTTGGATCACACTCAGGAAGCTGGTTTTCCTGTGTTTATTGTGTTTGTGTGAGAGAGTTTGTTTAATTACAGGTGCTGGAAAAATATTAGTCCATTTGGATTTAGCTTTTGGCTGTTTTTAAAATTATGACATCAGAAGAGTTTTAAGCCTGTGTGTTATAGCTCATTTGTTTGGAAATGAGAGTATCTGCTTCAGTGATAGCAGGAAAAAATGTAATTTTTTATTTTAAATATTTAAAAAAAAAATGAATATATATATACATACATAGATTCATACATTCAACAAATAGGCAACGTTTTAATACTTTTTTTTCTCAATAAATATATCCATAATTTCATAAAATCAAATTTGAACAAAATACATAATACAAAATAAATATGTTTTTTAAATAAGTGTATTTATAAATTAAGTTTTATAGGTATTGTAGTACTATCTTTTATTTTAACAGCAAATTTTAGATGCCTTACTTTTTTATTTTGAATGCATTTTAATATAGAAGTGTTTAAATGACATAATTAAACGTTTAAATGTTATTTTATCAGTATATTTACAATATGCTAATTCAAACTATTTTTATATATGTGACCCTGGACCACAAGACCAGTCATAAGGGTCAATTTTATAAAAACATTCAAAAAACGTTCCATTGATGTATGGTTTGTTAGGATAGGACAATATTTGGCTGAGTTACAACTATTTGAAAATCTGTAATCTGAGGGTGCAAAAAAAAAAAAAAAAAAAATCTAAATATTGAGAAAATCGCCTTTAAAGTTGTCCAAATGAAGTTCTTATCAATGCATATTACTAATCAAAAGTTTTGATATATTTTATTTTGAAAATGTACAAAATATCTTCATGGAACATGATCTTTACTTAATATCCTAATGATTTTTGGCATAAAAGAAAAATCGATAATTTTGACCCATACAATGTATTGTTTGTTATTGCTGCAAATATATCTGTGCGACTTATAACTGGTTTTGTGGTCCAGGGTCACGTATAATAATTCACTTAGCAGTTATGATATTCAGTGTGTGAAAAACACACACTGCATTTATTTATATATACAAATAAATATTTATTTATTCATTTGAAGCAAATACGTTGAAAAAATGCATGATAAATGCATGAGAAGTGTGTGTTTGAAAAGCTTTCTATTTTAGTTGTTTTTCCTCTAATATTCAAAGTCATGTAGCACAATCTCATCACCAGGAAAGAAAGTCTAAAACAGCAGAATAGATGAGAAGGAAATGACGAAGATGAAATGGAAAAACAGGAGAAATGTTGAAGGAGGAGAAGGATTGACTTTGGCTTGGTTCTGCTTTTCTTTACGGTCTTTCGTTTGGATGGAAAATAAAATCTGAAAATAAAACCTACAGAGGAAATGCCCCATATACCGGACCCATAAACATGTGTGACCCTCGACCACAAAACCAATCATAAGGGTACATTTTTTGAAATTGGGATTTATACATAATCAGAAAGATAAATAAGCTTTCCATTGATGTATGGTTTGTTAGGATAGGATAATAATTGGCCAAGATACAACTATTTGAAAATCTAGAACCTGAGGGTGCAAAAAAAAAAAATCGAAATATTGAGTAAATGGCCTTTAAAGTTGTCCAAATGAAGTTCTTAGCAATGCATATTACTAATCAGAAATTAAGTTTTAATATATTTATGATAGGAAATTTACAAAATTTCAAAATATGATCTTTACTTCATATCCTATCCTCTTTACTTCATATGATAATTTTGACCCATGCAATTTATTTTTGGCTATTGCTACAAATACACCCGTGCTACTTAAGACTGGTTTTGTGGTCCAGGGTCACATATAACCAAACAGAAATAATGCTAACCAGAGGTATTGATATTCTTTGCCAGTTTAAAGAGATTATATCAGCAATAACCATGCCAAATGAATCCTCCTTTTTCTCCTGATCAACTATTAATTATTAGTAATGTTATTATTTGCATTGTTGCATTTGTTAAAACACAGAATAGAACAGCGGGCAGAGAATAAAGACGGTGTAAAATGCCAAAATGGAAACAAAAGCCGGTCTGCGAAGGGAACTTCGACTGGTGTGTGTGTTTGGCACTGGTGCACGGATCTCGGCTTTTCAAATCACGCCACACGCTCTGCCAACATCCCTCTCTCTTTCCCAGCCTCTCCTTCCATTTAACCCGCTTTTTCAGGCCCTGTCCTCTGCTTTCCTCCGAACACGTCCTCCCTCTCTCGCCATCTTAACACCTCCGTCACGGCGCCGACGGGAAAACAAGCCTTTACCTCGCTCGCAATTCCGTATAGAAATATACACTCGTTTTGTGTTGCAGGACGACGCTTTTTTTTTTTTTTGGAGCAATTTTCTTTTTTAATGATTCAGAAATTGGCCGCAGCGAACGATCCCATACGCTGGGAAAGCCACGTTCCAAATCAAAATGGAGAGTTTGGCAGCGCTGACTTTGGCTGCCGGGCTTCTGTCTGGGATGTTAGACGTGAAAAAATACAGCTTCGATAGATCATCCAGCTAATCGTGTTTAAGTACATATATTTTTACACGAAATCACCCCTTAGGCGTCCGACCCGAATGGTCAAACTGTCGTCAGCGGAATTAAAGTTCGAAAATTATGCTTTTTAACTTCTAAAGTGTGTCAGGAGAACCGGCTGAAGGCGGCATTAGCGCATGACACTTTTGACAACTGGGTTTTACCTGATGAGAGTCACAGAGTTTGACATAAGCCCTCACAGGAATGTGTGTTTTTGTGTATCCGCGCCGTGACGTTATTTTCATATGGGTGTGTACGGCACGCTATGAGTGACACGCTGGACAGGCTAATAGCGGCAGTCAGACTGAGCGAATAATGATTGGAAAATGAGGGCTATTATTGAACTAGAGTAAACAGCACAGGACTCTGGTGAAAAGACCTCATTCACCACAGCGCTGGAGTGCAGCGGCTTTCTTCTCCTCAGGGGTCCTCCTGCCGCTCTCAGAATCCGCCTTTTGTTCGCCACAGAGACGGGCCGAAAGAGAGAGAGGGGATGAAGCCCGCGCCGGTCTAACGAGACCTTCGTTTTGTCGTGGCCATGAGGCCGTTTCATCACTGCAACAGTAGACACACACTGACAACAAAAAGTACTTTTTGGTACTGCCGTGCTTTTTTTTTCAACACCTTTGTAATGCACTACATTTCTGAGCTGCTGGGTTGCAGAAATTTACCACGGTACACTACGTACAGTGGTGGTAATACCATGGTAGTTTTTGGACTGCTTTTATGCAATTGCTTAATACAGAAAAGTTTTTTTTTTTTTTTATATATACAGAAATAGCTGCTGCTTTGTATTTACCATCATATGCTTTGGGTGAAATATAAACACACCCAGTGATTGGGTTAAATGTTTAACCCAAGTTTCTGGGTAGTTTTATTTAACTCAACTATTGTTTAAAAATTACTTTATGCCTGGCTTAAAATGAACCCAAAATAGGTTGTGAATTGCTAGAGGCATCAACTGTAATCAAAAGGTGAACATTTATTAATAAGCAATTGAAAAAATGTTTACTATTTAATTATTATATATTTAACTTATTAATAAATGTTCATTCATTTAACATATTAATAAATGTTAATTTACACCCTCTTTTAAGTTCATTTTAAGCAAGAAATATAGTAATTTCTAAGCAATAGTTCAGTTAAATATACATTAAACATTTAACCCAACCACTGGGTCAAAACAACCAAATCGCTGTCCATGGTTTGTCCATATTTCACCCATATTTAACTTTTTAGAGTATAACAAAAATACTATGGAACTACAGTGTTTTTTTGACATGATACAATGGTGATATTAGTAAATACTTGAATTTATGCTTAATAAATAATACGAAAATTGGTAAAATTACATATTTACAGACACTTTTACCAATAAGACACAACATAGTGCCATGATAATACTGAAAATTTTTGGGTAACACTTTACAGTAAGGTTCCATTAATGTATTAATACCAGCATGAACAAACAATAAACGTAATGTGTTTAATACGGTATTTGTTAATCTTTGTTAATGTTAGTTAATGAAAATACAGTTGTTCATTGTTAGTTTAACACAATGCATTATAATGTTAACAAGCACCTCTTGTGATTTTAATAATGCATTAGTAAATGCTAAAGTTAAAGTATTGTTTATTCTTACTTTGTTAACTAAAGTAGTTGACTAATGTTACCTAATAGCAATTTTTCCAACAAAAATTAAAATAAAATAATATACTTAGTTTTTTAAATTTTTTTTTTTTTTTTTGACAAGGTATCATGGTGAGATAATAAATATTTAACGTGCTAGTTTTCCCTTTATAAAATTATATTAATAAAAAATACTATGGAATTATCAAATTTTTTGAAATGGTACCATGGTGATATTGTAAATATTTGTCCTGCTAGTTCCTTTTACCTTACAAAAAATTGTTATAATGACAGAATATTTTTTCTTTTTAAACATTTATTAAATTAACAGTTTTATCCAACTGTCTCTGCATGGTAGTTTTGTAATACAGTAGATTTATTAGGTTTTTTACTGAAAAATATCATAGTACAGCGCTATAGTACAGTGATATGATCAGATGATTACTGTGGTACTTCTGTTCTTTTACAAAGAAAATTACATTTCTGAAAGGTAAACGCAAATCAGCAGCTATATATATACACACACAAACATACGTACATACATACGTACACACACACACACACACACACAATGGCATTTCCATCATATATTTCGAGTTTTTATAGTATTATAGTTTTTATTGTGGTAAACAAATTTGTGGTTGTTTCAGAAACTTCTCAGACAATGCTTTAGGGCTCTTTGGCGCTGTATGTGAATGCTAATGTATGGATGTTTGCTTGGAGCAGCGCGTCTGTGTGGAAGCTCACGCTTTTGTGTGTGTGTGTGTAAATGCACGTGAGCGAGAGAAAAAACGCATCAGGGCAGCTCAGGGACGTGGAGTGTAAACTAGGTGCTAATGCCTCCTTTTGCCTGTTTTGTCAGTGCAAACGTTCTAATTAATGGGAATGGAATAAATAAATTAAGCGGCTACGTCTCTCCACAGCTGAGCAGCGTGAGAGAGCGAAAGAGAGAGAGCGGCTGTGAATTTCTCTTCCTGTTCCACTTATCATGTTATGACCTATTAGCCTGGGCTTTGATGCAGAGGCTTTTGTCAACACGCGCACAAAAGCAGCTTTATTCTGTCGGATTTATGAGGTATTCATGTAACTAATAAAATCATTTTCCTCCAGATTTGAATTCATTGTGCATGTAATTGACTTTGCAGAGAGTGCACTAAAATATATGCAAGTAAAGCTGCTGGTTAGTGGTGTTTGCTAAGTCAAGCATCGCTCATGCTGTCGCTAAAAGGTTACAGGAATGGTTCACCCAAAAATGAAATTTGCTGAAAATGTGCTCACCCTCAGGCCATTCGAGATGTAGATGAGTTTGTTTCTTCATCAGAACAGATTTGGAGAAATTCAGCATTACGTCACTTGCTCACCCAGTGCATCCTGAATGGGTGCCGTCAGCTGATAGCAGCCAAACAGCACCATTTAAAAGCAAAAACATAATTCTAATTGTCCAAAATAGTTCCAAGCAAATGTGCCAGTGGATTTTGATGTGAGAGGACAACAGGGGATAGACTTTTTCACTGGAGGAAACGTTTTTATGGATTATGGCAAGAAGTGACTATTTAAAGTTAAAACACCTTAATGATGGATTTGTTTCTTACAAACATGCAGCGTTTCACTTCACAAGATGTTAATTGATGGACTGGAGTGGTGTGGATTACTCGTGGATTACGTTAATGTTTTTATCAGCTGTTTGGACTCTCATTCTGACGGCACCCATTCACTGCAGAGGATCCTTTGGTGAGCAAGTGATGAAATCCTAAATTTCTCCAAATCTGTTAAGATAAACAGACAAACTCGTCTACATCATGGATGGAGACTGTATTAAACTTTGTGTTTGTGTTGTAGTATGTTTCTGTTGGGAATGCCTCTGTACTGTCCCATAATCCCTTGCAGCATCCACAACCTGTACAGACCCCTGTTTACTCTGATACGTCTTGCCGTTCCAGTCTTTGCCTCTCTCTCTCACGCACACTCAGAGGACGGCCAGTGCAGGTGCAGTGATTAGAGCAGATTTATTGTAGTCTCTTGCTCTCATTTAGTCTAATTTTATAGAGCCGCTTTAATTACAGTGCAGTCCTGAACCTCTGAACCTTACCTGCTCTGATGATAATGCCCCATTCACTCCCTCTCTGTCTTTTCCCGCTCTCTCTCGGGAGGAGATTTTAAATACATCATAAGGAACATTAAAGGAGTTATTTAGCCGAATCGTTTACTTGCCGTATATTATTTTCCTTCTTCCGTGAAACACAAAATGAGATGTTGGGCAGAATGTTCAGGCTGCTTTTTTCTGTACTTTTGAAAGTGAAAGGTGATTTATTCTGTTAGGCTGTTACTGACTTGGCTTTTGGAACTGGTGAACTGAACACTAAAACAAACATTTATTTAGTAAAATAATTGACATGAAAGCATAAACAGTTCTAAAATAGATTTTAAAATCTATTGAAAAATAAAAGAATAAATATTGTTTAAATTTAGTCAATATTTCATATTATTTATTTGTGGCAACTTGCACTTTCGTCTTATTTTGGCTATTTTGTCTGCAAAAAAATGAAAAAAAAAAAAAAAAAAAGCTTCAGGTGGTAAGGAAAACACCACAATTGATTTCTGTGTTTATGCATGTGTCACTAATAAGGCTACTAATTACATAAAATAATAATGATTTTTGTGATTGTATATTCCAAAAAAACATGTTTTAACTGAAATTAAAATCTAAAAATAAAATCAATTCAAATTATTAATAGAAACTAAAATAGTGTCTGAGCGTTTCCTCCTGAGTTTGTGGAGCAGCTACACATGTTCCCTTACAAACATGTTTCCGTTCATTTTATCATTCTGTTTTCCGCCTCTCATCTGTTTTTCTCTTCAGTCAACATCATCCCCTGTGACTCCTTGAACCAGAGATACAAGAAATCGTGTTGGTGCCTGTGTGTGTGTGTCTGCATACTGTATGTGCACATGTGCGTCAGAGTGCGAGACTAGGCCACAACAAACGGCATCTGCAGATAGCACATATGGGCAAAACCATCCCAGACCCCCACACACACACGTCCCAGAGCAGCTGAACCCACTTCACACCTGATGCTGGGGGTCTGTGTGTTCCCCGCTCTATTCCACAAACACAGATGGGACCCTGAACCCCTAGGACGGGCCTCAGACCGGGGGCTTTCCTGGCTGTCGATCCAGTGCGGTCGGCTCAGATTGTGGGTGTGCAAGCGGTTTTGAAAGGCTGGTTATGAATCCACAGCTCTGTTTGCTTATGTTACTGCTGCACATCATGGGGATTTAGAAAGTTCAAGACCACACATAAAACGTAGTTTTGAGCACAGTTCTTTTTTTCTACTTTGTTGATGACTTTTGCTTTTGAAACAGTCATATTAAAGAGCTTGACGTTATATTGTTCTGTCATTCTATCAATATATAGTTCTATATATTGTTCTAAATGTCATTCTATCTGCCTGTAAGGTCTAACTTTAATCAATCCAATCAGTCAATCTATCCAATCTAGTGTTGGGCGATATGCTCAATTTTCGTATTGTCCTATCATCAGCCTGTGAGATCACTGATACACTATATTATCGTGCTAATTTATTTAATTATTTACTTAGTTTCATTGCCGGCAAGTGAACCAACACCAGCATGAGGCTAAAAGCAGCCTAATGTTTTCAATATGACTTAATTTGTGTTTAACATGATAACAGTTTAATAGAAACATTGTAAGTTACTAATGCTTACATTTCCTTAGTTATTCTAAAAGCAGCTACATAAAACGAGCAAAGAACATTTAGCTTATGTTATCAAAGAACATCATCACTGACTAGCCTAGCCTAGTCCAGCGTGAGTTTATGCTCTTTAAAAAACACTCCTGGTACCATAAGTGAATACTATAGTTACATCAGTGTATGATGAATAAATTTCTTACCCCTTTTTACACTGCACACGTCTGCAGCGCGAAGGGGGGCCGTTCCCCCCAAAACGTTGTGCCCCCCTTTTCCATCCTCTCCCCTGCTTCCTGAACGGGATTGATTTCAAAAGTGAGAGTAAAACCGGAAAAACAGCACGCATAAAGTGATTGCACGCTTTCGCGAGCCTCAGCAACTGCACGCAATTACAGATTGCATGCTTTCCATCCGAAACACCCCCTCCCGCTCAACGTGATTTGTGCCTTTGTGTTTATACCAGCCACCTCCCTGCAAGTTTCTGAAGCGCCTCAGAAGCGGCTGTCTACACTGCATCACTGCATCGCCTAGTCTATTTTTGACAGATAATAATATTAATCGTCTTGCTATCGTCAAAGGCATCAGCAACAGGCGATATCTCTGACTATCGTCGATACACGATATTATCGTCTATCGGCACAACCCTAATCCAATCCATCCATCCACCATTAATCCACCCAGCCAACCAGTCCATCCAATCATTTCAACCACCTAATCAACCAAACCGCCCAGTTTGTTCATCCGTCCAATCAATCCACCCAACCAACCAATCCATCCATCCATCTATGGATCCATCCAGTCTATCCTATTATTTCATCCACCCAACCAATCCGGCCAACCATCCAATCCATCAGTTCATCCACCCAACCATTTCTTCCAACCAATCCATCCAATCCGTTCACCCAACCAGTCCGTCCATCCACCCACCCAACCAATCCATCCATTTATCCCGTCTGCTCACCCAACCAGTCTGTCCATCCACCCACCCAACCAATCCATCCACCCACCCACCCAGTCCATTCATCCATCCATCCATCCACCCACCCACCCAGTCCATCCATCCATCCATCCATCCATTCATTCATCCATTCACCCATACAATCCGCTCACCCAACCAGTCCATCTACCCACTCATCCATCCAGGCATCTGTCCTTCCATCCATATGTCTATCTATCCATATGTTCATCCATCCATCCATACATACATACATACATGTATACATATATACAATCCAATCCATGGTTCTGTTCATCCTTCTTTGTTGTTCTATCTGCTTTTAAGGACTTTAAACCTTTCTAGTTAAAAATTAGTTATGTGAATTTTCTAGATATTTTTTTTCATAATGTAAGGACTTGATTAATAGCTCAGAGTTCATCTAACTTGGAATTGGGGTGGAGGAGCTCTGTCTGATGATGTGTTGAAAGCGAGGTATGCAGAAGTTAGTCTCATTATATGAGTGGATTTTATAGAAATGCTTTTCCGGAACTTTGTTAGAACTTCTTTTGAATCAGATGAGATGAGAAGATAAGAAGATCTGAGAGATAATATGCACATCATCATTATGTACAGCTGTACGGTCTGTAGGTGTAAATAAATCAGTGAAAACAATGACACTTTTGGCAGCCTGATGTGTTGTTTTAGTGAAATGATCTGGACTTGTTTTAACACACTCTGGGAACGTCCATGTTGTATACATCATACATTATACTACAAGGGCCTTTTTTATAGCAAGGCCTGTTCAGCATTAAATGTTAAACTGAATTAAACCTCGCAGAAGTCGTCAGCAAAGATTTAAGATTCAAAGTAAGAGTCTGTGTTTATTCTAAGAGCAGCTGAACGTAAATGTGTATATACACGTGCACGCACACACACACACATGCACACGAGGAGTAGATCTCTTTCTGGCCTACTTCTGTGGTTAGATTTTAATCTGTGGTTTTGGCCCCAAGAACGCCTAAGGTTTTGCTTTTCTTTATTGTCTTTCATCAAATGTAAGTTTTTATTACATTAAAGTCCTATCTTTGAATGTGTAGAAAAGTCTTTTAATGTAGTTTTATTTAGCGAGGATGCTTTAAATTGATCAAAAGTGACAGTAAGACATTTAGAAAGATTTATGTTTCAAATAAAAAAAAATCAGAAGAATCATGTGACACTGAAGGCTGGAGTAATGATGCTGAAAACTGATCTTTGCATCACAGGAATAAATTGCATTTTAAAATATATTACAAAAGAAAATGGCTATTTTAAATTGTAATAATATGTCACAAAAATATTATCATTTTCACTGGGTTTTTGATCAAACAAATGCAGCCTTGTTAAGCAGTAGAGAGTTCTTTTAAAACATTTAAAAAAAAATCTCACCAACCCTATACTTATACATTTCTTTGAACAAAATGCATATCCATAATCTCTACTTTGTCAACTGGTCTGTATTTCACAGTACATATTTATCATTTTATGTCTAAATCTACTGCATTTAAACCATTTATTTTGCTTCTGTTGTTTAATGTCAGTATATCTGGTTGATATTGACATCAAAACACACTAAAAGCGAGAACGAATAGTTTATGCTACAAGTGAATTCAGCCATCAGTCACATGAATGGTGAGTTTTTATTGTGGTCAGAGTTCTCTGTCATCCTAAAAACAGCTGTGAAGGGCCTCGTACCGCTGCTGGCCTGTGATTATTTAGCGAACGCAGCCACAGAATTTGCCTTTATATAAGCTGTGACATCATGGTTCGGTTTTTGATGCTGACTTGTGATAGGACACAGTTTAATGTTTCAGAAACGTTCTCACAGTTACAGTTCGGGAAAATAAAGAAGCTTTTGTTCGCTCGCTCGCTCCGTGGTCGACTTGCTTTCATTTTTGAGGGGGAAAACCTCTAATTTGCCCACAGGTGACACACAAAACCAAAGTAACTCAAGCAAAGTCTGCGTCTCGGTACTCCTTCAGGGTAATTTGATAGCCAAATGCAACCCAAACAGTCTCAAATTACGCATTTTTCCGGTTATCAAATCACTCTAACGGTTTTCGAACCTCGTTTGCTCTCTCCTTCTCACATTTTACACTACATTTCTCTCACTTTGCCTCTCTTTTTCTCACTCGTTCGTTCGTGCTCTCTCTCTCTCTCTTTCCGCTCATTTTCTGCTCTCTCTGAGGAGTTGTCCTGGTTAGACCTCCGCTCGAAACGCTCGGCAACACAGAGGCTCTTTGTGGTTGCGTTCTTTCACAAGGTGTTTGTGAGAAAGAGCAGGATTTCACTCCTGTGCTCTCCTTTCCATCCCACTTTTTTTTTCTTTCTGTCTCTCTGTGGTTTTCTCGGTAAACACTCGTGTCCTACACATGCAGTTCATCATATGGAGACAAAGCTGCCGAATCTCAGATTTAACGCACGCTTTCGCTCGAAATTCACTCTCTTCAGGGTTTCTCTTCTGCTTGACTTGGCCGTCTCCACCCAGGCTCAATTTGAATGCTCTTTAACACATACGCACACACAGATGTGCATACACGCATTTAGAGGTCAGCTGCAGCGGATGTGGCCGTGGCCGTGGTGACATTTTTGAGGAAGACATCTGTTCGTGGACTATGCGTGTTCTCTTTAGGAAGAGTCTCTGCGTGATCTTGCATACACATATGTTAAAGAGAAAGTTCACCAAATATTTAAATTCTGTCGTCAATTATTCATCCTCATGTCTTTCCAAATCACTGACTCTTTGTTTGAACGCAAACAGTGAAACAAGATATTTTTTAAAAACTTTTTTTTTTTTTTTTTTTGTGCCCATACAATGAAAGTCAGTGAGGTTTAGAGTTGCTTTGGACCCCATTGGCTTGTTCAGTTTTTCAGACAAAAACAAAAAATATCTTCTTTTGTGTTCTGTAGAAGAAAAAGTCATATGGAATGACATGAGGGTGAGGAAATGATGTAAATTTTTATTTTGGCCTAAATTTTCTTGTTAATTTAGTATATTGAGGGAGTGTTCATTAAAAAAGAGTTGTGCATTACAAGTAACATGAGTTACATAATCAGATTACTTTTTTCAAGTACACTGTAAAAAATAAAAAACACAATTTGAGTCAGCTTAAAATAATTTGTTACCCTGCTGCCTTAATTTTAAGTTCAGTCAACTAAAATAAGTTTAGTCAACTTGAAATGTTAAGTTGACTAAGTAACAACATAGATATTTGTGTTTGCTAAACTTAACAGATGGGTAAGTAACCCAGCTGCCTTAAAAATTTTAAGTTTATTCAACTCAAATATCTAAGTTGTCACTTAGTATAATTTAACATTTGAAGTTGAATAAACTTTTTTTGAGTTGACTGAACTTAAAAGTTTAAGGCAGCCAGGTTACAAATTATTTTAAGTTGACTCAACAATTGTTTTTTTTTTACAGTGTAGCTAGTAAAGTAACACATTATTTTTGAAGAGTAAAAAGTAGTTTTTTTTTTTTTTTTTTTTTTTTTTACCATTTATTGACTGATCTCCTGTCAGGAAATCGGGAGTAATTATTGTGCATTAAAAAAAAAAAAAAAAAAAAAAAAAAACTATTTTATATACACTAACATTTGTGCTTCATTTTGTTTTTGTTTTTTATTGCTGAAGAGTGTTTGGGAGAATTTACTTTTCTTTCAGCCTAAGGTGCATTCATTTCACTTTTGGTTTGAAAGGGCATTTACGTTTGGCAGAATGAGAAATTTTCATATCATAAGCAAACAAGCAAGCCTTGCCCAGATTTAAAAAGTTACGCAATGCATTACTTTCCATAAAAAGTAACTAAGTAATGTAATTAGTTTGTTTTTAGGGAGTAACACAAAACTGTAATGCATTACTTTTAAAAGTAACTTTTCAACACTGCGTATATTTGAGATTATAGTTTTATTAATATTTTTTTATATTTTTAATCATTCAAATATTTTCATAATTTTATTTAATTTTTTTCAAATTTGTTGTGTTTTTTGCCAGTTTTAGTAGTCATTTTTTAGTCATTGTGTTGTTGTTTTTAAACAAGTCTATATAGTTTTTATAATTTTTATTTCAGTTTTAGTGTGTTAATTAAAATAAATAAATGTTGCTTTGGAAACTAGCTAAAAAAACATTTAGTTAGATGAAGTTTTTAAGAAGTTTGAAAGTTTACTTAATTTCAACTGACTTTTTAAAATTTAGTTTCAGTTTTAGCGAACTATAATAACTGTTATTTGCATGTGTCGTTTTAGCTCAGATTCTCTGAAGGAAATATTGAATTCAGGTGCAAACACTTGTGAATATTGCACAAGTTATAGTAAGCTTCATTTGCATAGATGTGATGGATTTCTGCTGAAAAGAATGACAATACTCATGGCAGAGTGCTATTTCGGTGTATTTTGCAACTGTTTCTAATGGATTGTGGGTAGTTTGTGCACTGAAATACCCTGCAGCATGTTATTTGAGCTAATTCACCCAAGTATGTTCATAAACTTGTGATTTCTGATGTTTTTTCCAGTGAAATTAGAGGTTGATGAGGTATTTGTGCAACTGGCCCAGAGAAAAACTTAAATTGCAGCGACTGCCTGTTTGTAGCTCAATAGACATAATAGTTCTCAATCAGCTTTGTCTTTGGAGTTTTATCTAAAATTCCTATTAGATAAAGAAATTAATATTGAAACAAATGAGGCCATTGTTGCCGTACTGTAAGAGTATAGAGCTAAAGTGAATAGAGAGATTTCTTACTATTGATTACATATTTTGGAACTGTATCAGGGCAAATCTGTGCACATTTTCTAACATCACTGAAATCTGAGAAATGTGAGAAGCCCTGTAAAAAGTAGTTTTCTAAAAGTTTGTTTGCTTTCCATTTAATCTTGATTGTGTCTGGCTAAAACAATTGAGCTATTAAAGAGCCTTCACCAATTTAAACTTAATTTCTGTAGAGAACCATTACAAAAAAAAAGAAGAAGAAAAAAAGAAAATGCAGCTTTCAGTTTCAGGTTTTGCACTTCAAAATTGCCGTTTCTTTGTAAGTGTGAAATTTGCTAGCCATTTCTGATTGAAAATTGTTTGCACCAGATGTTTTTCAGTGCATACATGTTCATATCTTGATGCATATCTGCTTGAATAGCACACAAATTTGCCCTCTTGAGATTTATTACCACAATACTGTAAAAACACGTTAAGTATGCGCAGAAGGCTGCATGCCTGCAGTGTGTTTGCTGAATGCATGCGTCTGTGTTGCACTTTAACACATCCAAACATGCTGACACTTCTATAAAGACATAAGACTTGCAGACTTTATGCATTTAACACACACACACACACACACACAGATGGATGCAGGCAGAAACACAGACTTGTGCTTCTCCAGCCCTGTCATTAGTGTGGCTTTCATGTGGTCAAAGGGTGGTACAGAGACCACTCATTATTCTCTTTTACAAGCACTTTCACTGTCTTCCTCCAGCTCTCTGAATCAGTGTTGAAATGCTAGACTGCTAGTGACTTTATATGAGTAAAACTGCTCTGGTGTCGCTCACTTGCAGGTTGTCTTCAGAAGTGAAATGCGAGCGTGGCCTCGGGCTTTTGTTCTCCGTGGTGACGGCGGCCGACACAGGCCGTGTTTGTGTTGAGATGATGTCATAGCCGCGTGACCCCGTGCCCTACTGTGTTGTATATTTGGCCTTAAGCCTCTCGTCATGCTCCGCATAAATAAAGACGCGGTCGGTGTCTGCAGTTAAGAGCTCAACTTGGGAAAGTGCATGCCGCTGCCAGCCGCTGTTTTCCTTTCCTGATTTACAGCCTCTCGATTGTGTTTATTAAACACTGAAATTTATTTCTGTTGCCGAACAACACTGTAAAAACAGTTGAATGAATTGTGTTTTTTCAGAGAGGAAGGATAGATAGATAGATAGATAGATAGATAGATAGATAGATAGATAGATAGATAGATAGATGCATGGGTGGATGGATGGATGTTCTGAATGGATTAATAAAAAAATGAGATTTAAAAATAAATAAATGCAGGCTGGCCTATATAGAGTATTAAGTTAAAAATATACATATATAAAAAAATAATTAAAATGTAAAAATGAACTGAATAACTGACAAAAACATAAGTATAATTTATATAATTATAATCAATAAAAAAAACATATATATATATATATATATATATATATATATATAACATTAAAAAGTATTCTAAATATGTATTTACTATTTTTTTGTAGCTATTGCAAAATTACAAAAATTGTTAATATCAAAAATTATTTTATCTATTTTAAATACATATACCCACATCCACTGTTATATTTTTACTTGATACTTTTTGTATTAATTTTATTTTTTATTATTTGTTTTTAATTATTAATATATTATTAATACATTAATATATATATTTTTTATTATTATAAATAATATTATATATAAAATTGTATTTATTAGTAAATATAAAATATTTCAATCATTTTTGTAGTTATTGCAAAACTACAAAACATTTAAATATTAAACATTATTTAATCTATTTTTAAATACCTACCCACGCCCACCCTTATATTTTTACTTTATACTTTTTATATTAACACTTTTTTTTTTAATTTATTATTATTATTATTATTATTATTATTTTTCTTTTTTTTTTTTTTTAGAATTTTGACTTCAGAAAATATAAAATGGCATTTATGAGTAAATAGAAAATATTTAAATATTTTTTGTAGTTATTGCAAAACTACAAAAATATTTAAATATTAAAAATGATTTTATCTATTTTTAAATATATACCCACACTCACCCTTATATTTTTACTTTTATACAAAATTGTATTTGACTTAATATAAAATATTTAAATATTTACTTTCTAGTTATTGCAAAACCACAAGAAATGTAAATATTAAAAATTGTTTTATCTATTTTAAATATATACCCATGCATGCACTTAAATTTTTACTTTATATTTTTCTTTTCTTTTTTTTTTTTTTTAATTATAACTACAGAAAAAATAAAAATGTATTTATGAGTAAACAAAATATTTAAATATTTTGTTGTAGTCACTGCAAAACTACAAAAAACTTAAACATTACAAATTATTTTATCTATTTTAAATATATACCTACACCAACCCTTATATTTTTACTCTAAACTTCTTACAATAACATTTTATTTTGGTATTTTTTTTTTAAATTGTAACTACAGAAAATATGAAATTGTATTTATGAGTAAATATAAAATATATTTAAATCATTTTTTGGTTATTGCATTAATGTTCCGTTCATTTTAATTTAATATAGTTCATTAATTTAAATAATATAAATAATAGTTTTGTGGGTGACACTTACGATGCAAATTTACACAACAAAATGTGCAAATTCAGAATTTATCAAAATGCAAGCACAGTGGATTTATTATAAAAAATAATACTGTTTAAAAAAATAAAAAAATCAGTCAAATGTCCCCAACTTGTATGGACAGTACTTGCATGCATTTGCCTCCACTGGTTTTTACATTTCTGTGAATGATGATGTTTGATTTGCGAGTGATTATTTCACTTGTTGAGCTTGCAAATGATTTTACTTTTTGTTAAACATTTTGTCTGATTTCTAAGTTATGAATGAAAGTCTCTGAATAGTCTGATCAGTTTTAGAAATCTCACAGATTGAAATAAAACGCTTATAATGTCAAACTGAAAAATGATTCTAGCAGCGCTTAAGGAATTAACAGTGTCAAACATTTTATTTGTTGTATATATTAACAATGAACAAGTATTGATCTGGACAACCCCTAATGTAAACGTACAGATCCAGGTAGATACATAGAGAGATGTGTTGATGGATTACGGGTGGATTTAGACGGATGGCAGCGGAGGGTGTGGCTGTGTGTGCTGGTTCACGTGAGGACACGGGGCAGGTAAATCCAGTTTTGTGTTCTCAGCCCTTGGGCCCTGAATGTTCTCAGCAGGATCGGCCCTGTCTCACCTCTTCACCCTCCTCTGTCTTCATCTGCTCAAGCTGAGAGCTTGCTTGCTTTATTGCTTGCTTGCTTTCTTTCTTGCTGTTTTATGTTCTTTCTGTCATCAAGTGACGTTTATCTCTGATGCCATGTTGCCCTGTTTTATTGCTGATTTCACATATATTTACGAACCGGTTTGCGCTCTTTCCAGTAAATCCAAAATGGCCACTGATTACTCTGACTTGCTCAAAAAGGGCTTTGCTATGATGACGACTTGATTCTAGATCTGTACGCTGAGAAAGTCAGAACAGTTTGCTCCTCATGGCCTTGTGTCCTCATCTCAGGCCATTAGCGTGTGGCTGTAATTATCACAGCTAACTTTGTTAGATGCTAATTTTATTTTTGGTTTGGAAACCCCATGACCAGTCTGATGTAACTTCCCATCAAGCCACAGCTCTGATCATATGCTGTTGTCATTGTTTAGACTTGGTTTCAATAGAAATGGTGAAACAGTTTACATCTCTAGATCACCTTTCTAGCATTGCGGTTTAGCTTTTTGCAATTCTCTTGGAGTCTCTCAGGTCTTGCGATTTTAATATTTGCTTCACTGATGTGCAACTGTAAACCGGAGAAGTCAGGGTAAGCTACGGAAAGGATTGAATAACGCTCTTGGGATCGTCTAGTTAACGGCAAAGCATGTACAAAATTTGTGTGGCCCAATCTGGAAGTCATTTATTTTGTTATATCAGTCAGTGTGCTGATCAAAAAGAGCCCATTAGAGAAGCTCTCAATCAGTGAAGGAGCCTCGCAGCATCTCTGAACCAGTAAGGGCCGGGACGGGTGGTTGGTCTGGGCCCGCTGGGTCTCCTGAGGTCAGAGCCGTAGCGCTCACAAAGACACGCGGAATGCCGCGCCGCCGCCAACACAAACACACACACTCACAGCACTGACGCTCCACTAGACAACCCTGCAGTTCGCTGGCTCTCACTCTCACATGCACAACCGTATCAGACTGATGGCCGGAGGGTCAGCGGATCCTCCTGGTGAGGTCATAAAATGACATAGAATGGTGTATTGGCCTGTAGCATTAACAAAAGCATGATTTCAAGTGGAAAAGCCAAACTAGCATATCAGCCTGCGACGTGTGTGTGTGTATGTATGTATAATATAGTGTTTGATTCTGAACAAAATTTAGACTTGTTTAATGTAGTGTTAGCATTTGCTGAGATTATTTTTAGCTGAAATATTTGAACAAAATACTTCAAAAGTTTGTGGACAGTTTTTTTTTTTTAAAGAAGTCTTTTCATTTATCATTTATCTGGACCAAAATAGAGCAAAAGCGGTAATATTGTGAAATATTTGTACTATTTGAAATAATTGCTTTCTGTTTGAATATATTTTAAAGTGTAATTTATTCCTGTGATCAAAGCTACATTTTCAAAATCCTTACTCCAGTCTTCAGTGTCACATGATCATTCTAAATCATTCTAATATGCTGATTTGAATTATCTATATTTAGAACAGTTCAGCACTTTTTTTTTTTCAGGATATATATATATATATATATATATATATATATATTTAATTGTTTTTTTTGGTGGGGGAAAGAAATGATAGAACTTAATACTTTTATTTAGCAAGGATGCTTTAAATTTATCAAAAATGATGTTAAAAACATTTTTAATGTTGCAAAATATTTCTGTTTCAGATAAATGCTGTTCTTCTGAACTTTCTATTCATTGAAGAAACCTGATTCTACTTGGCTGTTTTCAACATAATAATAATAATAATAATAATAATAATAATAAATGTGTTCTGAGCAGAAATCAAAATATTAGAATGATTTCTGAGAGATCATGTGACTGGAGAAATTATGCTAAAAGTTCAGCTTTGAAATCACAGGAATAAATTACGTTTTAAAATATTTTCAAATAAAAAACAGTTATTATGATAAGTAAACATATTTCAAAATTTGACTGTTTTTGCGGTACTTTGGATGAAATCAAAGCAGGCCTGGTGAGCAGAAGAGACTTCTTAAAAAAATAAAATTGACTGGTAGTGTATACATTTATTTATTTCAAACATTTTACCTAGAAAATAATCACAGCAAACTTTTTTAATAATAATATTAATATTAAAAATATTAACTAAATTAATTAAATGTTAATAATATAAAATATTTGTACTAGTATTCAATAAGTAAATTATAAATAAATAATTTATTTTATTTTAAATTAAAGTAATATATTTTTAAATTATATTTTTATATTTATTGCTTTACCACATTTTTAACAAAATACTAATAATATAAAATATTAATTAAATTGCTTAAGTGTAAATAATATAAACTATATAAAACAAATATATAAACAAAATAAATATATAAATAAATAAATAAATATTAGGGCTGTCAAACGATTAATCGCAACAAAATAAAAGTTTGAGTTTGCCTAATGTATGTGTGTGTACTGTGTGTAATTATTATATATATATATATATATATATATATATTATATATATATATATATATATATGCACACACACACACACACACACACACACACACACTAGTACTTGATGTTAGTAATGTTAGTAAATGTTAGTAATAAAATCCAGGAAGCCATTTTGTCATCATTTGACGAGAAAACCATGAAACGGACCCCTGTAGACCCTCATGAAGTGCCTCAATCTTTTTTTTTTGTTACCTTCATAAAACGCAGCAGAATAGCTTTTTAATTTATAAACACTTTGTGAATTAGTGCAGTGCAGAGGTTTATTGTGTGTGTAATTGTGCAGTTGCACACCAAACAGCTCCAGAATCCCACAGACGTGACTTTGGTGCGGTCGAGAGAAAAGACTCCACATATTGTTGGTCTAAATGCCTGTGAAAAAGACCAAGAGCATGAAGGATCCATCTTCACATTTGCTATCAATTTAGGACCTGAAACTAAGCAGCAGCTCCCTCTCTCTCTTTCTCTCCTGAGCAGGACTGAGATGAGGAATGTTTTTATATCAATGGGGAAAAAGGATTGTGAGGGGGAAGGTATAAAGATGGCGTGTAATAATAGCAGTCTTTCTCCAGATGTGTGGCAGAGATTCTGACCTCGGCGTGACCTGTAGTTCGATCAGCGTCAGTCATCTGCCACCTGCTGACCGTATAGCACACGCACAGATACCGCCACATGTAGAAACGGCTTGTGCATGATGTTATTCCACGTGCTCCGAAGCCAAATTCCAGGACACACACACACTGTCATGTTCATTCTTCAAGGCCGAATGCATTCGCCTGGTTTTTGCAGCACTGTACGAGTGGAAGGATTCCCTTGGTTTTGCTGTGGTTTTGGGGCTGGAGTGTTTTTAAAAAAGCTGTTAAATATATTGAGTTTGATGCTAACTTTAATGTGATGTACTTCCAACTGGCATCCCGGTGGGGACTGTAACGTGTGTGTACGGATAGGCCAGCTTCCAGGTCAGATCATTCCTTCACAATCATAAAAAAAAATCATATAAATGAATAAATAAATATAGGATCAGCATATTAGAATGATTTCTGAAGGATCATGTGACACTGAAGACTGGATTAATGAAGCTTTGCATCACAGGAATAAATTGCATTTTAAAATGCATTCAAATAAAAAATTGTTATTTTAAACTCAGTTTTTACTGTATTTACTGTACTGTATTAGACGCTTATTTGATTTAAAATAACATTAAAAAGAGACTAGAATATTGTAGAAACTTAAGAAGACGTAAACAAAACTAGTTTTCACTTTGCTTTTATCCGTTAGCTGTTCCAGCGCAAACAAACAAATGAAATGGATATGATGCGATTCATCGGATCATTGTGGAGATCCTCGCTAATGGCTGCGTCTTCGCACAACAATCTGTCATAACAGATCTTTTTGTGGACCTCGGTTCCTCCGAGTGCAGCGTCGTGGTCCAAACGGAGAGAGAGACCAGATGTTTCTTTTGTTTAGATTTGAACTGGGCGGAAAGGAAGGGTGTAGGAGTCGGTGGGCGGTCGGGTGTAAGGAAACTAAACCATTCACAGTTGAATAGCACTGTACTGTACGAGTCTCTGTGTGTGTGTGAAGCTGAGAACACATTTGAGTCCTTTGTAAACACATCTGAATGTACTGTATATACGAATGTATCAGCTCAGGTGTGCCTCTGACAAACCGATGGAGGGAACTGACTTAAAGTTGCAATGGTATTGAGTGAGCCACATTTTTCAGTAGTGACCCTAGTGCCATTGGTTGATATTAGACACTTTTTTTGTGTATTATTATTGGATATGTATCGGCAGATGTTGAGTATTTAATCGTAGATGCAAATTTTAGCCTATTTTTTGTTATATAATGCTCATTTATTTATTTTTTTAAAACTGTAGATTATGTCTGATGCCTAATTTCATTTTTACTGTTTAAACAATCTGATTTCTTTTTTCATTCAAAGTCATTTTCGTCATCCATTTTTCTGATTTTCATAAATTAGCTTAAAATGTAATTTATTATCCTCTATTTATCATTTGTTGGCCAGTCTGGAAATGATTAATGAATTTATCGGTAACAGACAGAATTAATAATATTTTAATGTTTTTAAAAAATATTTTAATATTACTTCATTTTTATAGTCTTTTTTTTTGTTTTTTTTTGTTAAGTTTACTTTTTATAAGTTATGGTTATAAACTGCTGTTTATTAGTATGCCTAAAATTTAATTTTAATATAGTTCATTTATCAGTTGTGTGAGTTTCTAAATAATTAATTAATTAAATAATAATAAATAATATGTTTTTAAAATATTGTAATATTACTTCTTTTATTTGTGAGATTTTTTTTCTTTAGTTTTTTTGTCATTTTATTCCTTTCTTGTAAAATGTATTTATTTTTTTATTTTAGTTAACTATATTTGGTCAAATTTTGTTGTTCATAAATACTGTATGCTTAAAACAGATTTATTAATTAAATAATGCAGTGTTTTAAAAATATTGTAATATTCATTTTTTTGTAAGATTTTTCTTCTTTTAATTTTTTTGGTAAATTTTAGTTAACTATATTTGATCAATTTATTAAATATACTTAAAACAGAATTATTACATATTTCAATGTATTAAAAATATTGTAATATTCATTTTAGTTAACTATTTTTGATCAATTTATTCATAAATATACTTAACATAGAACTATTAATTAAATATTTCAGTGTATTAAAAATGTTGTAATTTTTTGTAAGATTTTTCTTTTGCTTTTCTTTTTTGTAAATTTTAGTGAACTATATTCTATCAAGTTTTGTTGTCCATAAATGTACTTAAAACAGAATTATTAATTAAACATGTCAGTGTTTTAAAAATATTGCAATATTCATTTTTGTAAGATTTTGCTTTTTTTGGTTAACTATATTTGACCAAATTTTGTTGATCATAAATATGCTTAGAATTATTAATTAAATAATTTAGTGTTTTAAAAGTATTGTAATACTACTTCAGTTTTTGTAAGAATTTTCCATTTATCAGTCGTCGACCAGTATGGAAATAATTAATCTTTTTTTTTTTTTTTTTTTTTTTCGGTAACAGAATTATTAATCAAATAATTGAATATTTTCCTACATTTTCGTAGTTAGACTTTTTTTTTTTTTTTTTTTTTTTTAAAGAAATCTTAAGTTGACTATATTTGATCAATTTTTCTTTTTCATAAATATGCTTAAAATTTTAATTTTAATTTTGTCCATCAGTCAGTCGTTGGTCAGTGTGGAAATGAATTAAATAATTGAAGATTTTAAAAATATTGTAATATTACTACATTTTTATAGTAAGACCCCCCCCCCCCCCCAATCTTTAGTTGACTGTATTTAAGCACATTCTGCTGTTCATAAAAAATATCTGGTGCTCATAGTTACATTTGCATAATTTCTTCCTTAGATTACATCAGTGTAGTTTGTATAGTTTATGTAGTAGTTTTTAGTGTAGCGACTTATTTAAAAAGTAAAATGACTTTCCGCATGCCCGCACGTGTGTTTGTATGTTTAAATAATGCCATGCTGGCAGCCAATCACACTGTGTGTGTTCACGGATGAATACTTACCAGTACAACCACATTCATTACAGTCATCAGAGCCATGGCTGCGACTCAAACCTCAAACCTGACTGTAGTGCCGGTGCCCGCCGATCCACACGCCAGCCATCTTGGCTCAGGCCCCTACGGCGGAAGATGGGCCTGCGTGAGGAGAAACCCGAGCCTCCATGCAAGGAGTCTGAAACGTGCTGTTCAATCTCTCAGACAGGGTCATTACAGACAGAAATCATGCTTCGGCTTTATACCGGACATTTGGCTGCATTTATCCTGCTGAGTGTGTGTGGGCAATACCGCCGAGTCCTGTTCGTTTCTTGCAAATCAATTCGTTCAGATGGTTCACTTAAATGTAATGCCTAGAAAAAAACATTCCATTGAATTTATTAAAAAAAAAAATAAATTATTTGACCAGTCCTGTTTTCTTTCTTTCTTTCTTTCTTTCTTTCTTTCATTCTTTCTTTCTTTCTGTAGTAAAGTAGTGAATTGGATATAGTGTATAGTGGTCCCTATTATTATTATTATTATTATTATTATTATTATTATAGAGTCAGAGTTGCATTGTTTATATTTACAAAATACCTTTCATTTCACTGTTTTTCTAACTATTATTTTTTTCTTTTTAATCCCAGTTAATTCATGTGTTAAATATTTAAATAATAGTATTTAATATATACTATTATATGAAGATTGTATATATTAGTAGTAATAACTTTCTGGCATTATTTGTTAATTGAAATAATTAAATTATTAACTTAAAAATTAACTGATTTGTACTGAAATGTAATTATTATTGTGCATTGAATAACTAAAGTAGTAAAGTAGTAAAATTAAAATCTAAAATAAATGTAAATAATAATAATAGTATTAAAACTTTAGTAGTAAAAAAACTTTACTAGTATATATTATAAATAATATATATTTATAAATTATATGTATAATCAATAAGACAATATAAAAAAATGCAATAAATGACTAAAACATAAAATTAAACCTAAAATAAATGTAAATAATAATAATAGGATTTTTTTAAATTTAGCAGTGCTTTTTTGTCATTTGCATTCAAAAAGTAAAACACCTGTGAAAAAATTCTATATTTATAAATTGTGTATAATCAGTAAGACAATATATAATTATTATTTTGCAATGAATGATTAAAAAGTAAAATATAAAATAAATGTAAATAATAATAATAATAATAATAATAATAATAATAATAATAATAATAGTATAAAATAAAAATATTTTTTTTAAATTACCAGTACTTTTTGTAATTTGTATTCAAAAATATAAAAAATATTATTATTATTATTATTATTTTGCAATGAATTATTAAAAAGTAAAATATAAAATAAATGTAAATAATAATAGTATTTTTTTTTTTAATTTATCTCTACTTTTGTAATTCATATTCAAAAGGTAAAACACCTGTGAAAAGATTATACATTTATAAATTGTATGTATAATCAATAAGACAATATAAAATTATTATTTTGCAATGAATGACTAAAAAGTAAAATTAAAATATAAAATAAGAGTAAATAATAAAAGTAGTTTTTTTTATTTACCAGTACTTTTAGGTAATTCATATTTTAAAGGTAAAACGTGAAATTAAATATATTTAATAAGATATAATTAATAAGAATTTATTATAGTAATTATAAAATATGTTTTATTAATTATATAGAGTTTGTTATAGTTAATTACTGGTATGTATTAATTGCAAAATTTCTGCAAAAGTAACAAATTACTGACAGAAAATGAACACTAAAATGTAACAAAATATACACTGAGAACCATAACGATTATAAAACCACAAAAGAAAACATAATTATATTAAAATAACCACTAATTAAAAACCACTAGTTAAACCACTAGTTATACTGGAATAAAAACTAAGTGTATAATTATAATAAAAGAGCGAATCATTGCATAACTGGTGTGGGTCAATTAAAACAATGTAATACGCTGAAGTTGTGTGTTTCCCCTGAAGTGGTGTTATTATCCCGCAGAGGTTTATTGTGGATCCTGTGAGTTTTTTTTTTTTTTTTTTGACTGTAGTAATGGCGTATGACTGTATAATCTCTGCTGTGGTGTTTACAGTAGTTTCTCTGGACGATCACTGTTCCTCATCAGCAGATAAGAGCGCTAATATGACTCCGGTAAACAGCCTTCGCTCGTCTCCTCTTTCTCGTTTTAGATTGCGTGTCTTTTTCTTTTGCCTTTAATTCGCTTTTCTCTTTCTAGCGGCAGAAACATGTTGTTCTTATCTGCCGTTTCCTGTGTGTCTCTTTGATATGTGTTTATATGTGTTTGGTGCGCTCAGGGTCAGGACGGGACGGTGTAAATTAGGAAAGCACATTCATGCCGTTGCTGTGTCTAAGCTTTACTACACACAGCGTAGCCAAGGTAAATCTCAACACGTCCAACTTCCCCTGGATCTGCTCCGGGTGACTGTCAGGATTACAGTGAGTGTGTGTATACGTGTGTCGGGACGAGATTTGTTGGCCTCAGCGTGTTTACGTGAAGGTTTGTTGAGCTCCTTGTATGTCCAGACTCATGATTTCTTGTATCTGTGCACATATGTTTGGGATTTATTGTGTTTAAATGTATGTGAGTGTTGTGTGGAGTTTGTGAATGGCAGGCGTGTTTATAAGGAAGAGGAAGAGCAGGGTCATATGACAGGAACTATGTAGTGCATCTGGAAGGACGTGAAATGAAGTTAAATTTTGTCCCCTGAGGGATTACGTTTTTGCACTTTCTTTCTCTCCATCAATTTCTGTCATTATTTTTATTTTTAGATTTACCCTTACAATACACTATATTAGTTTATTTTATTTATTTTAAATTATTACACATGTATAAATGATTAAAATATTAACCATTAGTATAATTTAAAAAGGTAAAATAAAAAATAAAATATTAAATGGATTATTGTAATGCTGCATCATAGTCATTAAAACCACTTGTTAAAGGTCTGGTTACAATTATTTGTAAAATTAAACATTTTAATTTAATTTAATTTAATTTAATTTTATTATTTTTTTAATAAATAAATAATTACTTTGTTGCCACAACTTGACTGTGTAGTTACACCTTTAAGGTCTTTAATGTAGCCTTACAATATAATGTAATATAAATTATTTAAAATGATTAACTATTAGTATAATTTTAAAAAAAAAAAGGTAAAGTAAAATAATACATAGTTATTGTAAGGCTGAGTTATAGTCATTAAATATGGAACCACCTGGAAAAATATTATTTTTATTATCTGTACTTATTTTTGAACATAATAATAATAATAATAATAATAATAATAATAATAATAATATATATATATATATATATATATATATATATATATATATATATATATATATATATATATATATATATATATATATATATTCAAACATTCAATCACATTTTTTTTTGTAAAATGATTAAAAAACATGTTTTTAAAAATATTTTTAAACAACATTTTAATAAAATGTTACATGAAAATATTTTATAATTTAATGCTTTTATTTTTATTTGTCAAATATTTTTAAAACAAATAAATTGGTTTCTAAAAAATATTAGAATTTTGTTTATATATTTGTTAAACATTTATTTTTTAAATAAAATTAAATAACATTTTTATACAATATGAAAAATAAAATGGTTTTATTAAAAATATTTGACATTTATTTGTATAATTGTTAAACATTTATTTTATTTTATTTTTTAAAACATTAAATAACATTTGTGTAAAGTATGTACAAATAAAATGGTTTATTAAAAATATTTGACATTACATATTATTTTATATATGTAATATAATAAATAAATAATATTATTATATATAATATAATTTTTTTAATTAAATTAAATAATACAGAGTTTATTGTAAAGCTGCGTTAGTATAGTATTTTTGGTGCGTTTTAATTGTTTGTAAAATGATACAGTTTTTATTTTATTTTATTTTTATTAATGCATATATGAGACTAAAAGTATTGCAGTGTATTAGACTTTAAACTTACTTTTAAAATATATATAATGCATGTTATTTGTGTACATTATTATAATTATTATAGAATATACTTTCTTTTTAAACAGAATAGTATTCATTATTCAGCGTGTACCTGCTGACTCAGATGCGGTCAGCAGCGGCTCACAGATGTTGCCTCATCCTGCGGTCTCTGACTAGTGGACGGGGTTTGAAGTGGTTAGTGTGAAGTGTGTCGGGGTCAGAGGTTAAAACAATCTGCCCCCCTCCCTTTGTCCTCTGCCACCCCTGCTCTGCTTCTCTCTTTCACTCGCTCCTCCACGCTAGATCACTTCCAGACCCTTTCACCCGACCCGAGGGGAACTAGCTCTGATGAAAACTGCTTTCACATGCTTTTATTGTGAAACCTCAAATGGCTGTTGTGTGCTTGAAAACGACTTCCTATCTGATTCTGATACTCTAATGAGCATAAAAATAGACAACATCCAAATATTTGGTAAAAGAGTCTCTACTTACTCTATTCTAGTGTCCTCCTCGTCATTAACACCTTAAAACACTGCCTACGTTTGCATCGTGCTAGGTTTTGGAACGTAGCTGTGTTCGCTTGTCAGAGAAAATCGTCCAAGTGAAATCGAATGGCAACATGTTTGTGTTTGTAAAGGATTACTGAAGCTGCCAGGATTTACACTGGAAACACAAACGCACACAAGACGCATCGCAATAAAACTTCTTACACCAGGCATTTATTTAAAGGTGATGCATGTACTTTTTTGGATGGAAACACTTTCTCCTGTCCCAGAGACAACTCTAAGGTTGACTTCCTGAGGAGCGTAAACACTGTGGCTCTGTGGCGCTCTCAAAACATCGCTCTGTTTGTTTGAACGGACAGCTGCTGGCTTAACCAGTGGCGTGAGTTTGGGACATGGCTACCTCAGCGAATTATTTATTAGTTATTTATTTATACAAGTTATGGAATATATTTATTTTTACATGTATTTATTTATCATGGATTCATATATATATATATATATACTTATGTAATAGCACTTTATTGAATTTTTTTAATGGTATTTATTTAATGATTTATTTTTACATTAATTTGTATAATTATTTAAATTTTTTACATTATAATATATTTTATGGAATTCATATATTAATTATTTATGTAGTTTATTGAATATATGTATTTTTGCATTTATTTTTGAAATTATTTATTATTTATCATTTTTATGGATCTATGTACTTACCTATGTAATACTTTATTTAATTTTTAAATGGTATTCATTTTTATTAATTTATTTGTACTTTTATTTTTAGAATTATTTGTAATTATTTATAATGTTTAACATTATTTTTGGATTCATCATATTCTATTATTATATAGAATTTACTTTAAATATTATATATAATATATTGCTTTAATTTTGTATTGTTTTTTGTTATTTGCAGGTAACTTTTATTTAAGTTGTTTATAATTCTATGGAATTTATTTATTTATTATATTATTCTATATAATTATTTAATACTACTTTTTCTACCTTTTTAATGGCATTTATTTAATAATTTATTTAAAATTTATGTTTGAATTATTTATTTTTACATTCATTTTTTAATTAATTTATTATAGTACTCTATAAAATTCTATGGAATTTATTTATTTATTATGGATTTATATATTATTCTATATAATTATTTAATACTACTTTAATTCTACCTTTTAATGGCATTTATTTAATAATTTCTTTTAAATTTATGTTTGAATTATTTATTTTTACATTCATTTTTGAATTAATTTATTATATTACTGTATACAATTCTGTTGAATTTATTTATTTATATATTATGGATTTATATAATTTTCCATATAAATATTTAATATTACTTTATTTGTACCTTTTTAATGACATTTGTTTAATTAATTTATTTTACATATATATTTAATTTTTTTTCTATTTTTACATTCATTTTTGAATTACTTTATTATATTAATGTATAAAATGTATTATTCTGATTTTTTTTTTTTTTTTTAATTGTATTTACTTGTTTACTTTGTAAATTGTTAATTGTAATTGTGTTTACTTATTTGTAATATTATATTAAATTAATTAATGAATCAGTTTTGGGGGGGTTGAATGGTCTGCTGCTGGCATGAGTTTGGGACTCAATTTCATTCTTTCTTTATATAGTATGTGGAATATATTTACTTTTAAATTGGTTCTTGAATTAGTTAATTAGTTAATTTATTTATTTTGGATTTATGTAATATTATATATACTCATGTAATACTACTCAATTATAATTTTAATGGTGTTTATATTTATTTTATTTTAGATTTATTTATTTATTTATTATTTTTTATTTGTCTTATTGTATGGAATTGATTTTAAATGACATATATTATAATTTAAATATCAGTTAATTAAGTCAATAAATGTAATAATATAAT
The DNA here is from genome assembly GCA_036247105.1 of Cirrhinus mrigala. NCBI lineage: Eukaryota > Metazoa > Chordata > Actinopteri > Cypriniformes > Cyprinidae > Cirrhinus > Cirrhinus mrigala. The sequence goes on along the minus strand of CM070009.1, from coordinate 2,448,399 downwards.
TTTAATTTATTAAGTTATTTATTTAGTTAGTTATTTATTTAGTTTATTTAGTTATTTATAATATAATTGTATGGATTTTTATTATAGATTTTTATAATGTTCTATATAATTATTTACTATTACTCTATTGGCACTTATTTAATTCATTTATTTTTATATTTGTTTGAATTATTTCTTTTTACATTCATTTTTTAATTATTTTATTATATTACTGTATGAAATGTATTATTATATTTTTTTGTTCATTTCATTTCATTGATTTACTTATTTATAATAATGTATGAAACTTATTTATTTTGTCATTTTATTTGTGGATTTTTATTTTGTATTTTTTTATTGCAACATACTTAAAAACACATTTTTTGCCGCATGCACTTACACACCTTCTGTGTTTTATTTAGTGTGGCATGCTTTTAGGCTAAACAAAATGTTATCGTCCATCAGTGTGGACACTAGTTATAGGTATTGCTAAAGCTATTAGTCCTTAGGCTCATTTTTGCGTTTGTTTGTGCGTTGGTGTGTTTATGTTTAAAAATATTCAACAAATGCAATCTTTGTACATTGTTCTGATGAGCAGAATGCTTTGCTGTGAGCTACTCAAAGAATTTGTATGTGTGTGTCCATGTGTGTAAAACAGTGTGAGGTCGCGTAAGCCTCTCAGCACTCGGCATGCGAAGGAAAAGCCTTGTAATTCTAATGAAAGCACTTCCAGTTTCGAAGCCCCTCGGATTGATAAGCTACAGATGGAGGGAAAGACAAAAGACTCCAATTAGGATTTTTCACGTACAAACAGACTCCTAGCAACACACAAACACTATCACACTTCAAGACGTACTCAAGCACTTTCACACTCTTCTTAGTGTCATCCAGATCTCTTCATCCTCTTATGGTTTCTTTACGTTTCATGTATTACTTGACTTAGGGGTTTAGTGACCCTGACTTATCATCTGTTTTTTCTTTTTCTCGTTGCATGTGCTGCGGCTTCACTCGGCACATCTCAACCACAGGTAAGAAAACGCATCTACTTCCACTACTTCATTCTGTAAATGCATGTCTGTTAATGTATTCATGCTTGAATCCCATTGAACGTGGATCAGAGTTGCACTTCTAGCCCTATTGGGCCTCACCCTCATTCTCTGCCCACTTTTTATCTATGCAAATACACAAAATATTCCTATACATAAGTGTTAAAACACTTTCTCTTGTTTCATATTTCTGAAGACTTTTCTCTTCCTTAATCAAGCTTAGTAGCTCTGTTCCAACCTCTAGTAAACTGACTCACTACCTACAGTACAAAGACAACTTTTTTAAGGACAGAGTGCTACATGAAACAGAGCTTCAGGTGACTGATTTGGAACAAAATACAGGTGTCCGAATGTTTCAATTCATTAATAAGCATGAATTTACCTTCTTTTTGGAATGTTTCATTTATTTTTAATTTTAATAAAATTGTAATTAATTTAAATGTTCATATTATTTGATGGAATTAATTTATTTGATTAAAATTTCTTTGTATGTATTTCATTTATTACAGATGACAAAATGTCTCAGTCAATTTTAGTTAAAAGAGTCTTTTTAATTATTAATATTAATTCATATGTTTTAAACATACTTTCTGGAATTTTTAAATTATTTTATTTTATTTTATTTTATTTTATTAAATTGTAAGTAATTTTAATTGTCATATTATATGATAGAATCAGATTATTTGATAAAATTGACAAAAGGGCCATCTCAATAATTTATAAACTATACATGTCAAATTTTAGTTAAAGATTCTTTTTAATTTTTAATATTAATGTATATATTGTAAACATTATTTTTGTTTTTTTAAGTGTTTTTATTTATTTATTTTCTAAATTGTAATTAATTTGAAAATGTTCTATTATTTGATGAATTAATTTACTTTATCAAATTTATTTTATTTATTTATTTATTTATTATTTGTTTGTTTTTATATTTTTTAATGGGATTATTTTTTTTATTTTTTATTTTTTTTTTATTATTGCGAAAGTCTTTAGTCAAAATAATTAATAAAATTACTTGAGCATAAATTTATTCTTTTTGGAATTTTTAGATGGTTTTATTTATTTTTAATTTTATAAAATTGTAATTTATTTGAGGGAATTCATTGTTTTATTTTATTTTGTGTAATTTTTTATTATTACAAAATTCTTTAATCAAAATAATTAATAAAATTACTTAAGCATAAGTTGACATTCTTTTTGATCTTATTTTTTTAGCTTTTATCTTTTTATTTTATTTTTTTTATTTTATTTTATTTAACTTTTAAATTGTTTTATTCATTTTTTATTGTAATTAATTTTGAAATTTTTATTATTTGATTGATTTATTTGATATAATTAATTTATATATTATATTATATTTTTTATGTGTGTTTTTATTTATTTATTTGTTTTTTCTGTTATTTGATGGAATTCGTTTTTATTTTGTGTATTTTTATTATTACAAAATTCTTAAATTAATTAATTAATTCTTTAATTCTTTATTTAAACAATGAATACAATTCATTGATAAGCATAAATTTACTTTCCTTTTGGATTTTTTTAAATGGTTTTATTTATTTTTAATTTTATAAAATTAAAAAATATATATAAATATATATTTAATTTAAGGTAAAATAGTCACTTTAAACTTATTTTTACAACTTTTTTTGCATGCAATTAAATTGTTTAGATCTAGATTTCTGGCATTGATTTCTACTGGTAATGGAAAGCAAACATGTAATGCTGCGTTCAATTTGCCATTTTGAAAAAGGCATCTAACTGCATATGACGCCTTGAAATGCTGTCTATGGAGTGAGCTCACTCGATTTTGGAACAGAGCATGTACTGTATTTTTCCATAGAACTGTTAGTCATGTATAGGCCGAGAGCGTTTCAACAACGTGCAAAGTGTGACGGTTATGGGCGGTTAAAGCTGACCACAATAATAGGCCAGTGTGCAACAAGACCCATATTATTAAGGTCATTCTAATAATGACAGAGGCTGCAGATGCCTTTTGTCTGAAGACAAAGCAAGCCAGAATATATTTCACTTGCTACAAGTGCTTCTTCTGAAAGGTTCAATGTCCAATCCGGAGTCAATGCCCAATACATCTTCAGTCCAGGTTTTGTCACATAAGGTGTGATTGTGTCTACGTTTGGTCATGTGATTTGGTCTAACATCTACTGAATCAAGTGTGAACCATCCAAATCTGAATTGTACTCAAGTCTCACTTTTTTTTGGCTCAAAATTGATTTGTCATAAGCGGTCTTGGTGACATCGTCGGAAAAGGAAAGTGGTTTAAGAGGTGGAGCAAGTTCACACATTCGATGAAAAAGCATAAAGACAGACGTTGTTTTCTTTAGACTAGCGTGCACCAGACCAGGAGCGTGGATCAAAGCAAACAAGGTCAGTTTAGATCCATCATGTCGACTTTAAAGAGGCTTACCGTCTTGAAGCCCACGCCCCACTCGAGGACCCTGCGTGTTACTGATAAACAGGACAGGATCAGCTAGGTACCACTTGAAAAGGGAGTACATGCTATTCGCTGCTTAGCCTCTTTGTGCCATTTGCATCAGTCTCCATAGAAACCCGGGCCTGCTAACGCCGTTTTCTGGTAGGATGCCAACACAAACTCGAGAGGGCCAAACACACAACGTAGCAATGCGGATTCACGGTGCCACATAACAATGACTTTGCACGCATGATTTCCCATCATGCTGCACACACGGCTGATGTGTTCGGCAAGATCCTGAAGCACTGTTGGAACCTTGCCTGCTAATGTCCCTTTTACCAATTATGCACGCGTAAAATGCATGGCATAGAGAGGTTTAAATGTCTTGTAGGTTCTTGGATTGAGGATCACCCTTGACGTCTATATAAGTCAGGGGATGAACTACAGTGTCCAGCAGACTGCCTTGTAATAATTTGTATGACATGACAAAGTCAATGGTATTTTACAACTTGATGTTATCTTATGTATCTTATCTTATGTAATTAACCAAGCTTGAGAGGGTTGCTAGTTTTAAATGCATCAAATGCCAGTTCCACATTAGAGGTCTTGACTATCTCAACTGTATCCAACTATTAAAATCTATAAAATAATTGTTTTAATAATATGACCTTATATTATATTATATTATATTATATTATATTATATTATATTATATTATATTATATTATATTATATTATATTATTTTTATTTTTATTTTATTTTTTATACACATTTTTAAAAATTAAATCACATTTTAAAACATTATATAAATTAATAAAGATTAAAAAAAAAAACTTTTTAAATATATATATTTTTTTAATAATATGACCTAATCTGTTACACTTTTATTTAAATATTAACACTTAATACTTTTTATAAAATTATATAAAATTCACTTAAATAGTAACACTTAAATATTATTTTATTTTAAATATATACATATTTTCAAACAGTAAATTACATTTTTTATAAATTATATAAAATTGAAAAAAAGTACTTTTAAAAAAATATACTTAAATATTTTGAAACATTTTAAAAAAATATATAAAAAATAAAATATTTTTTGAAATGATTTAATAATCTTTATTTGCCAAATATTTATAACCATTAAATAATATTTTTATAAAATATGTAAAAAATAAAATGGTTTATAAAAAAACATTAGAATTTTGTTTATATATTTTGTTAAATATAATTTGAAATATGTAGAAATATTAAAATATTTTTTTTTATAAAACATGTAAAATAAATTTATTTATAAAAATCTAATTTTGTTTATATATTTTTGTTAAATAATATTTTTTTATAAACATTAAACATTAAATAACATTTTCATAAAATATGTGCAAAATAAAATGGTTTATAAAAAATATTAGAATTTTTTGATGTATTTTGTTAAACGATAACATTTTTATAAAATACTTAGAAATGGTTTTATTTAGTACTTTTATCTTGTCTTATCATATAAAATAACACTTTTATGAAAAATGCAAAAATAAAATGGTTTATAAAAAATTATTAAACATAATTTGTATAAAATATGGTAAAAAAATTGGGTTATAAAAAAACTAATTTTGTTTATATATTTTGTTAAACAACGACATTTCCATAAAATGTGTGAAAGATGTTTTAGAAAAATGTTTTTATTTGCCGCTTATGTTTTATGAAACATTTGTGTGTGTATTTAATTTTCATGTTTATTTCTAGAGTTTTCCACTGCATTAAAACTTGTATAGTTTACAGTTAATTGCAGTGACGGGATGGCAAAAATGTCAAACCTTGCGCAAAATGATTGTACGAAAAGGTATGCGGGTCATACTTTTTCCTCCGATTTCTTACGATCTGGCCATCTCGTGCAAATGATTACTATTTCTGATGAGACTGGGTCGAAGTGTCCGTGCTGTATCCATCAGCCAGCCTGCGGTAACGATGCGTTTGCAGCTGTTTTTGTAAAGCGATCTTCATCCTCGTCCTCCTCTTCCTCTCTGACAATGGAACTTTGGAGGCTTTTCAGTCCTGAGCTCCATTCCAGATGGTTTCTGTTAAGGCTCTTTTCGCCCCATTATTTTATACACCAAAGTTCACAGTGTCTAAAGACAAGATGTGTGTGTGCGTGTGTGTGTAGGGTGACAGGAAATGAAGAAAGTGATATAGAAGGGTGAAAAAAATGTATTAAAGCAATTATTCCATCAACGAGAAGCAGCACATTGCTCTTCTGGGCCCTTTTCGGTTGGGTTTCCTGTTTCTTTTTTAATAAATAAGGACATATAATGTAATATTGATTTAAATCCCATCTGTCAGAGTGACTTCATCCACCCCCACTCCCTCTGCTCTTTCTTGGAAAGGAACCATGGACTCGGGCTGCCAGAAATAATTGCTTGTTTGCTGCTATTTGGTTAAAATCTGTCACAGAAAGAAAGAGAGAGAGAGAGAGAGCGAGGAAGGGAGAAATTATAAAGCGAATGCTTGCATTTCCAGGCCTCACAAACGTAGCCGTTAGCTTAGCTTTCTCATCGACGACGCTCATGTGGCTGAAGTTGCCGTTTTTGTTTGGATTTCCCACAAATATTTTCAGCCTTGTCAGGTTTTTCAGAGGTTCAAAAACATAAATGTTTGATTTAAGCAACCGTTAGCTGCAGCGCTATCGTTAGCATCGCAACCAGAGCTGGAGTGCGAGTTAAAGGAGTGTAGTTGTGGATGTATGTTTGTGTGTGTCTGTGTTTATGCGTGAGCTCCGACTCTCAGTCTGTCTGCAGGGTAGAGGCTGGATCGCGGCCCAGTTTGGCCGGAGCCCTGCGCGCTGTGCCAGGCTAGTGTTCACAGTGTCTCCACGCTCCCCTCCCCAAAGAATCGTAAACAATAAACCCTCTGTTACTTTTAACCCCCTCACGTGTCTGCCTCTCTCGCTTGCTCTCCACGTCCCGTCTGTCTTTCTCATACGCTCTCCCCCACCACCATCCTCCTTTCGTTCTCACTCGTTTCGTCTGCTCGGGTTTGATCCCGTTCACCTCTTAGGCGAACGCACATGGCGGTTTCGATGAATAGGGTTCACATTGGTGTCTCATTATTTTTTGTAGAGCTTCTTGTTGTTGAGAATGATTAAATATGTCAGATAAACTGTTTTCTAATATGAAATTTGCCAAGCATAAAAGTTTTGAGTTTTAAATGCATCCCACTTCAGAGGTCTTGGCCTTTTTGACATTAGTCAGCAATTACACTTTAGTTGAATTTTTTATTTTTTTTTTTAATATGTAAAAATTTTAATTCATATTTTTGCGTTTTTTAGCATGTAAATGGTTTAGAAACTATAAATTTTATTCATTTTATTTTATTTAACCTTTTTTCATTTATTATTTTATTTTATGATTATTTTTATTTATTATTTTATTTACTTTTATTTAAACAATTAATTATTTAATTATATATAAGTTTAACTTTTTAATAATATATGTAAAAGTTTATTTTGTTTGATTTTTATTTATTTTACATTCTTTTATTTTTTGGTATATTTGTTGATGTCTATAAAATATTAAAATCACCAGTTCAAATGTATATATCTATTTATGCATTTATCTATTAATTGTTGTTTATTTTACATTATTTTATTTTTTGGTATATTTGTTTATTGCTATAAAATACTAAAATCATCAGTGTAGATTTTTTTTTTTTTACGTTTGTAATACTTAACGTTTTTATAAAATTTAAATAAATGTTTTATAAAATATTTATATTTAATTTTATTTAAATATTTTATAACATTTTCATATTTCATATTTATATACAATTTTAATATATTGATTCATTCATCAATTCCTTTTATTCATGTTTAATTTCTTATTTTTATTTAATTTTATTTAAACAATTATTTAAAAATAAGTACAACATTTTAATAATATATGTAAATGTTTTTATTTTATTTTATTTTATTTTATTGAATATTTTTTTTATTGCTAGAAAATACTAAAATCACCAGTGTAGATTTATTTTTTACATTCATAATACTTAATAACATTTTCGTAAAATGTAAATAAATGTTTTATAAAGTATTTATATTTAATTTTATTTAAATATTTCGTAACATTTTAATATTTCATTTTTATATACATATTTTTATTTTATATTCATTCACCTTATATATACATATATGTGTGTATGAAATGTTCATGTTTATTTACTTATTTTTTATTATGTTATTTTTACTGAAACAATTAATTGTTCAATAAGTAAATAAGTATAATATTTTAATAATATGTGTAAATGTTTAGCTTTTTATGTTATTTATATATTTGTGTTTTTATTTATCCAATTTGATTTATTTTACCTTATTTAATTTTATTTATTTATTTCTTTGTATATTTGTTTATTGCTAGAAAACCCCAAAATCGCCAGTGTTTAAACTGCATTTAAACATACATTTTATGGTCAATTTTGGTGACTGCTGCAAAAATGTCAACTTCATATGAAATGAATCAACCTCCTTATGTTGACATCATTCTTTGTGGGTTTTTGTAGAAAAAGATAAATGACTTTATAAAGTTTCGTCAGCGCTGTTGGCCTTGTGGTTAGTGCGTTGACATGTAGCGTAATTGCGCCTCCGGTGACCCGACTTTGGTTCCTTTCAAAATAAATGCATAAAAATCCCAAAAATATAACTTAAAAAATAACTTTATTAAGTTTCTAAATGTTTTATCCTTATCGGGAGAAGGTGCTTGATGCATGAGCACAGCCGCGTCGTGTCAGCAGCACAACTCCGCTTTCAGGACAGCAGTATATTTTATTACGCTGCTGAGATGAATTCTTTGTTTATGCCCTCAATGTTTTTGGTTTATCTATAATCAAAACAATGGCTGGATAGTAATGATTTTAATAAAAGCCATGCAGGGTTTCGGCCGTGGCCCAGTACTAACCTCTTCGATTGCGAGTTTAATGTGGCAATCATGTTCCTCGTCACAGGGCTGTTATCCCGAATCCCTCCACACGCACACACATTACGGCCCGCGACTGTAAACAGATGTTGCTCTAATCATTCTCTAATGAGACCGGTCACTCATTCGCCCATCTGTACGTTTCTGCATCGCACCGAACGGACGAGAATGACTGTAAAATTATAGGAGGCGTAACAGAAAAATATGTAAAATGCATCCTGCTGTCGCTATAGTAAGGCATCAACGTGATTGAAAACAGACATTTCTAAGATGTTTTTGAAGAAATAGCTAGGAAATTACATGACTTGGCACTTGTACCATTTTATATACAGTATATGAATCCTAGAACGGTGCCAAAATATCAAGATTTTGCAATAAAGGCTTTTTTAGATGAAGTAGTTGAAAAAGCTTGAAGTTTGAAGGTTTTAGGCTTGAAGTAGTTCTAATTTTAAATAGTTGAAAAAGCTTGACGTTTGAAGACATTTAGAGTTTAAAGTAGTTTTAAAAGCTCAAAGTTTGTCGTCGTCAATAGCTTTGTGGTTAGTGCGTTGACATATAGTGCGACTGAGTTCGATTCCCGACTTGAGGTCCTTTGCTGATCCTGCTCCCCTTTTTCCTCCCAGCTCTTTCCTGTCATCTCTCTACTGTCCTATCGCAATAAAAAGGCATAAAGAGCCCAAAAAAGTTAATAAAAAAAAAAGCTCAAAGTTTGAAGGATTTAAATTTCTCAGACAAAGATGCTAGATTGCTAGAGCGTTTGTTGCTAAAGTGATGCCAGTTGGTTGGTATATGGTTAACAGGGTGTTACTATGGACTTGCTTGGGTGTTCTGGGTAGTCGCTAGGGTGTTGCTAGGTTAACACCATGAACAATGACTATATTCACATATATTCGCAACACTAATGCATGATAACTAGGGCCCTGTGACAAAATCATGGAATCCATTCATAAAAATGGAATTTAATTTATAATGTCACAGAATTTGCCAAATTTTGGATAAATAAACCAAAAGTAGGTCAGTGTGAATGAATGGCGCAGATGTTTTGTTACACACATACTGAAGAGCGCATGACTCTTGCTGTGTTTTCAGCCTCTGCCGTCTCATTATATAAGGACATGAACACATAAACAATCTCTAGAACTGCTCTGAGAGTCACTTCATGAGCATTTTACTGTCTTTTGAGAAAAACGATCTTCATATCACATACAAACCGAAACAGGTCAACCCATCAAAATAAAAGTTGGGTTTAACTTGAAGAAACTGTGACGGAAATATATTACTTGTTGTAATGATAGTAGTACTACTAATAATAAAACTATTATGAAAACGTTATTTTTTAAAGGAATATTTACCAGAATGCATTCACCAGAAAAATGTAAATATGCAGCACAGTATTTCTGCAAAAATAAGTAAATACATAAAAAATAAAATAAAAAAGTAAATATAAATAAATATATATTTTTTAATATATATAAAACTTTTAATAAATTGCTGTTAAATTGTGTACATTTCATGATCCCAATTAATTAGACATGCTTTTTTTTTTTTTTTTTTTTTTTTTTTTAACTATTGAAACAGAGTCTAGAAAAATTACAATTAAAAAACGGAATTTGGTAAAAAAAAAAAATAAAATAAAAGATTGTTTTAAAAATTGTATGCTGCAGTTTTGTCGTTTTACACTTTAAATGCTCAAGCACTTTGAAGCAGGATGGATTCTGATTAGCTTTCAAAGTTTTTATCGTTCACCAACCAGAAACGGTTATTCTGAAAGCGATTCCAAAGTTATTGTTCTTCTGTATCATTATTGTTATAGTTGTGTGGATTCCGTTCTTAGTGTAAACACACCTTTAATCAATTTATCATTGGATAACAATATCACAGTTTTCTGCATTAATTCAGTTCATGGGTGATCACAGGTACACATGTAAGCCAGTGAATGAAGCTATATGTTTTATAGGTAAGTTTCATTAGTTAACATTAATTAACTACATACAGTAAGTTAACATGAACTAAGAATGAACAGTACTTCTACAACATTTATTAATCTTACACTGTAAAAAAATAAATACGTAAAATAACTGAAAAAGTACTGGCAGCTCATTACACATAACATTATCCATTAATTTTACGAACATTTCTGTTAACTCTAAAACACAATGCAATAAAGTGTGAAATTCAAAATACTGGTAAAACGCCTGTAAAAAATAAATACGGAAAAATTCCTTCAAATTATACGGTATATTGTGCCCTATTTTTACATGTTTTTTTTTTTTTTTGTGTACTGTTAATTTCAGCATTTACTAATGAATTTTTAAAATCACAAGTTATGTGATTTCAAACAATGAACGACTGTTTAATAAATAGTGTGATAAATGTATTGTTCATTGTTCATTCATGTTATATTAACTAATGTTAACATGTTGACACCTTATTGGAAAGTGTTACCGTTTTAAAATATTAGTTTTACTGTTTTGCAGAGTCTTTTATTTTTAACCTTAAGTGTTTCATAATGAGAAGTTGTTTTTGTTTTGTGATCGTTTGTTTGTTGAATAGTCTTATATTTTTAGTTTTCATTCCATTTATCGAGTTCCAAAAAAATCCTTATTTTATCATTAATTTCCCAATTACATCGTTGCTCATACTGTTCTAGAAAATTTTGGTCATAGCGCCAAACCCTAAGTAGAAATCACATGTAAACGATGGCAGAATGGTAAATTACATTAGTGCAGTTGCACAAACAAGTCTAGGCAATTAGATGAAAGAGTGTCTGTAGCTTTCAGGGCCAGAAATGAGTTATTTGGAAGCGAACGTTCAGTTGTTGTGCGTTTCACGTTACATTTCAATTAAACACCATATGGTGGAACTTAGTGGTGATGTTCCATAACAAGCATGAAACCATTATGGATACATAAACATTCACCAGTTATTATTAAATAAGGTCTCCGTTTTTCTTGTCAGTCCCAGAGGGAAATTTCTCCACTCCCTCTTCGGGCGCACGACGCCCCCTGGTGACCTGGATGAGAAGTTAGCGCTTCTCCATTTGCGTTAGTCAGGGTGTATATATGTCATGTGTTTTATTTTCCTCTTTGACAGAGGCTATATACACAGGAATGGCCCTCGCGCACATGTGAGCTGTATTTATGCAGAATGGCAGCATATGTGTGTTTTCTCCGCTTTACTGGATTGAGACCACAGTTTGAATTTTCCACAGCCTTACTTGCGGTTAAAGACGAGGGAAGCCCAAAACAATGTGACACAGAAGAGAGCGAGAGAAAGAGAGAGAGAAAGCGGGAGGGAGAACAACAAGGTCATTTAGTGTGTTCTCCAAAGAATGACTTCACTTAAGCCATTAAGAGTGAATGAAAAGCAGACGCCCTGCTCTGCGCTGGTCAACTTGTGATGCCAGAGAGAAAAGAAGAGTTGATGGAGAGGGAGATTTTAGAAAAAAGACAGATGAGAGACACCAGGAAATGAAGATGGGGCCGAATCAAGATGTTGAAGAGCACTAGATGAGGAGACTACAAGAGTGGGGATGGGAATCATAATGGGGTTGAACATTTCTGGTTTCGATTTCGGTTGCTGAAACAACACTTTCCACAAATGTGGTACTCTTTGGATTCCCATGCTTAAAAAAAAAAAAAAAAAAGAACTGCAAGATTTGTTGAACAAAATATTATTTATATTAAATAACAGTTGAATCTCATGTGATAGTTCTTAAGCTTCTTGACTGTGTCAAGTAAAGAACCAAAACTAACAAGTAAAATAAAAAAAAAAGTACAATTTATTCAGGTTTTAGTAAACATTGTAGTAGAAAGTGGTTTGTTGTTTTTAATTATGTAATTTTATTTACCAAAAATGTATTTTAAACAATTAATTTTGACAAATTTTAATTAATATTTCAAAGAAAGATTTTTCTATTCCATTCAAGTGTATTTTTTTTAAACACACCAGTTGTCTATCCCACCTTAAAATGGTGATTTATATTTTATTATAATTTTTTTTAACCTGCTGTCCCCCTCAGAGGTCTCGACCTTCTTGACTTCTTTAACAATTCAGTTTATCACGTTAAAAATAGTATTTTCGTGTTGTGGTTTTAAATATTATAATTCTTAAGAATAATTTTTATTTTTCACTATTATCTTTTTATTTTATTTTATTTTATTTTATTTTAAATCTCTTCTCCCAGTGCATCCAAAAGAGTTTCAGGCGATGTAATTTATCTTGTTTATCTTCATTTTATGACTTAAAGTGATTTTTTTGAATGATTGTTTTTGAGGAAGCGCCTTAATATTTCAAAGAAAGATTTTTCTCTTCCATTCTAGTGTATTTTTTAAACACATCAGTTGTCTATCCCATTTTAAAATGGTGATTTTTATTTATTTATTTATTTATTTATTTTAACCTGCCATCCCCCTCAGAGGTCTCGACATTCTTAACTTCTTTAACAGCTCACTTTAAAAAAATAGTATTTTTGTCTTGTGGTTTTAAATATTATACTTCTTAAGAATTATTTTATTTTATTTTATTTTATTTATTTTATCTTTGTCTTTTTGTGACTTAATATACCTTGAATTAATTTTTTGAATGATTGTTTTTAAGGAGCACCTGTTTGTTTGTTGTTGTGTGTGGCAATGAGGACTATGCAAAAGACATCTTGTTTTTTATTGTCTTTATATTCATTGTACTATCTTTATTGTCTTTCATACTGCAAGCTAACACTTTGTCTAAAACAGCGTGTTTTGCTATGAAGCTGTAGCAGAGCATCGCTGCGGAATAACAGTGCAGTGTTCTTTGATGTAAAAAGTCCTGACAACAGCAAACACAGATAAATAAACCAATATATTTGACAGACTCAGAAAAGATTGGTCTGTCCCAGTATGGAAAATTTGAAAGGTGCAGGACAGATGTGGCAGACGAGAAGGACAGGAATAACTACATACACATGCCCATCTCAGATGCAGTGATGTTCAGCTCTTTTTCTACTCCAGATAGCATGAGGAGAGACAGAGCAGGAGGACTATTGTGAACCTCAATAGAGTGTGTGTTTATCAGCCTTAAACCCCTCTTTCTCTTTCTCCTCTCAAAGAAAATACATGCCGCTCCCACGTGGGAGTTGATCAGGGTTAACAGCAGCGAGACTGAATGGAACAAATGACAGTTTTCACACGTAATGATAAGATACAGACGAGCAACCGTCTTCTCTGTGGATGAAAAAAGACATTAAACCTGAATGTTTTAACATTCGCCTCCTCCACACTTTTCTGCAATTAATTCAATCCAAATTACTTTAACATACAGTTTTGAACATTCTTACTAAGATAATTTCAACCTCAGGTGTGCTGAGTATTTTTTTCTAAACCTTAAGTAAGTAAGTCAGTGGGTGAGACTTCCGGTTTATTAGCCTCTATGGAAATAATGAGAAGCATAAGAACATGCAGTAAACAGTAAACCTGTTTGCACTTCAAACCAGTGTGTTCATAATTAAGATAATACATTAAAATAATATGGTAAGACACTCCAAGTTGCAATACAAAGAAGCAAAATGAGCTGTTACGTACAGCTAAAAAAAGCTGGACACAGATGAGACCAGAAGCCAGACCCATAACATTTACAAATGGCTGCGCCCACTCTTACAAGAAGAAAAAGGTGGATACTTTCAAATTTAGGTTAGAAAATTCTTAAAGTGTTTAAAATCCAGTTGACAGTGATGATGTAAGTGGAACATTTGCATACTGAATTGTGATTCTTTCGGCACAAAAGACCTCATTTGGTGCGATTTGCTCACTGCGACTCTCTGATTGGTGCTGTTTTTTGTACAGCATCATGGGTAATGTAGGTTTCACCTCTGCTATTAAAAACATTTTAAAATTAAGTTGAATTAATGTGAACAGATTGGTTCATACGAAGCATATACACTGTAAAAAAAAAAAAAATATATATATATATATATATTGAATCAACTTAAAATAATTTGTTACCCTTGTTACCCGTTAAAATGTTAAGTTCAGTCAACTCAAAGAAGTTTAGTCAGCTTGAAATGTTAAGTTGAGTTGACTAAACAAAAAATTTGGTTTGTTAAACTTAAAGTTGTTACCCAGCTGCTTTAAAATTTTAAGTTGAATCAACTCAAATATCTAAGTTGTCACTTAGTATAACTTAACATTTCAAGTTGACTACTTTTTTGAGTTGACTGAACTTAAAATTTTAAGGCAGCGGGGTAACAAATTATTTTAAGTTGACTCAACAAATAGTTTTTTACAGTGTACAATCAATTAACAACCTCAGAGTTCACAACAGGTCAGTAAATCACTTTTCCTATGGAGAAAATGAGTGGAGTTTTTACATCTGGAAACTAACTGTTGCACTCTATTAGAAGTGGAGTGGTTCAGTTTTCACAGTATTAGTAAGTGCTGAGCTAATGTTTATCACGTGCTCGCGTTGTGTATGAAAATGACACAAAAGGTGTGTTTATATGCGGAAAGGTCAGCATGAAACGGTAAGAAAGGTCCCAGATTGTGCGCAGTATCTCATACGCTTGTCTTTTCTCTCCGTGGTGTCCTGTGCTTGTGTGGCCCGGCGCTGGGCTGTGGAGGGAAGCAGGAAATGTATGAACCATGAAGGCATGTGTTTATGCTGGATAGAGCCGATACTCACCAGCCAGAGGGAAAACACACACCACGGGCCTGTTCTCTCTCCGTCTCTGCATCTACAAAGCGTTCTCCTTGTGTTGTTTTATTTTTTTCCTTTACAAAAGAAAAACCACTGTGAATTATCTCTTGTTCTCCAAACGACCAGTCATCAAAACATTGAAATTATTAAATTATGTAGTAAGCAAAACACGTTACACAAAGTAAAACTCTCTTATGTTTGAGCTTTTCTGTTGTCTAGCTTTCCTATTTATATCAAAAACTTTATATACACTGTAAAAAAAAAGTTTCAACTTAAGAAAGTAAGTGTTCGTTCTGCCTTAAAATTTTAAGTTTAATCAACCCAAATATCCACTTTTCATAGTACAACTTAACATTTCATGTTGACTAAACTTAACATTTTAAGGCAGCATGAACACTTACTTTTTTTAAGTTGAAACAACTTTTTTATTTTTTTTATTTTACAGTGTAGTTCAGTATTTTCAAATGATACACTCTAAAAAACAATTTGTTGAGTCAACTTAAAATAGTTTGTTACCCGGCTGCTTTAAAATTTTAAGTTCAGTCAACTCAAAAAGGTTTAGTCAACTTAAAATGTTAAGTTGTAATGAGTGACAACTTAGATATTTGTGTTGATTCAACTTAAAATTTTAAGGCAGCTGGGTAACTTAGTTAAAGTTGTCACATAGTACAGCTTAAAATTTCAAGTTAACTAAGCTTATTTGAGTGAACTGAACTTAAAATTTTAAGGCAGCAGGGTAACAAATGATTTTAAGTTGACTCAACAAATTGTTTTTTTGTTCGTTTTTTTACAGTGTACTAATGATAAAAGCTATTTGTATCCATTTAGTGTCTCCATTAAGAACCAACTAAAATGACTTGTGATGCCAAGTCATGTTCAACCATTCTCAGCACATTTCTGCAGTTTGTTTCTTGTCGTCAGTCGCTGTAATCATCCACACGCACTGCACTCCGTCCAGAGAGGCCCGTATGTGTGTGTCGCCGCACATGTGTGATCAGCGGCGTGTGGTTTGGGTGATGAGCTGCACATTGCAGGGAAGACCCATCTGTGGGCTTCTCTCCTGACAGCAACTTCCCCCAGTGCATCATGGGAAAGCAGGAGGTATGAAAGGGAGAAAGAGTGAGGGATGATGGTTTGTGGTTGTTAATGCATCTTGAGATTTAAAGGGAGAAGCTGCTAAAGTTGTTGAGCAGGCTTAGATGCAGAATTGCATTTCAGGTATGAAAATAAAGAAATATTGTAAAATTAAAAGTGTTGGGTTGACGAACTGAAAAGCAAGAAACTCTTTAGGTTAAAGGCTAAATAGATTGTGGTTGTAGGCAGTGCACTGCAGAGACTAACTGAAACTGTAATCATCCGCATGACATTTCCACATATGCTGTTACACTGAGGCTTTAGTGCAGTAAATGTCAAAAAAGGAAAAAAATCAAGCTTCTTAATGATTAAATCAGATGAGATTTGATTTGTTATACAGGGCCGTTTCTGCGTGTCCTGCAGCGATGGTACATCAGAGTGAGACAGTGATTATAGCTGGAGGGATTTGTACTTTACTGATTGACAGGTTCAGGGGTTTGGATTGAGGTTTGTACGACTGATTGATCCACTTTCCCATGATTCTTTCAAGCAGCAGCTTTATTTGGGGGATTTTTTTGGTGATTTAGCACCAGCTTTACCCCAGATTAATATTGTTGTTGCAATATGTAGGTATATAAATAGGGGCATGTGGGCCAGATGACACAAGGATTTTATCTCAGTAACGATATGGAGTGTCAAATATCCAATGACGCAAATCCTTGTTTTCTCTGGTAGTGGTTTTGTATGTTGGTTTCAAACACCTAGTTTAAAACGGTCATAAATTGCACTCACGTTTTTAGAATTTGTAGATTTTGTTCTCAGGATAGAAGTATTTTTCAGGTTGGGGCAAGTTGTCATGTGTTAAAAATGATTTCTGTTGGCCAAAATTTTTTTTATTTTTTTTTGTATGTGATCTTTTCCATTTGCTGCTGCTTTAGTGAATTTTGTTTTTTATTATTGTTTTAATGTTTAAGCATTTTATTAAATAACAGATACATTTTTTTTTAATACAATACAAGCCCGTTTCTGCCACAAAGGAAAAAAAAAATCATACTTTGGTTAATCAAAAAAGATAATTATGAGATGGTACATTATAATTATGAAAAATGAAATTCAAAATTGAGATAAAAAGTCATAATTATGACAAAAAGTTTAAATTATGACACTAAATTGTAATTGAGGTAAAGGGTTGAAACTGAGATACAAAGTCAGAAGTTTTAAAGTACATGTTTGCTTTAGTTTAGTTTCAGGATGTGAGCTAACTTAAGCTATCTGTTGTTGCTTTCACCATGGTTATAAAGGTAACGCAAATTGATATTCAAACTCACATTAGACACTTTTAAAACTGAATAAAGCACATAATCAGTACCTGAGATTATCACTGTCATAGTTTATATGTTGTTGTTCCAGCCAGGGCGTTGCTGAAATAGAAACAATTTCTAAAATAGAAATTTTGCGTGTCACCATCACGGCTAGTTAGAGCAAAAACTCTGAATAACATGGAAAAGATACCTTTTGTCGTGTGGTGTGCCATTGTGTTTCGAATAGTTAGGACACGGTGTAATAGTTATGACACAAAAATTTTAAATTGAGTTTACAAGTTTACTCCAACGTAATTATAAGATAAAAATTTGAAATTGAGATATGACATTAATATTTGAAATTACCATAGTCATAGTTTTTTAAAACTGAGTTAAAGTCAATGACAAGGTCAGGATTATGACACTCCAACATAATTGAGATAGACGTTTGAAACCGAAATAAGTTAATTGAAAAGTTAAAATTTACGCACTACAACATACTGTAATTATGAAATAAAAGTTTGAAATTGAGATGTCATAATTATAACATTAACATTCAAAATTAAGATAAAAAGTCATAACTATATTAAAATTAAAAGTTGAGAAAAAAGTCATTGACAGAAAGTTGAAATTACACTGCATTATAATTGAGACAAAAGTTTAAAACTGAGATAAGTCATAATTGACAAAAATAAAGATAAAAGTGGGAAAGTCAATTGAAAAAGTTGTAATTGATGCACTACAACATACTGTAATTATGAGATAAAAGTTTGAAATTAAGATAAAAGTCATAGTTATGACATTTAAATTAGAAGCCAAGTTAAGGTCAGTGACAAAGTCAGAATTATGAAACTGCAACATAATTCTAAAATAAAAGGTTGAAATTGAGATAAGTCATAATTATGACATTAACATTCGAAATTGAGATAAAAAGCCATAACCATGACATTCAAAGTTGACGGAAAAAAAATCGAAGTTAATGAAAAAAGTCGTAATTGACCGTTCGCAGACAGCTTGATTGACAGGTGATCTGACCAATCATAACGCCAAATCATAACACCAAATTAATAGATTAACTTGAAACATTGAACGCAGTTGAAATAAAATACGTTCTGATGTTCATTCATGTTTTTTTCATGCTTTAAGTAAAGAAGAAAAAAGATGATTGGTTCACGTGTCATTGATCTAATAAGGCAATACTATACACTGATCTGTCCCAACACATTAAAGAGACACAAAACGGTATTTATTGTTTGAATTTCTTAAAAATGGTAACATTTTAAAGACCTTTTTTCATACCTGTCAGCACTGTTTGTCTGACATAGCAGCAGTAAGTAAGGAGGTCAGTTATGACAAAAAATGTCAAATTACGACATGCTGCATCATTATTATGAGATAAAAGGTCAAAATTGAGATAAGTTAATTGGAAAAAGTTGAAATTATGATGCACTACAACATAATTCTGAAATAAAAATTTTAAATTAAAAGTCATAATTATGACTTTTGCATATGCATACCTTGCAAAAGAATCAGCCTACCTTTCTAAAAATTGTCCCTCTGTACTGAAATAGTAAATATTTAAAGACTGAATAAACGGCACACTCCACCTTTAAGAGCTTTTGTTCTTGATTCACCTCGCACCTCTGTTAAAGCTCAGTAAATTCAACAGAAAGCGCATGATTTAGACTTGGGTTTCCTTCTGAGATTTTTCAATTCCAGCGTGGGTTTGGCCTTCGCTGTGATTGGCGATACCACCCCTGTCGTTGGCGTCTCTTCATATTTTAAGATTGATTTTCATTTTGAGAAATGAAAACCTGCGAACGCTGGGGTGAGCTGATTTTTTTTGTTTCGTTTCCCATAGTTTAGTCAGACGACCGCACTTCATGCAACCAACCTCAGCGGAGCTTTTAAGCGAAGGACATTTTTACACAGTGCAGATATATCATTAACCCTCTACACTTGTCCTTAGAGACGCTTACCATTGATCTTTCATGTGGCCTGTGGGATCCCACCGTTCTTCCATTCGGCGGGACACGAGGGGCTTGGGAATGTAGCGGCAATTGCGCGCCAATTTAGCGACTGGAGAAATAAGCAAAAGCGAGCTGATCGTGTGGAAAGCAGTGCTGTACGACGTCTCATATAACTCTAATTAAAGAGCCATTCAGGGCCCTGTTCTGCTAAAAGCATTTCCAGACCTGTATCTCATCCCCCTCTCCTCGATCCTTGTTATTTTTTTTTTTTTTTCATTCGTTCGTCTTACGGTCCCAGTGGGGTGACTATCGGTGAGGTATTTCCTGCAGTAAGTCTTTCCTGCGTGGCTCTCGCGCTCTGCCCAGGGAGCCGTGAACCAAAGCAGGCGCCCAGACTGACAGCAACAGGCCAGCAGAGAGAGAAACCCAAGCTTCGTCTTGGAACCGCGTTCGCGCTACGTCTCCCAGATTCGAATCCAAGATCAGCTTGTCCTATTTTCTGTGCTGCCTTCGGTCGCAGGCAAGGGTGACCCAAAAACGGGCGATGCAATGCTTTTCAAAGAACGCCACAAGCATATACTGGGGTGAATCTCACAAAAACATGGTCTCGATCATATTCCATATATTTACTAGTATTATAGTTTGTGTTTTTTATTTATTTTAATTTTTAATTCATTAGTACGTATTAACAAGTATACTTTTCATAAGATTACCTGAAAGGAAAAATTGTTTTCTTTCTTTTATATATATATATATATATATATATATATATATATATATATATATATATATATACATATATATATATATATACATACATATATATATATATATATTTTATTTTTTTAAATTAAGTTTAAGTTTTTAAAGAATGAATTTGTGGTATTTAACACATTTCTGAATGGAATTAGCTTTGATAACTATTTTAATTAAAAATAATTCTAAATAATATTAGTAATATATTAATAATATCAATAATGATAGATTTTTTTTAAAAAAAACATAGTACTATTTTAGGATTCTTCAATATTCCTTAATATTCAGTATTTTTACTATTATATGGGTTACAGTAAGAAACTTTCTTAGATTTTTTTTATTTTTTTATTACAGTTACAGCTTTATTTTTTTTAAAAAAAGAACTGCAATACTGCCATAATGTATAAACACTTTGCTATTATTTTTTTCCCAGTCATCTTAATTGCAAAAATATTAATTAATTATTAATTTATTTGCTTACTTGCTTGCATTACAGTAATAAGAACTGAGAATGAAAATATGCTTAAATTAATAAATGTCATGAAAATTAAATGTTTGGTGCAAGAAAAGGTTTTATTGTCTATAGGCTTATACAAATTATAATTTCTTATTTGTGAACTACACTAAAAAAAAATGGTGTAGAAACAATTTTCACATAAATTTCAAAATTAAAAAAAGAAACACCAAGTTATACATTAATTAAACATGCAAATTTTAAGTAGACAGTCTGAAATGTTATTTTATTGTATAATGTGATCCAGTAACCTTTGTATTATTTACTTTGAAAAATCATTTTTACAGTACATTTGAAGAGTTTACTTGCAAAAACAAATAACTTGTTTTTTTTTTTTGTTTGTTTGTTTTTTTTAATGTTATCATGTTTTTATTGTGTTGATACATTGTATTTTTTTACTTATTTTTACTTAACCAAAATAACTCAACTGCAGTTTGATTGAGATTAATTGGAATGCACAATGAAAAAACATGATTTTTGAAAATTGTTAAAAATGGAGTTATCTGTTTTTGCAAATGAACTCTTCATTTGTAGATTGTATTCTTGATAGCTTTTCTCAGCTCACTGAGAGTCTGAGAAGAGAGATGTTGTGGCGCCATCGCTCTCGTTCTCCCGACCGCCTCCGTTCCCTGACCTGAATGAGACGTTACGCTTTTGAGTTGCTGTCAGGCACCTTGTGTTTGAAGCGGCAGACGAGCTCCATTGTTGCTTGCTGTATGGGCGTAATGAAGATTTCCACTGCAGCCTCAATGTGGACGCTCGGCCCAGTCACTCTACAGAAACAAAGCTATTCACTAAAAGATTTTGATGTGCTTTTCTGAAAGCTAACTTAACTCCAGCAGGGCCAGACCAGCGTCCGGCATCTCTGCACACATCTGATAGCAGACCAGGTCTTAGTTGATTTGTCTTCATACCTGCTTGAAATCTGATGGGATTTAAACTCTACGGCCATAAATATATGGCCCTGTCGCACATTCTTAACATGCTTTCTTGCATTACTGTGGCGAGAAGCACTGAACGGGGCGGTGGAGTTCAATTCAGATGTCTGTGCTGTTAAACAGGCTGTGTTGTTATTCAGGTAGCTAGATATAAAAGTTGACAGTTTAACTACTTTCTCTTCAGACCGTTACTATGTAATGACAGTAGTTGAGTGGAAACAGAAAAATAGTGGAATTGCATTGGGAGACATTTTGCAATTTAATTTTCAAAAGCTTCTTTTGAACATTTTTTCCTCCAAATCTACATTCAATCTTTCTTTCCAACTTACTTTCTTTTAAACTACCTTTTAAAAACCTAGAGTAAGTTTAAAAAAGGAAAAAAACTAAAAGTTTAGATTTTTCGTTTAAACTTTTAAATGTGTTCTCCTTTTAGATTTTTTAAAAATATTCTTTATTTTAAACGTTTTTTCCATTTTTTTTTCCTTTCAAACGGTCAGTTTTTTAAAAACATTTTGTTAATCAATTACTTCTGTCAAAATAATCTTTAAACTCTTTTTTTAGAACTGTCAAACTTTTTTTTTTTTTTACTTTTTCAAACAGTTTCAAACTTCCCTTTAAACTTTTTCGTATAGAGTTTCTTTCAAACTTTTTCAAACTTAGTTTCTTTCGGTTTATTTTAGACTTGCTTTCTTTCAATCTTTCTTTTAAACTTTTACAAACATTCTTTCTTTCAGACTTTATTTCAAACTTTCTTTCAATCTTGTTTACTTCTGTGAAAATAAATGAACACTTTGAACACTCTCTTTAAACTCTTTTTTTAGAACTGTCAAACTTTTTCTTACTTTTTTAAACGTTTTCAAACTTTCTTTCAGTCTTTTTCAAACTTTCTTACAGACTTTCTTAGTAACTTAGTTTCTTTTTAAAATTTTTCAGTTTCTTTCATACTTTATTTCAAACTTACATTCTTTCAATCTTTCTTTCAGACTTTTTCAAACTTAAATTCTTTCAAGCTTTTTCATTCTTTCAAACTGAATTTCGTTCAAACTTTTTCAAACATTCTTTCAAACTTTATTTCAAACTTAATTTCTTTCAAACCTTTTCAGTTTTCAAACTTTTTCAAACTTACTTTCAGACTTTTTCAAACATTATTTTAAACTTCAATTCAAACTTAATTTCTTTCAAACTTTTTCAGACATTCTTTCAAACTTTATTCCAAACTTTTTTTTAATAACTTTGTTTTCATTTTTCTCTTTTTTTTTTTCCTTTCAACCTTCAATCTTTATTGAAAACTTTCTATGAAACTTTTAATATTTCAACTTTTCTTTTGAACATTTTCTGTTTAAAGATTTTCTCTCAAACCTTTTTTTTTAAAAGGATTGTCCAGCTTCCCTTCCTTTCCTTTCCTTTCCTTTCCTTTCCTTTCCTTTCCTTTCCTTTCCTTTCCTTTCCTTTCCTTTCCTTTCCCTGAACATTTCTATGAAAACATTCAAATGGAAAAATCTTGTTTCTATCTTTCTTTTAAACCTCACTTTTCCGTTTCAGAATTTTCTTTAGAGCGTTCTTTCCCTCAGTCAAACTTTAAACTTTCTTTCAAATATTCTTGATTTCAAACTACAGTTGGAAGAGCTTCACTATAACAACATCGCTCTGCATTGCCAAAACCCTGTCAAAATGATAACAGCAAAGAAATTATAAAGTGTTGGAGAAACTCAAGTGCACTAGATATTCTAGTCTTTCTCTCTTCATCTTCTTTATGTGTGGAGCTCGTCCTGTTTATACAGTATGAGATAGGAAGTGGATCAGTGTTTTTTTTTTTTTTTTTTCTCTTTCCATTCCCTGTTGTATTTCCTCGTCGAGAGCGGCCGATCCGGGGGTAGCTGCGGTCAGCTGCCCACATCTGCAGTTCGGAAAACGGTGCAATTTAAAACGAGGGCAAAATATACAGGAGAGTCTCTTTTCATCTCGCGGCTCCCACAAAGGAGAGCGAGGAGACGAGAGGAGAGAAATGAGGGCTCAGGCAGACCTCTGCTGGATCTTCTTTCCATTTGGATGTGAGGCGTAATCCAGCGTAAGTGAAATCACATGCTGAATTATCCCATCCAGAAGGCAAGGCGAGCGCTGAAGGAGACTTTAATGATGATGAAGCTCTCCGGTTCCCCTAATGAAGCCGCTGATTGGATACTTTCTTCATGTCAGCACACCAGGCTGCGATCGTTTCCTTCTTCGTGACGTTTTAGACGGCTTAACTCAATCGCAGCCTCAAAAACAATCCTTAAATTCATGAAGGTCCAGCATGTAGACACTAATGTCCTGTTCCTTTATTACTTGTTTACAAACATCCAAGAGACATAAAGTATGAACTACATTTATTATTGGTTGTTTTTTTTTTATTATTATTTGTTTAAGGCCCGTTCACACCAAAGACGGTAACTATAAAAAGAACGATAAAGATATAGTTCTAAAAATCATCGAGTCCACACCACAGCTGTAACGATAAAGGCACAGAGAAACAATATCTTTGGAATCACATTCAGAAAGATTTTTTTTTCCAGCTGATGAACAATAAAAACATTTACACCCAATCAGAATCAATTCTGCTATCATGAGCTTGAGAATTTAAAGCGGCAGACACATAGAATAAACAGACGATATCGTCTACCGGTGTGGATGCTAATATAGTTGTCAGTCGATTTAAAAATTTTAATCTAATTAATTACATGATGCTTCGCTATTTTTGTGTTAAATGAGAAAGTATAGACATTACAAATTGTAGCTTTAGAATGAAATATTTTATTTTATTCAACATAAAATTTATTACACATAAACATTTAGGCTGCAATGATCTAATGTAAACTATGAAACATAAAAGAAGATAATTTGAAAAACATCTCAGTATTTTTTGTTCATACAATGAAAGTCAAACAGCTCATGAAAGAAAACAGCTTTGTTACCAACAGTCTTCAAAATACCTTCTTTCATGTTCTCCAAAAGAAAGGTTGGAAACAATGTGAGGTTAATGATGACAAAATGTAACTTTTTTGGGTAAACTATCCCTTTAACGTTTTTATTATTATTATTAATATTAATTAAATGATACTCAAAATAAGAAGCTAAATCTCTCAGCAGGTGGTGTAAATGTCTTTGAGTCATCCACTCATTTGATTCGTTCAAACGGCTGATTCATTTAGGAATTAAGTAAATGTCTCTCTCTATGTATGGGCCTTTGAATCATTGGTTCAACTGATTCGTTCAAAATGCGAATTGATTCAGAAACTAAGAGATGCGCAACAGTTCTACTGTGGCTTCAAAGGTAATATGTTCTCTGCAAAATTGAGCAAAAACACAATTTTTTTTGCACCAATGTCTTTAATTTTTGGGCATAACTGCAGTTATAGAGTTGTTGCCCTGCAGTCAACTATATGAAATATAAGATAATGTACAGGTCTAGGGGCGGGGCTAAACTAAACTAATTAATTAAGTTAACGCGTTAAACCGACAGCTCTACTTTGTAGTTATCTTTATAGTTATTGTTCTTGGTGTGAACGGGCCTTTAGGCTGAGACTCACCAGAAGGTGTGGCCCATAGCATTAAAAGTAGGTGTGGCTCAATTTTCTAACATACTTTTGCATACTTTTGGATAACGTACCCAAAAATGAAAATTGTCATCATTTACAGCATCCACTTCTGAAGCTTGGTGTGAACCAAGTGTAAAAACACAAGCTCAAGATATATTCACGTTTTATTCTACAACATCAGTATTTTTTTTAAGCTTTTCCTTGCTAACAAGTGGTTAAATTGGAATAGGGAGGTTGTTGTGGACACTAAACATCATCATAGCGAACAGGAAAACTCATCTACTCACTTTACAGCCTCATTGTGTTCATAATCATGCTCTTGCAAACTGTTCTAACTCAGACTTTTGGGGAAAATGTTTTCAAATAAACACTGAAAAAGTTGTTAAAAGCATGATGGTGGTGACATTGAAATCATGCAACTGTTGTGCAGTTTGTTTATAGCCTACATTTAGCTTTTTACTTCTGGCAATTGTGTTTAGGCTTTAAAAGTTGATAATAACGAAATGTGTAAGAATTAAACTTTTGTTGCTTATTTTCTGCAAATGGAAACATTCTGTTGGTTTTTGTCAAGGGAACCAGGTTGACATTAACATCCGGGTTGGCCTGCAAAAATGCGTCATCACTGCAGCGCTCTTGAAGAAACATTTAGGTTTGACATTTTGGCAGAAACTGCCTGAAAAGTTTAGTCTAACACTTAAAAAAAAAAAAAGCTTTAAGAGCTGTAATGTAGTGCAGAAGCCGTATGGACTCATTTTATTTATTTCTTTGGTGCTTTTTAGAGCTTGACAGGCATTCATTTTCACTGCATTTTCACAAACACCTGCAACATTTTGCTAAACATGGAAGAAATTAAGTCAGCAACATGTGGATGAGTAAATAATTCTTACTTTCTTCCTTCTGCTTAAGACTTGTCTGTGAGCTAAAAGTAGGTCATCACCAAACCTGTTGCGTTAGCTGAGCGTTTCTCTCTTCATTTCCCACTCTTTCTCCGGACCCCCCTGCTCTTGCTCCTCCTCCTCCACCTCCTCCTCCTCTCTCCTCAGGGATTTTTTTTCATTTGCAATTACAGTAATATATAACATCAGGCATTGGGAGATTTAGAGCTTTACCTTGCATAACCCAATGGATTTAACTTTAGGGCTTTGGTTTGACTCCAGAACTCTAGCGCTGCCTGCGCTCAGAAACGAATGCAAACATTCACGTCGCTGAAACCTCCAAAGGGCCGTCAGGCAGGACAGTAGTAAACGCATTTATGATACTGGAAGCACATCATGGGTTATAATTTCTTCACTGTACACACAGAGGGCCTACATTTTGACTTGTCCTTTTGTTAGTGCTCAGAAAGTCTTTTATGCTCACCCAGACTGCATTTATTTGTTCAGAAATACAATAAAAACAGTACAATTGTGAAATATTTTTGTGATTTAAACTAACTGATTTCCGTTTAAATATATATTATAATATGTAATTTATTCTTGTGTAGCAAAGCTGAATTTTTAGCATCATTACTCCAGTCTTCAGTGTCACATGATGCTTCAGAAATCATTCTGATATGCGGATATGCTGCTCAGGAAATATTTCTTATGATTATCAGTGTTGTGATGCATAGTATTTTGGTGGAAAATAATATTTTTGTCTCACTTTTTAACTATTTAATGCATAAATATTACAGATCCCAGACATTTGATGTTTTCATAGATAAACTGTAATTTTTTTTGTCATTATTTATGTTTTTAAGGTCCGTTTCATAACAGTGTCTAAAGTTTCTGATCATGAGCTAACTGTATTCCTTCCCTCCAAGTATGTGAAGTGCATTATGGGTATGCAGCGAGAATGTGTATATATATGTTGTCCAGCAGGCTGCTCTTTTCTTCATTAGAGCTGATTTGATGTGACTTTATTTGAGTGAGGTTGGCTGACTAGAGGCAGTTTGTGTTGCTGCGGCCCTCTGGTCTACCTGGCCAGAACCCACAGCCTGTAAATTTGATATAACGAACCGTTCCAGCAAGCAGCGATATTGGCCAGAGACGGGGGGCAACGAGCGAAAGAGAGCGATCTGACTGGTGCAGAGTGAGGGTGGGATAGTTGGGAGAAAACGAGCGTATTTCAGAGTGTTTAGATGAGAAGCAGTCATCATGTCATTCGATTCAGCTTGTACGCTCAAGAACCATTTTTTAATTTCTTTGGCGTCTCAAGTGCTCAAGCTCTGGACGGTTTAAGATGTAAAGCTCTGCAGGATTAGGTTTGTAAGAAGAGGATGAGGAGGAGAAGACGTGAGCGACAGGGGCCGTTGACCTGGTCAGAGGGATGGCAGGGCGGTCAGCACAGAGCTTAGGAGGGAGTGATAAAGACTGATAGAGGTCTTCGGAAGGTCTTGCTTACATCAACTTATGGCTCACGCAACCTGGAGATGAGTTAGAGTTCAAGAGCAGAGCCTCACACCGTGAGACTGCAAACCAGTGTTAACATTAATTTAATGCATCAGGTTACATGAACTGACAAAAAAACAGTATGTTTTACAGTATTTATTCATCTTAGCAAGGTTAATATATGTAAATATATATAAATACATTTTATATATGTGATGCGATCTGAGAAAACCCGTCTCATGGTGCACTGGGACGTTTTCAGGAAATTAGAAAAATAGGTTGAATGTCAATTTTTTTTGAGGTTTTCACTAAATTATTATTCTATAACATCTTGTCTATCATCTCTAAAAATATCTTGGTGAAATTCACTTGTTTAGTGCAGAAAAATAGTAATTTATTGCAGCAATTACTGTCTTTCTCTTATGTTAAAGGAGAAGTTCCCTTTCAAAACAAAAATTTATAGATAATGTACTCACCCCCTTGTCATCCAAGTTGTTCATGTCTTTTGTTCTTCAGTCATAAAGAAATTATGTTTTTGAGGAAAACATTTCAGCATTTCTCCCCATGTAGTGGACTTCTATGGTGCCCCCAAGTTTTAACTTCCAAAATGCAGTTTAAATGCAGCTTCAAAGAGCTCTAAATGATCCCAAAATGTACAATTTATATCCTTTTAACCTCAAACGCTTGTCTAGCTCAGCATGAACTCTGTGTATTCTGGTTCATGAGAGTTAGGGTAGATTGAAAAACTCCCATCTCATTTTCTTCTTCAAAATCGTCCTACATCGCCTACATTACCTTGGCCGTTTGATCTACTTTGCACGTTCATTTTGTAAACACTAGGTCAGTACTTCTGCAGCAGTGTATATCAGTATGTATGTCAGTGCCCTAAATGATGTTATAATGGACTATTTCACATCCAGAGATGAAGGATCGGATGATGAAGTTACTAAAGACAAGGAGTCTGAAGACAATCTGTTTTATGCACAGTACGTGAACAGTTGCGCTGTGCTGGCTTTTTTTAAATGTAAACTACAAGGTAGGCTGCATTACTCATGCTATCTAGACATACAAGGGGGATCAAATGTTCGGAGACTATGCCAATGATAAACAATAGAAAACAAACATTAGACTGTTTGTGTAATGATGCAATATAGTGCTCCTGACTTGTTAAACCCGTGAATTGAAAGTGAAAGCCGTCTCACTTTAAACCCGTTTTTTTATCAAAATTCCATTCATGAAAATCATAGCTATAAGCCAACTTAAGATAGTTAGCAACTTCTGTTGCTAACATTCAAGCTATAGACAAAATAAAAACAGTTTTGGAAAGGGCTTGAACCCAGCCCTGATAGCACAGGTGCATCTTGGAGATGTCTATTTGACGTCTGCATTTACATCTGCAAGACATATTTTTTAGATTGTTTGCTCATCTGCAATACGTCTATAGGACATTTCTTATCAGATGTCAAATAGACGTCTATTACATGTCTTTAAGATGTTTATGATTCAGAATGTATGTAAAACTGACGTCTTAAAGACGTCTGCCAGATGTTTGTACACAGCAGATGTTTTCCAGATCAAGTGATCTTTAACAGACATCTTGCAGATGTACGTGTTCTATCTGGGAGCTTTCATATGGTATCCCTGATAGCACAGGTACATCTCGGAGATGTCTATTTGACGTCTGCATTTACATCTGCAAGACGTATTTTTTAGATTGTTTGCTCATCTGCAATACGTCTATAGGACGTTTCCTATCAGATGTCAAATAGATGTCTATTGGATGTCTTTAAGATGTTTATGATTTTGAATGTATGTAAAACTGACATCTTACAGACATCTGCCAGATGTTTGTACACAGCAGATGCTTTCCAGATCAAGCGATCTTTAACAGACATCTTGCAGACGTATGTGTGCTATCTGGGATCAAAACCTAAAAAAGGTCAAATTTCACCATGTGTTGGGTTTTCCTAGATCGTATCACATATATTTATATAACAGTTCTTTCTGGTCCTCAAATCGGATTGGCTGAAAGGAGTGCAATATTCTAGTGAAATCGGAACTGTAACTGTTTTGTTGTTTGTATCAGTCCACTTGTGGGTTTTCTCACAGCGAGTGTCATAGCGGACGCCCAAATCCGCTATAATTTTATACAGTTTTTCTGTCACAGGATGTAATTGTAAGAGTTTTTTTAGGCAAGAATGTAATTGTTTAGACTTTAAATGTACGGGTTTGTTGATAAAGATAACGTCTATTTGAAAATTTGTTTTGACGTTTTCGGACATGTGAGCTCCAGAGTGTCAGCGGCCGTTCAGCACTCATGAACCTGCCAAGAGCAGCCTCACCTTGGCCAGCTCTGATGTCTCTATAGTGGTTAACATGAGATATAATTAGTTTTGGTCTCATTCATCTGATATTTGTTCCAGAGCAAATAATTTTGACAAAAACTCATCGTGTTTATGTAAATTCAGTTCTGTGTATCAGAGCGCTGCCTGTGTACTCTTGATTGAATTGCCTACCAACTTTTAAGATGGCCATTTAAAGACACTCTGTTGTTGTTTATGTATTTACACACTCATCCTGTCGAACTGTTCTATAAATACAATATCACACTCATAGCTGTGGGATATGACTGTATATCAGCACGCTGTGATTACCTACCAAGAATTCTAAATAGTATTATACTTGTATAAATATACGGAACTCTAATTATACTGTTACTGTACTCTAAAAATTCTTTTTTTAGTTAAATGCTGTATATGTATTCATTCTATATACATTCTTACAACAATTGAAATGAAAACAAATCTCTTCAGTGAAGAATTGTGTGTAGTTTAGTGCAGTTAAACAACTTTTGGCTGACTTATGGCATTTATCATCTATCTTAAATGACTTATGTTACCCATTTCTAAAAACAAAATATAAAGAAGGGTTCTCTTGAGAAAATGAATGACTAGTTTAGGCTACGTTTACAATAGTGCATTTTCTTTTTAAAACACGTAACTTTTGCTATGGTTGCACACTACTCCGGTATTTTCAACCCTCGAAAATGGAGACTTTCAAAAGCGCTGCAGACCCCTTTTAGTTTGAAAACTCCAAGGTTGTGTTTTAATGCAAACGGACTAAAACAGAGACTTTTGAAAACGATGGTGTGGCTGCCCACGTTCTCTCTGCGTATCCATGATGACCGTGTAAACAATAACATCATGCTCATTATGAGTAGTCGTGTGACATGCCTTTTTGGTTGTGCAGTGTGGACGGAGATCGTTTCTGAAACGCAGTGAAAACGGCAGACGAGGATCGTTTTCATTTTAAAACGCCGTTAGGGCCTTGCTTACGTAACTTGCATGCTGTTGTGTCTATAGAAAAAAGGATGTGGCCTTTCCAGTGCAGGACATGTTTGTTTAGCTGTCACTTTTTTCTTTGCATTCTTTTCCCTCCATCATTTTTTTCATTATTCTCCTGCTTATGGCGATGTTCTCTGTTTGGTTTGATGTTTCATGTTTTGGTTTTTACATTAATAGAGCTCTATTCGTTTGTAGGACCAAAAGACATAGTTGGGTAAAAGAAAAAAAAAAGGGGCTGAAAGAAATCCAAAGGAACTGGAGGAACAGGGTGGGAGCCAGAAGTGAATCATGAACTAAGTGCATTTCCAACCTTTGCAATCAGATTTTTCCAGGCCATTTTGTCAGTGGCCGTGTCCCGTTCTCCAGCTGTAGCGCAGTAGTTTTCAGCGTGCGTGCTGTACCTCCCGTAATACTCACCTCGCCGCTATTAGCACATGTGAACTTTGCTTTTCATCATGCAGTTCCTCTGTTTCTGATTAAGCTTCATAAAATACATCGCTCACTCACTCTACAGATGAATTTCTCTCATTCTCTCTCTGCAGTTTGTTTTATCTGAGTGCATTTCAGCAAACTTTGACATGCTGTAGGCCGGCATTTTATCATATATGCACACATTTCGCTCTCTAGCACAGATTTAAAAGCTCATGGGTGGTTTTGCATGTGTACTAGTTAGGGCTGTATAATGAGGGAGATGATAATATTAATTATTATTATTATTATTATTATTATTATTATTATTATTATTATTATTATTACAAATATTAAAATAAAATATAAAGCAAAATAAGAAATACTACTGTTGTAATATTTTTACTGTAGAATAAAAAGTTAAGGTACTTTTTATTTATTTAATTTCAGCAGTTTGGTAGTTTTGGAATAAATCTGAAATCGCAAAATGGCTTACATTTATCAAATATTCAACACTGCAATTTAATGAAATTAATGCACTTATAAATCAGCTTTTGTAAATAAAAGAGGAGCTTCAAGGGGTCTCTGTATTTTTTCACAAAATATAGGCTTGATGGTTTAACATTTAAAAATTAAGAAATTTAGATATAAATATTAGTATAGCAATTTTACAATTGTACTGTACTTTTTTCTTAAATACTTATTTATTTTAATATAAAATATTACAGTAATAATAGTAGTAATATGTTTAATAATAATAATAATAATAATTTATTATTTTTCTGATATAAATTTTCACATTTTAAAATGTTAAAATTGTGATTATTTCAATATGACTAGAAAATGTATTATTGTTGTTGTTATTAATAAATATAACTATTGTAATATTTTTCTGTAAAATAAAAAATTGCATATTTAAGCTGCTACTAATAATTTATTTGTGCAAAAGTATTATCATATTTTCTTACATTTTTTTTTTATTTTACTGTAAATTATTACAATAATAATAGTAGTAAGATATGTAATAATAATAATAATAATAATAATAATAATAAACAATAATAATAGTAATACATGTTTTGATTAAAAAAAATCACATTTTAAAATGTTGAAGTTGTGTTTATTTCAATATGACTGTTAAAGGTATTATTGTTGTTGTTATTTACTGTAAAATAAAAAAAATTAGTATTTAAGCTACTACTATTAATTTATTTGTGCAAAAGTATTATAATATTTTTCTTAAATACTTTTTTTATTTTATGATAAAATATTACAATAGTAATAGTAGTAAGAAGTTTAATAATAATACATTTTTCTTATAGAGATGTTACATTTTAAAATGTTAAAATTGTGATTATTTCAGTATGACTATAAAATGTATTGTTGTTGTTGTTATTGAATATTGCATCTGTATTTTTTTTTAAATGATATTACAATAGTAATAGTAGTGAAATATTTAATAATAATAATAATAATAATAATAATAATAATAATAATATTTTTTTAAATAAAAAATGTCTCATTTTAAATTGTTGAAATTGTGATTATTTTAATATGACTGTAAAATTTCTGTAAAATAAAAGTTCTATAAAATAAAAGAAATTGTATTTAAGCTGCTACTAATAATTTATTTGTGCAAAAGTATTATATTTTTCCTAAATACTTTTTGTTATTCTAATAGTAGTTAAAAAGTTTAATAATAATAATAATAATAAAACATTTTTCTGATAAAAATGTCACATTTTAAAATGTTGAAATTGTAATTATTTATTACATTTATTATTAAATAAATATCGCGTCTGTAATATGAGTACAATACTAATTTATGACAGTCTTAATTTGTACATGTTTAAGGTTTTATTTTGGTGGGAAACTGTGGGCAGCTCTCTATGTTTCTCATTTGTTGGCGGCGTTACAAGTTTGGGAAGTGGTTGATTGGTGCATACTGCGTTCCCAATAGATTAATCATGCAGGCCTAGAAAAAAAAAATAGTTTGTAAATGTTTTTGTAAGTTGTAATTTAGTTTTCATTTTGCATTGCTAACATGCAGTTACTTCCCAGCACTTGTATAATCTGATGTTTCTTTTCTGCCAACAGACAAACTCTCATCACAAGGTAGTCATCATCATGTGAACAATGCTAATTGTTTAATATTTTGGCTCATTTGATCATG
Source organism: Cirrhinus mrigala (assembly GCA_036247105.1). Lineage (NCBI taxonomy): Eukaryota > Metazoa > Chordata > Actinopteri > Cypriniformes > Cyprinidae > Cirrhinus > Cirrhinus mrigala. The sequence continues at coordinate 2,414,884 of CM070009.1, read as the reverse complement.
TTTGCATGTAGCAGTGAGTGTGTAGCACATTCAGCTCCTTTCTAAAATTCTGTTCCACAAAATTGCAGTCCAGAGAAAAAAAAAAAAAATTCCATTCCACAGAATTCCACAGATTTCCCCTCAAATTTAGTACAGAAAATTCAGCAGAATCCATGAGCTGTGCGCCTCTAGAGTTTTTTTTTTTTTTTTTTTTTTTTTCTGGCCTGTCAACCTTATTTAATTTCATTCATTCAGGCCTGTGCTCACACACATACACGTCTCTCCGCATTTTCGTCTGTTTTTCTTTTTCTGTCTTGCTGTCGCATCCCTCCACCTACTTTTTCTTTTTCTCCATCACTTTCGCTCACACCTCCTCTGCTTTTCCTGTTTTAGTCTCACCCCCTTGTCCTCCTATATCTGTCTCTCTCTCTGTCTATCTCTTTCCAAAGCTGTTTTTCATAAAGCGTTGGCTGGAATGGCAGATCCCAGAGGCGTAGTGTGAAACACTAGACTCCGATGGAGCAGGAGCCAAACAGATGCAGCCCCTCGTCTCAACATATACCTCAGCCTCTCTCTCTCTCTCTATCTGTGTCTCTCCACCCTGTCGACACGCTCCCAAAGTTCCTCCGACTCTCCTGCGACTCTCCTCCGCCCAGGCGCTGAAAAACACTGCGCTTTTGTTAGTCTAGCTGGTAAAATTGCTGGAGGTGTGTTACTTTAGTGAGATACGCTTGTTTATTTGTGCACTTCACACAGAATTGTCTTCCCAGGCTGAGATTCTTAAAGGGGCAGTACACCCAAAAATAAAAATGCCACGTAAAATGATTTTATGATCATGAGTGCAATGATTTGTTTGTTAAGTAAAACACAAAATAAGCTGTTTAGCAGAATATGACGCTGGTCTTTATCGTACAATCAACGGATGTTGACTATGGCTTACGACTAGATTTTCAGCAAATAATCGCTTAACTTCAGTGTTGTTCTCACGTAAAGCCGTCAGATAGCTTCAGAATATAGAGCACAGATTGTATGAATGCCTATAAGGTACTTATAAAATATTAGACTAGATACTTGTAAAATATAGATGATTGAGATTATCAAATCAAGAGGAATGCAATTTAGTGATAATAAAGGCACTTTTTAAACCAGCTGTATTCAACAAAAAGGAAGCCTAGAGTTGTTTTCCACTAACATATAAAAACTTGGTGGTTTAACTTTTGAAAGTTTACGAATTAATACCATAAATAGTCATAGAAGAGCCAGAATAACACAAAAAAGGGCCATAAATATTAGTATTGTAATTTTATAGGTGTACTCTTAAACTAAAATGATTTTTATTCCAATATTTTCCAATATTTTTATTCCAATATTGTTTTCATATTGATTGTTTTTATATTATATTTTTAAACACTATTTTTTATTTTAGTCAAAGATTACAATAGCAATATTTTTTAAATAATATATTGTATACATTATATATAATATTTCTTATATATTTTTAATTTGTAATAATAATAATAATAATAATAATAATTATTATTATTATTATTATTAGTGGTATTAGTAGGAGTAGTATTGTAATTATTAATGTTATAATTTTATAGTTGTACTCTACAATTATTGTTAAATTATTATTATTATAATTATTATTGTTATTATTTGTTTCATATTTATTTTTTATATTTTTTTAAACACTATTTTATATTTGTCAAATATTACAATAGCATATTACTTAATATAAATGTTATATATTATGTATAATTTCTTACGTATGTTTTTATATATAGATATATATATAAAATAATAATATAAAATTGTATTTATTATATATAATATGTCTTAATATATTTTTATTATTGACAATACTAGTATTATTAGTATTATTATAATTATTAATATTAAAATGATATAGTTATACTTAAAATTATTATTATATGTTGTTATTATTATTATTATTATTATTATATTTTTATATTTTTATATATATGTTCAAATACTATTGTTTATTTTAGTCAAATATTACAATAGCATTATTTCTTATATAATATAAAATTTTATATATTATGTGTAATTTCTTATGTTTAATTCTTTTTTTTATTTGTAGTAGTAGTATTAATAATAATAATAACAATAATAATAATATATAAAATAATATAAAATTGTATATATTACATATAATATGACTTAAATGTATTTTTATTTCATTTTTTTGTTTTTGTTATTACAATAGCAATATTTCTTATATAGTATTGTATGTTGTATACCATTCCTTGTCTATTTTTGTTTTTGATTTGTAATAATAATAATAATAATAATAATTATTATTATTATTATTATTATTATTATTATTATTATTATTATTAATAGTAATAATAATAAATGTTAATTTATTTAACACTTAAATATTATGATAGTAATGCTTATTAATAACAACTTATTATAACTATTATAATTATTATTATTTTTATCAAATGCTCATTTTATTTTACGGTCAAATATTACAATAGTGATACTTTTGTTTAATAGTTTTATTTATTAATACTAATGTATTTTCATTATTAAATGCTCATTTTTTTTTATTTTACAGTCGAATATTAAAATAGTAATACTTCTTATTTTGTTTTATGTTTGTGTTTAGTATAATAATAAATTTCTATATACTTATTAAATATTAGCCAAATTGTGCAGCTCTGCGAACAAACAGAGCAAACCTGGAGCTTTTATTATTATTTCTTTTTTTAATCACATTGCCGGTCACAATCATTACACTCGCATTTTTTATATGAAAAATTGCAATTAATTTTTTGTTCCCACATCATGCAGCCCTAGGGATCATTCACACAGAACATTGTCGCTTTGAATAACACGAGACGTGGCCAGTGGAATGGGGGAAAAAACGCAAGGCCTCGAGACACATTTTTTCGAACTTGCTTTAACTTGAGCTCTGTGTATTTATAGCACCGTCATTTGCGGGATGTTGCGAAACATGAGCGTGACGGTCAGACGTGTCCGTCTAGCACATACAAACATAGAAAAGCAACGCAGTGGAATGGAGAAGCGCATTCACACGGCCCCCTAGACTGTATCTACTTTCACTGTACAGATAAGAGCATTTGTAACGAGATGAAGCGAGGTGTTTGGGAGGATGACTGTGATGGATCTTTTGGGTCTGAGGTGTTCTTCAGTTTCCACCTTTCCTCCTGTCGGATTCTGTTTCCTCTCAGCGAGCGCGTTGCCAGCGCGCCTCATTCCTGCGAGACAGACCGAGAGATTTAACCTGCTGTTTATGAGCGGGATGAGTTTGACGCATGACCTCCTGACACGGGATCTGATTTAATATTCTCTTATCGCGGAGGTGCCGTCCTGATGAACGAGCTGAGAGCATTAACGTCTTATCTGCTCCAACAGGCCCAAAGACAGATGAGATACAGGCTTAACTCTGCTCCGATACAGACCAGATTAGATTACATTAGTTCAGTTTTATAAGTGGGTTGATAGATGATAGAAATCTATTAGCTCCACGATCGACGATGAACCGCTAAAAGCTTAAACACGCAACAAAACGGATCTCCTTAAATGACCTTAAAGCCACTTGAGGGTGTAAAAAAAAAACATTTTACTTCATAATGTGATGTTTTTCCAGAGTAAAATGAGATAATCTGTAAAGTTAGGTTCAGACTTCTCATTAAAATCAGATGCTTAAGAAAGTAAATGTTGGCTTTTAGTTGGGTTCAGGAGAGATGGAGGAAAATGTCCCGTTCTCACGTTCCTCCATGCGACACGAAGAGGTCCGTCTGCTCTCGGGTCGTGTGTTTTTCTCATGGTGCCGTGTATCGGCTAATCTTTCAGCGGTAGGATATAGAGAAACGTAACTGAAGGAAGTGAGTGTGTGTGCGGGCCTGGCTGACACTCGGGGCTTTTAAAGAAAATACAAAGTCTAGACGTGTTTATTTGTTCACGCTATCAGATCATGAGATAATGCTCGGACACATACGGACTGCTATGTTTCTTTCACGCACTCTGTTGCTTCTCCATTTTTGGTGCAGTCGTTGAAATAACTATATTGCCATCTGCAGGTGGGATGTCTCACTGAGATTCAAGGCAACCCAGGACTTCTAAAATAACTTAATTTTTTGTTAGTTGAGGATTTTTGTCTTGCTTGTTTAACTACTAAACTTCATCAGTGTTGTAGATTAACAAATTAGAAATTATCTTGGTATTATATATATATTATAGTATATAATGTCATTGTGGTAAATACTATTATAACATTTTTATGAACTGACTTTTTTTTATTTTTAATTTTAGTTTAAATTTTAGTAAGTTATATGTGGTATTGGCATTTTATCCTTTATTTTTATTCCAGGTTTAGTTTTAGTAATTTTAGTGCTTCAGCCTTTTTTATTTGACTTATTTGCCAAGGCATCATTTTTTAGTATGATAAAACAATTATAAAATCTTTTTTTACAATCATTTTTTTAATCATTTTTTTATTTTTTTATTTTAGGTTTAATTTTAGTCATTTTAGTATTTAAACTTTGTATTTATATACTATACTAATAGTACTTATTATGAAATAGCTATGATTATAGCTTTTATTTTTATATTTTCAATTTTAATTTTTCTTTATATTTGAGTAATTTTATAAGCTTTTGTTATTTTTTTATTAGTTTTTTTTTTTTTACATTTATTTTTAATTTTATCAGGTTTAATTTTAGTACGTTAGCTTTTTTTTTCTTTAGTATAATAAAAAAGAATAAAAACGTAAAAATTAAATAGGTTTTTATTTTTTTAAATGAATTTGTGCTTTTGTTTAGCTTATTTTATTTTGTTTAGTATGAATAAAAAAGTATAAAAACATTTGCAGATTAACAAATTAAATAGGCTATTTATTTGTGTAATTTTAGTAGTTTTTTAATTTTAGTGTAAATTTTATTTCAGGTTTAATTTTAGTCGTTTTGGTATTTGAACTTAGTATTATTTATAAACTATACTAATTGTATTTATTATAAACTAGCTTTTATTTTTATATTTTAATTTTTAATTTTATTTAGAATTTTAGTAATTTTATATGCTTTTATAATTTTTTTGTTAGCGTTTTGCATTTATTTTAATTTTATCCGATTTAATTTTTAGTTTAATTTTGTTATTATTATTTTTTTATTTTTAGCTTAATTTTTTTAATTTTTAGCTAATTTCTCATTTTTGTCAGATTTAATTTTTAACTTATTTTGTTTTTACTTATTTGACAAGTGAACATTTCTTTAATGATTAAAAAAAATTACAAAACTTGCGGATTAACAAATTAAATAGGTTATTTATTTTTGTAATTTTAGTAGTTTATGTGCCTTTGTCATTTTTTTTTTTTTTTTAATCTTTATTTTTATTTCAGGTTTAATTTGAGTCATTTTGGTACTTCAACTTAGTATTATTTATATACTATACTAATAGTATTTTTATATTTTTAATTTTAATTTTAGTTTAAATTGTAGTAATTTTATATGCTTTTGTCATTTTTTTATAGATTAGGGTTTTTTTTTTTTTTTTTTTTTACATTTATTTGGGTTTAATTTCAGTACTTTAACTTGTTTTATTTCGGTATTTTTTATTTGCAAATGCAACATTACTTTAGTATGATAAAAAATAAATAAATAATTTAAAAAAAAAACTTTGCAGATTAACATATTATTTATTTTTGTTATTTTAGTGATTTATGTGCTTTCGTCATTATTTTCGTTTTTTTTTTTGTCTTTTTTTTCCCGATTTAATTGAGTCATTTTGGTAGTTCAACTTAGTATTATTTATATACTATACTAATAGTATTTATTAAGAATAAAATTTTTAAATCTTAATTTAAATTTGTTTCAATTTTAGGAATTTTATATGCTTTGTCATTTTTTTTTTTACAATTTTTTATTAGCCTTTTATTATTTTATTTTTATTTTTATCAGGTTTCATTTTAGTACTTTAACTCATTTAACTTCTTTGCCAAGGCAACATTTCATAACTTAATATTACATTTATTTTTTTTTATTTTTATTTACCTGTTATTTCAGCTTTATTTCTGTTCAAAAAATATGTTTTTACATTTTGAATTTAACTATAGCATCACTGGTTAAAAGTCACAAATTATTAGTTCTACTTCTTTCTATTTTATAAAGTCTAGTTTATTAGTTAGCAATAGTGTAAAGTTATCCAGTTGTCACCTCAATCAAATGCTGTTGCAAAACATGCTCAGCAATGTGTTTTAAAGATACTACCCTCTTAAAGCCCTTTAATGTAGTGAGCTACTTGTTTTAGTAGCTTGTTATGCAGCTAACTAATTGTCTAATTGGATAGCTCAGCTATAGTTGTACTAGTTTAATCGAATACATTCCTGAACACTACAGTCGGCCCTATCCCGTACTACTCTCTCGCTATCTCTCTCCGTGTCTCTCTCTGCTATTCAGACCCTCATTAGCTAAAATAAGCACATGCGTGCTTTAACAGCCGTTCCTTTATGTGTTTGTGTGTAGTTTTACAGCGCTCGTAAAACACCTCC